>JAWZYV010012403.1:0-433122 GCA_038373885.1 Cheiracanthium punctorium | reverse complement strand
AAAAATTTCAAGATTACTCCCCCCCCCCCTTCCGATCATTTCAAAGCAATCAGTTCAGAGCTATCGGCATGCTGCAGACCTTTGATCTCGAATCAAAATATCCGAAAACTCAAGCGATAACTGATAATTTTTTTTAGCCCATTGTTTGCCCTATCTGTCTGTCTCCTTTGAAAAAAGCCGAAAAATAGATACTTTCGTAAAACTCTATCGCACTAGTACGTGATAAAGCAAAGACAGTTTCGAAAACAACTTACGTGCCTCTTTTGCCTTTTAGCGTTGTTCTACCTTAGAAACAAATTGATTCAAAAACCATAATTTTACTGCGAATTATAGCCCTCGCCATGATAATGTAATTTAATAAGCTGGGCTTTTTTTCCCCTCTCCCTAAAGCAAACAGTTCGTGACGTGACTGAAATCATTAATGTCCTTTTGCGTTTTGTCAACTCTGGTGTGGTATCCTATAAATTGCGGTAGATGTACAATTTTTACCTTGAACGACAGCGGCTGGATCTATAATGCGAACATTACCTACGTTTTCGATCTTCTGAGTAAAATTATCCAGGAAAACTGAAAGAGAAAGCTAGTTCTTGCACCAAAATTTAAGTACAGTAAAGCCTGCATCAAATGGGCCTTTTAACCCTTTGAGGCGCAACCCTTTCCCAATGCTGAAAAAAGGGCAGCCGTTGCCATCGCTCGACTTAACGACCACCAAGATGGCGGACGATCGAAACGTTCATCGCGTGCCACAGATCTACAGACCTTTTTTGACGACAGTGGGCTGTGCACGGGCACAGCCCACTGTCGTCACGATGAACGTTTCGATCGTCCGCCCTCTTGCTGGTCGTGAAGTCATGAATTCAAAAACGTTTTTTCAAAACTTGATTTTTTGAGTTGCGACGGTTTTCTTCCAAACGAATAAAATAATGCAACAATTCGGCTGTTTAACCCTTTGAGGCGCAACCCTTTCCCAATGCTGAAAAAAGGGCAGCCGTTGCCATCGCTCGACTTAACTACCAGCAAGATGGCGGACGATCGAAACGTTCATCGCGTGCCACAGATCTAGAGACCCTTTTTTGACGACAGCTGGCTGTGCCGCACTTAAATATATTTTTATAATTTGGCCCTATTTTATAAGTCTAATAACTATATAATAAATATTACGTATCCTAATTATTATTTTTATTATTATTATTGCGTCATTTTTTAATCTGTCGTTTCAAAAAATCGCCTGTCCATATAATTTTTAGGCACATTTAAATATATTTTTATATTTTCGTCCTATTTTATTAGTCTAAGAAATATATCTTGTTAACTATCCTTCAAAACATCCGCACAACATATGTGTCCAGCCAAAATTGGCTGGACACATATGTTTTTTTGAATCTGGCCGTTTCCCTGCCGATTTTATCTGAATCTGGCCGTTGCCTAGATTCAGATAACATCCGACCATTAAAAACTTAGTGCGTCCCCTGAATTCTGGTGAAGTGCCAGTCAAAGTATTAAAAAGATGTTCAAAATTTGCATAATTTGTAAAAAAAAAAGGACGGCCTTAAAAGAAAAATACCGAATAATAATTAATAAATTATATTTGAATATTTACATGCCATTATAATCACATGGTAGAAAGAATACGAACTGACCCATCCCAAGATTCATAAACTATCGTATTGATTTCGAATGTCATGCGATGCGTTTTGAAAACGATTTTCTGGTCGATAATCCATTTTCTAACCTGTAAAACTGTTTTTACCTTCTATGGCATGCAAATGCTAGCAAGCTTTCCTCACGCAATTCTATGGATTCCCCTTATCATGTGGTTTTCGGGAAATTAAAAATACATACCCACCCCAGTCCCATAACACTACCGTTACATACCCATTTGTCTCAGAGGCATATACAGGATGTACCAAAAAAATGTGTTAACACGCTTTATTTTTTTATCTATTAGAGGTAAGTGGGCAACGTAAGTTTAAAAAATATTCAAACTAAGGTAGGAAAAAAGACTTAGAAAAAAAAATTTCTCTCGTTAATTTTTAAAAAGTTAGTCTTTTTAAAATTTGTATGCGATCTCCGAACCAAAAAAAGTTTCCCAATTAGTAAAATGTGCCCCCATACACTAATATGATGATTTACAAAATTTCGACCGTTCATCATAAAACATCTAAGACAGGGATGGGCAAACATTTTCGATCGCGGGCCAAAAATCGAGAAAAAAAAAAAAAAAAAAAAAAGTTTGGCAGGCCAAGATAAATTTTTCTAAAATTTTAAAAACAATATACAAGTATTACAATTTAAATATGTTAATGAGATGAATGAAATTGCGATTTCATTTTTAAAAGTTCCTTATATTGAGGTTCGAAGTGAGATGTACTCATTCTAAGGAACGAGGCTAAATGCTCATCTGCCAGTCTACTTCTGAAAGAATTCTTTCTAAGGTTCATAGTTGAAAACACTTGTTCACATATATAAGATGAAGCAAACATAGCACTGATTTTCTGAGCTTAAGATATTAAATTTGGGAAACTGACTTTCGATAATGATTTGTAAAACTCTAACTTTCGCATATTTAGAAACAACTGCTTGAGATGATTGTTAGATTGCAACTCAATTTCAGGCTGCAAGTTGGACCTCACGGCTTCACAATTGACGTTAAAAGGCATGGTCAAAATATCCAATTCTATTTGAATGACACTGAAATCTTGAAATCTGCGTTCGAACTCAAAATGCAGTTTTTTCAAGCTATCTTCATAATTCTTAAAATGGATATATAATATATAAATATATATTTTCTTTTAATTTCCGTTGGACCGGCAAATTTAAAATTCTATCCGCGGGCCGGATAAAACCTTCCAGCGGGCCGTAGTTTGCACATCCCTGATCTAAGAGATATCTTTCACCCTTAAATGCATAGAAATGCATATCTGCATAGTATTTTTCGCTGCCGTATTAGAGTACATGTTAAATTTCTGAAACGTCAATTTCACATTTTAAATGTAGTTTTTAATAAGAATGATTCATATCGTGAATAATAAAATTTCACGTATTTCTTTTAAACTGCGTGTTTTTTGAAAAATTAATTAGTCATTCATAAAACTGATATAGGAAAATTAGCTTACGCTCATGGCTATCGAGCGAACGTCTTTAAAAGTCATGGATTTAAGGATTAAACAATGATGATAACGGGCTACGCATGAATTTGAATGTGAACGTTAATTCTAAAATGCAAAAAATTATTTTCTTTCATAATTTCTACACGTCCCGAAATACGATCAGTTCACGTGATTTTTTCCCTTCGAGAGGCACTGAAAAGTGGTTTAAGTCAGCACATATTTATCTTCATATCTCTTACACTTTTTAGAATATAATTCTCAAGCTTTGTACATCACTTCAAAACAGTATGGGACATAGCTTACTAACTGGGAATTTTTTTGTACGGGGTCCGTATAAAAATTTTAAATGTGTCACTTTTTTTAAATTTAGGAGAGGAATGTTTTACTTAGCATAGTCCTTTTCCTACCGTATTTTGAACACGTTTCCCCCTTTCGCAAAGTTATCCTTAGCACTGCCTACTTTACATTTCTGCTAGTTTTTTGTTGAAGTTCTAATATTGATACAACACTATTGATTCTACCTAATTTTTCTCTTTTTTTTGGATTTTTATCGCAGTTCCGTTTGTACCTAATATTTATATACATCAGCACTGTTTAGAGATTATTTTTTTTTTCAGAACCCAGTAAGCGTGGATCATAAATAAATGCCATTCCAACTCGAGATGGATTTTTCCTTGCCCAATAGACGAGGCTCTTAAAAGCGCAGTAAAGGTAATATTAATATAAGGCAAGAGCGCACCTTACCTATTTATTTATATGTTGCATTGTCTAGACAGAGAAGGTCGAAGAATGATGGTGTGCTGACTAACATTTAAAAGCTCCAACGTTTATTCTCATGGCAAGAATATGACGACTAAAACGTTATTTTTCTTATTATGGTGGGATTATGTTCCTCTATAACTGTTCCACATATAGAAAAAAAGAATCCTTTTTTCAACGTCGTTGTAAGTCATAATTGAATTCCGTTAGCAAACTAACTGGATTCATCTAATTGGGGTAACTGAGATATTTCTTTTACGGTAGTCAAAAACGTGACATCTAAAATTAAAAATTGCGTGGGATAACTAAACACTGCCCCAAAAAATTTACGTCATATATGAAAATAAATTCGCGATTTGTGCGAATGTAATTAGCTCCTTGCGATTACACAGTTTGACATTTTTCGAGTCAGTAAAATCAATTAACTATTTTCTTTTGCTGAAGCATGGGGGAGGATTTAAATAAGGAACAGTTCATTAGAAGATTTCTTACAATAATATAGATTATAGCACAATATGTGGTGTTAATAAATTTTTCGTGCATATTAAATGAAAAGTGTTTGTTATATTCATCATTTTTTTTTACCGGATGCCTTATAACTTAACTATAAGTAATCTACGTTAATATATATTACAAGATAGTTTTTTAAAATATGAGACTACGTGAACTCTTTTTTATATTTTTATTTATTTTTAATATGTTTATTTCCTGCATTTATTCATACAATCAAACAGATCTAAATTACAGTTTATAATTGTCAATTGTAGTTGAGTGAATATTGACAAAAATTGAGCATTAAAAAAAAAACTGTGGTCTAGAAGGTGACTAACACACTATTTAGATTCCATAACTATGAGTTTTTATGGACTAAAAACTGGTGCATTAATCAGTTTTCCTTTAACATTAAAAAAAAATTAGTTATTATTATTATTATTATTATTATTTTAGAAAAACACACAGTGGTGTCTAAAATGAAGGTTACGAACACAAAAACTGTGAAAAATGAAGAAATATTTGTGCATTGTAGGAAAATTTGGCACAGTGACAAAATTTGGCACCAAGAAAATTTGGCAAAGTTTGACAATTGTGGGTTAACATCCACAATTATCGAGTGTGGACCACAGAAAATCCATATGCATTTGTTGAGGTACCCTTGCAACAGCCTAAAGTGACAGTCTGGTGTGGCTTCACTGCTGATTTCATAATTGATCCATTCTTTTTTCGAGGAAGTCACACCGACGGGTTTCAAAACAGTTCCTGTCACTGGTCAGCGATATGCAGCACTGTTACAGAACAACATTATTTTTGAACTGCAAGCGCGACAGGCACTTCAAACCTTTATGCAAGATGGAGTACCACCTCATATTGCTCTGCCTGTGCAACATCTGCTACGCTCAACATTTGGGGAGGATCGCATTATCAGTCGCTGCTTTAATGGCCTTTAATGGCGACCATGGCCTCCAAGATCTCCCGATCTTACGCCCTGTGACTTTTGGCTGAGGGGATTCTTGAAGTCAAAAGTGTACCGCGACCAACCGGCATCACTAGCAGCACTGAAAGATGCCATCCGCCAAAATGTGTCTTCCGTAACGCAAGAAGTGCTACTAAATGCTGTGAACGGTGTGGTGACTCGTCTCACAACTGTACTTCTGAATGATGGTCAGCACATTGAAAATTTACTGTAGTACCAATTAACTGTAATTAAGCTGACATGTAAGTTGTCAACATTTTTTCATTTTTAAACTATTTTCCATCCGTTTAGTGCAAACCATATCTTTGTATCTTGATTCGTTTTCGAATTATTAATTTTTAAAGTTTGTCCTGACTTTTGGATCACCCGGTATTATCACAGGAAAAAGGATATAGCAACATAACAATATCAAAAAATCTGGAGTGACTCCACTCGACTTTCCGAACTCTTACGATTAAGATCATTAACATGCATTTAAATAAATTTACAATCGATGAATAATTCAAACATATATACCAAATTGAAACTCAATCGAATGCACCGGTTAAACGCTTGCGCACTTTCAAGAATTTCTCTCCATATGCCATAATATAAAAGAAATCTTTGTCGTAGCCCTGTATAAAAACTATAAGTCCTATACACACCCAAATCAATACCGATCTTGCGACGGTAGTTTATGACACATATTCCCAATTTGAGCTCAATCGAATGTTCCGTTCAGGAGCTACCGTGTTCACTCACATACACACACACACACACACACACACACACACACACACACACACACACACACACACACACACACATACATCTCGTAAAAATAGCATAAATGGATTCAGAAGACCTCAAAACGTGTCAATACACCAAAATCTCGAAGTCGAATTTTTTCAACATTACAATAGTTTCCTTACATGGTACATGTTCGGAAAGTAAAAAGGTGAGTTCTTAGTTAATATAAAGATTTTATCAAAAACGTTCAAATAATAATCCATCTTATAGGAAGGTGTGTTACTGCTCAAGAAGCATCACAATGAGCCGTCATACTCTTGACAAAAACGCTGAGAAACGATTGCGGCAATAAATCCCATTTTTCCAAATTCGAGGCTATAGGTTCCTGGAAGGGCCCTGAAAGTCGAGCAATGGTTTTCCCACCATCCAAAATATGTTCTATAGGATTGAAATCTGGAGACTTGGAAGGCCAGTTTGTGCAGGACAATTCCATATTAACGTGGACATGACCTTCAAAAAATTTTTTTTGTTGTTGTAAATAAATTGTGTGAGAAATTATTCCGAATATTTGTAGCTGTGTTGGCAACAGTTTGTTTTGTGTAAAAGTTTCTTTTTTATGAGAATGGCACCTCTTCAAAGTCAGACATCAGAAAGTCAGGTACTCATGCTACATTTGCTTTGTAGCATGAGTTACCATACACTTAATATATATCAATTCAATAACCAATTTTATATACAAAACTAAATGACGTTTTGTGATAAGAAAGGTGCATAAAAACTCTCATAAAGATTATAGAACTTAAGAAGTAGAATCTTATCAGAAATACCACACTGAAGTATGGGCAGAAAAGTCAATGACTTCCTGACTCATGCTACCAGTCATTGACTGGTAGCATGAGTTACCAAGCAATTTCAATTAATATTTCAACAAAAAATAATTAGTTCTAAGATTTTTAATGATTAATTGAAAAAAGGGAAAACAATTTGTAATCAGTAGTAATTTTTTCGAAAGAAAATAAATTCACTTTTTATTATTACGAAAGTTTAAAAATACGATTAAAAAAAATGTAGCATGAGTTACCGTGGAATCACCCTCCAGCGAATATTCTATGATTCCACAAAACCTTGACAGTTTTTTACGAGAAACAAACTTAATGGTTTGGTACTCGCCTCTATAAAGAATTATCTTACCCATATGAAAAGAAACATACTTATTTGTTGCTATAAATAAATACTCGAATTTCAATTACGGATACATATTTAATTTAACTATTCATTATCTACAGCTTGAAAAAATAACAAAACTGATTGTATCACGAGGTTAAATGGGCTTCATTCCGTTACAAATAAATTATTTTGAAGCGTAATTAATTCAGAAAGATAGTGAAGTTAATAACAGGCTTAACTAGAACACACATTCCGCCTGTTGCTCTAGTAAAAGTTGATAGACCTTTTCTTAAAGTCATTGATAATGAGGTATGATTACATTGTGTTACGGATATTAGTAAGTTGATGAATTGCTTATCCAACTAAATAAAGACACTGATCTAATCTTTACTTAAAGGGTATTGTAATTAGTTGTAAAGTGGTTAATACACAAATCACTGGAAATAACCATGTTGCCTTGAATAAGGTTTTTATACACAAGCTTAATAATTACATAAACATTGTATTGTGTAACTAACTCCATTGTTCCCGCTATTTAATTAGTTTTAGCAGCTGATTTCAACTGTGTTTAAAATAAAAATAAAGGAAAAGAAAGAAAGAAAACAACTCTGGAACACTCTCATATTTTAAACACACACTAGATTGCTATGCATTAAATGTGTATCATAACCCACGCATCGGCCCTAGTTATGCTTCTTCTTCTATTAAATTCGAAGGAATATGATAATTCAAGAGCAGTGAAGGGGTGGGGGGGAGGGACCCCCTCTTCCCCCGAAATGAAAGAGACGCATGGGAAAAGGGATCTTACCTTCCACCACCATTCATTTTAACCCTTTAACGCGCAGTGTTCCCGCTCTGAGACCACTAAACTCTGACGTTTTGGCTGTTGCCAGTCACGAAGAATAGATTTGATTTCTATAAAAGTAGTTGCGGGTGACATAGCTCCACGAGAATCCTTTACTTTTTAGCACGTCCTTTCCCGTAAAAAAATGGTCGCGATTCTTTTTAACAGCACTGGCATCTGCTGAAAAATGGAAGAATGCGAGAACAGCTGGATAGATTGCCCGATGCTGAAAAAAGGGCAGCCGTTCCATCACTTGACTTAACTAACAGCAAGATGGCGGACGATCGGAACGTTAATCGCGTGCCACAGATCTAGAGACCCTTTTTTGACGACAGCTGGTATTTTGAAGCTGTAAGAAAGTTGTCATTATAATCAAGGTTGCTATAATCGAGCTCAACATTATTTGTTACCTGCCTCACCGAAACATAAAGCCTGGGTGCACTACTGGTAACATATGAATTTCATACTAGTCAATGCGTATTGTTACGAATTTTCGGGGCAACACGCTGTTCTGGGGCTTAAAATAATTCAAATTTCGTATTCTACGTGTCAATTAGTTAATTTTTGCTTTTTGCTGCATCAAAGTCGGTCAACTAGAACCGGAGATACGGAGGTTTCGGTTTCCCCCATTGATTTTCTATGGCGGTTCTAGAAATTGGTCCTAGGCCTTAGGTAAATTCACTTTTGGGGACTTATTTTTTGCTCCAAATTTGGCGATATTTTGTTAATTTGGCGTGTTTTTCCCTATAGATCTTGAAAAGTTGCTTTTGCTGCATTAATATCACATAATAGCCTAACATTTCTCTTCTATGACGAAATCAAAATTCCCACTTTATGTGGAATCCTCGAGAAATAGACTTTTCTGGAAGCTTCTTGTAGCTTCTGCGTCGACTCTAAATACAAGCTGTCATAGGCTTTACTAGAACTTTCTTCACCAATTGGACTTCGGAACGACGAACACAGGAAACTAGCAGAGTTTTCTGCAACAGTATTTACGGCATAGACAGACAGTAGAGATGAAACGCACACAAGCTCTAGAGAAATTTCTCCTTTATTGAACACACTCCTTGCAAATATATTTTTAAAAAATGATTCGTGGGACATATAAACTAATTATGATTATTTGATAAATTTGAATAGAAAGAATCAGAAGCTGCATTGAGAGTTTGCTATTATATTCGTCTTTAACTTGCACAAACAGAAAAATGTATGATATTCTGTCAATGAAGGAAGTATTTGACTTTTATTTTTCTCTTAGCTGAAATTTCGGGCTCGGGCTCCGACTTCAATAATATCGCTCGGGCTCGACTTTTAACCCTTTGAGGCGCAACCCTTTCCCAATGCTGAAAAAAAGGGCAACGGCTGCCCTTTTTTTCAGCATTGGGCAATCTATCCAGCTGCTCTCGCATTCTTCCACTTTTCAGCAGATGTCAGTGCTGTTAAAAAGAATCGTGACCCTTTTTTGACGGGAAATGACGTGCTTAAAAAGTAAAGGATTCTCGTGGAGCTCTGTCACCCGCAACTATTTTTATGGAAATCCAATCTATTCTTCGTGACTGGCAACAGTCAAAACTTCAGAGTTGGGTGTTCCCAGAGCGGGAACACTGCGCGTTAAAGGATTGATTAAGAAATGAGCCCGAACACATCTTTAAGAGACACACAGACAGGCAAACGGAAATCAAAGAACACTTTTCAGCTATGTTGGAAAGTGTTAAAACGGAAGAACGACTTTCTTCCGTTTTAATGTTCACACGCATCTCTGCAGGAGTCCTCATTTCTATTTAAAAAAAAAAAAAAAAAAACTCGGAAGTCCACGTGTCACATTGTCCTGACACACTTTAAAGCGATGAGTCATCCAAGAGATGGGCATATCATCCTGTTTTCTAAGTGGAAGGGAATGAAGAGTTGAGAGAAAGAAAGGAGGATAGAGTAAAAGAAAGAAGAAAAGCGGAAATTTCTTGAAGGATCAGATATATTTTTTTTTTTCCATTTTCAAAAGCATTTTTTGTATGAAATAACTGATAAGCACCGAACATTTTAGAACAAATAATGAAAAACATTAGGAGCTATTTTCATCACATGAGTCAAGGGATAAAACTTATTTACGAAAAAATGATAGATTAGATACGACAAGGTGATAAGTGGCTTGTTAACTGCAGTCGACTTTTATGTCTTCTGTTGCTTACATTTGTTTGAGAAACAACAACAACAAGAACTCTAAAATTATGCACAACCCGTTGATTATTGTAAACATAGGTTTCACCGCCTACAGATCAGGGGGTAGGTGGTTAAGAATTCAACCTTCACTTTTAACTAGCTATTTACAAAACGCAGTTATAGATGCATCTAAACATAATGTCGCATCTGCTTAGATTGATCGTCACAACCAGACTACTAAAAAAACAAAAAAGGTAAATCATGACAAACGCATCGATTATGAAACACTTTGCAGCACAGTTGTGCTCCAAATACCGATGTATTGACATGTGGAGGCAGGGGCGTAGCCAGAAATTTTTCATGGTGGGGGGGGTTACGACTGCTAACACTCATATATATGCATACGTGTGTGTGATAATGCAGTGAAGAATATACATTTTGTATGTCAAAAAATTCCTCAAGGAGAGGGGTTATGACCCCCCTAACCTCCCCTTCTTGACTACGCCCCTGTGTGCAGGTCTATCAACCTCAAAGCAGATAAACTCACAAAAGCTGTATCACTAGTAACAGGATTTTTGAGAGCCATGTAAAAGAACTTTAATTGATATTTCCATCCTTTCAATTTTCAATTACGAATACGCTTTTGTAAAAGTCTATGTACTTATTGTTATTACACCAGCAATAGATGACTGTATCTAAACTGCCATTGCTAATGTATAGGAATTCTTTTGAGTGCTCCTGTAAAAGAAATATAGATGCTACAGAGATTGTATTCGATTCGATTAAGAGCATTATTTTGCAACCTTTAACAGCATGTCCATTTTACTGTGTTTGAAATGGATTAATATCTAAAATATATTTAAATGACTGTCCATAGAGTGCAATGTTTCGGAATATCTTTGAATGCTCCTGCAAAAGAACTAACTATTTATGCTACGTACAGCCTTTTCAGTCGGTTCCATGGTACAGTACATACAAGAATAGCACATATATATTCCTTGTAATCGATGCATATTTACGGCAGTTAGAGCACAGACAACAAGCAGTAGAACATTTCAGTAGCGGATGCAGGGAAAGGGCTATGGGGCTTCAGCCCCCCCCCTTCCCCCGCCTAAAAGAGATTGCTAAAGGGTAACATTCTGATTTATTATACGTTTTAAATTGGTAAAGTGATTTTATATTTATAACGTAGCCCCTCCAAAAATATTTTACATTGGTTCAGACTAAAGTTTTGCTTTCTTGCCCATTTTGTTTTGGGTGAAATAACTTTTTTCCAAAATTTAGTTTCTCCCTAAAAAATATTTCTGAATCAGCCACTGGAACATTTTAATAGGACGTTGCGCATAGGCCGTTTGAATTACAGCCGATAATGCGTCGTTGTGAAAGATTCTGTTGGAACATTTTTATAGAGTTACTAGTGGCCAAGGCCCCTAGACTCGCTACGCTCGCTTTTCGTATGAGGCAGTCGGGCCTCTAATAAAGCTTATTCGTAAAAAAGGCATAATTTCAACAAACAAAACCCAAAGGTTGGATCAGATAGAATGTTACCGAGCTAACACATTGCTTGGTTCTTGCATGTTGCTTGAAACATAAAAATTTAAACCTCGCATTATTTTTAATTATGCGAAACCCGTGGAACACCTTGCGTATTATCCAATTATGGCGAATTTTCATATTTTGGCGACTTGCGTATATGCATAGTTAATAATTAGCTCTAAGAAAACAGTACTTCATATGTTTTCTTTGATAAAAACTACGTAACAGCTTGTCACCAACGGCGACTTTTCAATATTTGGCGATTTATACATGCTCACAACCTATAATGACTGCTCATGTAAGGTTCCCGGAAAACCGTTATCCATATTTTCATATACATAATCCTTTGCAGACTGGCGTATTTATCACCTCGAATTATATCATCTCGCCTCGCTGGCAAATATCCAGAGTGTACTATAACTGCTATAATGGCATAGTGAACGCCACCAAATATTTATACTGGTAGCCAATACTCCAGCTGGACCGAACCGGCTTTAAAATAATCTGCATTTTAATTACTTTTCATTTTCAAGATATTGGGTTCTAACATTTTTGAATTCGCGGTTTAGATTCACCCTGCTTGGAAAGATACCATTTTGCGAGATCGTACCTAATGCCAAGATGGCGCTTTTAAAATCAGATACAATTAGTGATTGTGTTTGGAAAAATGAATAACTGCTACTTCTAAACTCCTGTTGTCTAAGCGAACTTACTATTTGAAAATTGTCAACTTTGTGTAACACACTTTGAGTTATTTATTTCATATACTTTTTAATTTGGCGTGAAATGGGTGTCATTCTATTTCATGTTTGTCAATTTCACGTGATTCTACGTACTTGTAAATGCTTTGTTTCAAAGTAATGAATGATTTTAGGCCAAATCTGGCAACCATTGTTTTATTTTATCAGTTTTTTTTATTAATATCCTCTAAAATAATTCGATTTTCGAAATTTAAGTGAGCGTATCAGGTTCCTCGGAATTTTCCGAATCCGTGGACACGTTTCTCGAAATTCAAATCCCCACGTTTTAGGAGAAAATAGCCCAACAAGCTCTCTTGACAGCGACTTTTTTTTAGAATAGAGAGAAACCTAGAAAAACAGCGTCTCATATAACACCTGAGATCATCTTTCAGGCCATTTCAAGATAATGCACTCCTGGAAATCCAAAGATCTGCATAACAAATTAAATCCACGATAATCACTCAGCAACTTCAATTCGAAACAACTGTTATGGATGATTGATACCTGATTCCTCCCATTAAAATAGATTACCACAGTTTTGTTCATGTCCCTCGAGTGTAGTTACTCCACTAGTTGGTGTGCTATGTTCGTCAAAATGTTCTTTAACAACCAAGAAAAATCGTCTTACGAAATGGTCATAGGTGCTGTCAATTTAGAGGTAAAAATATCCTGAATGTTCTGTAAATCTTATAGTTTTACTGTTCGTAGAAATGCATAGAACAGCTTGTGAAGGAATATTCTATATTTTTTTTCCGAATCTCTTTTGAATTGAATTCTTTTAAAACCTGTTCAAAAGTGACAATATTTCTTGAAATAATAATCTTCAATCAAAAGTAATTTACCTAAGAAGTATCAGATCTATAATTCCCGAATTATGCTTGTTATATTCTTTCTTTACTTTTCTTATTCCCAGGGAACTTTTACTATTGAAAGGTTTGATTTTGTTAGATGATTTCCGCTTAACCCTTTGAGGCGCAACCCTTTCCCAATGCTGGATAAAGGGCAGCCGTTGCCATAGCTCGACTTAACTACCAGCAAGATGGCGGACGATCGAAACGTTCATCGCGTGCCACAGATCTAGAGACCCTTTTTTCACGCAGCTGGCTGTGCCCTTTTTTCAGCATCGGGCAATCTATCCGGCTGTTCCCGCATTCTTCCATTTTTCAGCAGATGTCAGTGCTGTCAAAAATAATCGTGACAATTTTTTTTTTTTTTTTTTACGGAAAACTACGTGCTATAAAAAGTAAAGGATTCTGGTGGAGCTATGTCACCCGCTACTATTTTTATAGAAATCAAATCTCTTCTTCGTGACTGGCAACAGTCAAAACGTCAGAGTTTGGTGTTCCCAGAGCGGGAACACTGCGCGTTAAAGGGTTAAAGACAATTTGTTCAAATAAGACATCCCATGCTGTTTATAGGGAATGCAATCCCGCTGGATCCCGCACAAATTTTTGCGGGACTAGTCCGTTTGCGGGATTAGGACCGTAATCCCGTGGGATTGAAATTGAGAAATAAATAAATTTTATAACAATTTTACGCAATCTTTCCAATCATCCGTTGACCAAAAATTGTTGCATATATGTATGTATCGTATCTCACAATTCAGAACACATGAATCAATAATTACAAATTTTAATTTAAAGTTTTAATTTTTCTAATTATCCTTCAGTGGAAGTCTGGATATATATTGTAATCTAAATTTTTCGCTAACTTTCCGATTTCCAAATGAACAGAAATACTTCATATTAATTCTTCTCTTTGCGAACAATCACGAATCCGTTATAAAAAGTTTTAAGTTTAGGTTTTAATTTTTTTTAATATAATTCACGCTTTTAACTATTTTACTAAAATTAGATCAAGACTAGGAAGACAAGTGACTCTTTACACACACATACACATTGCCTTTTTTACGTTCTTTTTTAGCAACTAAGAACTGAGTATATTACTTTGAAAATCATAACTATAATTTTCATTTTTCTGTAAGTTATTGTATTAATTATCGAATAACATTAATTATTACTACTGAAGTTAAACTTCATGATGCTTAAAATCGTAATTGTTTCCTATTTTTCTCTATTGAAATGAAATCTTAGCTGAATGAAATGCCAATCCTGCGGGATCCCGCAATCTTGCGGGATTAGAAAGACTCAATCTCGAAATCCCGCACAACGAAAAACAGTGCGGGATTGCATTCCCTAGCTGTTTCTAAACTTGTATATGAATTATATTTAACTGTCAAAAACGGAATTGAAAAAGTAAGGGGGGAAAAAACCGCTTTTGAATGTTAAAACATCACCTCATTCGGCGTTAAAAGTTTTTATAGAATAATGATGCAGACGAACCAACTTTTCCGCACTTTGCAAACTATCAATTATCCACAATAGCTTCGAGAATATCGCGGAGATGCATTCACCTTTATGTATTTCTTTTACGAAATCTGGCACATCTCAAAACATGAAATAAAAGGAAATCTACAATTCCTCTTACATTAAAATGTGCTCTTTTTTTATGTTTTTTTTTTTCAACTCGCTTTGCAATTTCATTTTCTGAAATAACATTATTTAGAAGAAGAATAAATTCGTCTTCAAAATTGCATAGAATGGGTGCTTGGACTTGCCATATATAATTGGATAGTAAACAATTATTTGTACATATTTTCAGTTTATTGTTCGACTGCACAGTAAAAAGAACAGATGTTTCTTACTCATCTTTTGTGTTGTAATGATATATCACATTGACAGTTTTTCTCATTCTTTGTGCATCTTTTTTGGGAAAGACTGTATTTTTTATAGTACAATAAAATTGCAGCAAGCAGAAATAAAATTCCCATTTCGCATAGTTGCGAAACATCCGCGCTTTCTCCAAATGTATGGAGCAAGTTGGAAAGAAGGTAAGAGAGAGTGTGGCAAAACCTTTGAACTGCCATCTGTCACCTGGTGCAAGGAACCTTGTCCCAGACCGTTTTTGAACAGTTCGACTTGCATAAACTGGAGTGGTCAAGTGGCTCAGAGCTGTTGAAAAAAACAAGTGAAAAGTTAACTCAGTTCAGTTGGATTTTTTTTTTTTTTTTTAAATATCTAACTTCGTTTAACCCTTTGCCTGTGGAATATATTTGAGAAAAACGTGCTAAAAAGGGAAAATGTTCTTTTCTCTTTAATCTTGTTAATTAACTCAGGTCGGGCATTCCAAAATTGGGGCACTGTTGTCAATTGAGTTCGGGCGTTACAGGCAAGGGGTTAAATTGCTATATGTAGACTGTTAAGGATATACTACATACTATATACAGCATATATTATAGACATATTATAGGCATTACACACGTATATACAGCATATATTTGGGTGTATATATGTCAATAACATTTACAATAAATAAAATCATTTGCATTTTTTAACCCTTAAATGCACGAATTAACACGTTCGCTGCCGATCACGTGATAGCTTCGAGTGTAAGCTAAATTTCCTACATTCGTTTCATGAAAAACTAATTAATTTTTCGAAAAACTCGCAGCTTGAAAGAAATATGTGACATTCTTTTAATATTCACTACACAAATCATTTGTTATTAAAAACTGTATTTCTTTTGTGAAATGGACACGAGAAATTTGGCTTGTATACTCTTATCCGGCAGTGAACGTGTTTTAAACATATGAGTCAGGTATGCATCACTAAGCATTTAAGGGCTAGAAATTTGTTTTCTAACTACAGGGCTTTGCCCCACCCCCTGCAAAGAAAGAACAGAAAATGTAGCACATCGGAAACTTTTGAAGATTTATTTTTGTGGTCGTAATATTTTGTTTCTCTTTCTAACAAAGTCCATTTATTCATAGAGAAGAGACCCTTCAAGACAGATGTACTGGCGATGTCAAAATTATGTGTTCTGGAACATCTTACTAATAATATAATCCCTCTGATCTGAATCAAATCAGATCCACTTGTTCTTCTTCTTCATGATTCCGAACATCAAATTAGCCTTTTCAGCAGAGCTTTTAAAACCAAGATTCCGCGTCCACATTAGAGGGCACAAAAATACTATCGTACAAGAGGGATGCCCTAACTTGTGCACATAAAGAAAAATAAATTTTCCTCGACAATTTAAAATCAGGATATTTTTATTTTATTTTTTTAATTATAAATTTAGTCTCTATTATCAAAAGAAAGATTGTTTAATTTAAAGAAAAATTATTTAATCAGCTCTAAAAGCATTTAGCACACTTAATCAGATGTTACGCAGTGACTACATTGTCATTACAGTTTGTATAATTTGGGAATGTTTTAGCACCACAGGATAATCCTAATCTGAGGGTCCTTAAATCCCTGAAGTCAGTCGAGCCAGAGCTTCTTGGCCTTTTTGAAACCAATTGCATACCAGGACATGCACTTTCCAAAAAGTGTTAGTTAAAGCCTTTCAAGTCTAGCTCAAGGTAGTTCAAAAGCTAAGCATTAAGGTAAAGTACCCAACTTTGCTAGTCTACCAGTTGCATCATTTTATTTTAGACTTACATGAGATGGTATTCATTGTAGATGAAGTACTGCAGAAGAATTGAGCAAAGTCTTGGGGTTTTTCAATAATTTTAATTCCTTTCAGGTCCCTAATACCTCTCCATTTACCCAGGTATTGGATTACATTTCGGCTGTCAGTAAGAATCCAAATCTGCCCGGATATATGTCGCTCTAAAACACAATTCAAATCCATGTTATAGCAATCAATTCAGAGTTGCGGTAAATAGATATTTCCAGAATGCTAAATTTTACCCAAGTCCAACTATCAATGAGTCCGTATGTTCATTCTTACTGCCGTAGTAGGAATACTATTACTCAGGGGCTAAGGCTCTTAAGGTTTAGGGGCACCAAAGTGATAAAAATAATTTAAGCTCTTATCTTAAAGAAATTATCATAAAAACATTAATGCCAGTAAATAAAGAGATTCACCTTTACGCGCGTGCCGCCTTGGAAAAGTGTTTGTTCAGGGATACAATAAAGGTAGGTTATATATGTTACGGTCCGAAACATTTTACCATGCGCATTGACGGATCCAAATAAAAATTTTGACGTGGGGAGGAGGCAATTTTTTGTCTTTTTTTACTCATAAATGCTTTTGAGTTCACAAAATAAATCGATCTTTTTAGTGCAAACTTAATTCATCTGGGTGCAAAGGGCACATATCTCTGTGCCTCCAGTCGACGTTACGTCATTCAAAGCATAACTCCGGGGCATAAAAAAAATATGGACTTTAAATTAACTTTTAAATAAATTTTAAAATTCATTAAAATTTACTTTTTTTAGCCTAAAATTATATATAATTTTTAAAAGCTTGAAGCGCTTAAATATTAACTTCTATAAGAGGTCAAAAAGAGTGTTACAAAATTATATTAAAACCATTCCATAATATAGATTTTTTGAGACTATTGGCAAAATCTCGCCAAGTTTGATCACGATACATTGCCAAATTTGCCGCTGACGGCTGTTGTGTTGGAAAGTTCTTCTTGTATACATATAATCGATGCGTTTGAAATGATTTATCTTTCTCGTTTTATTTGTAGTTGATGAAATTCACAAAAATATATGTTTTAAACAGGGACATTCCATAGATTGCCATACTGGAATTCCTTTGCGAGCTTCTATAAAAGATCTATATGCTTTATACGTCACTCTCAACAGGGTGCATGGTATTGTACAAAGCAATAGCATGTATGATAAGAACATAACACCGACAGACAAACAGAGGGTCATGAACACTTTTCAGCTTCTCTGGGAAATGTTTAAAAAGAGAATAGTTCTATTCGCAGGTGATGATAAGGGCACACTGGTGGAACTCCGAATTGGACTTCAGCAATTTATTTTTAGACAGTAAACTCGGGAAAAAGTGGCTTCGCTATCAGGCGAGATTGCATTTTACTCTAAGGTCATCAACAAATTTGAAGGTTTCTCTACCCGAAAAAACAAAGAAGAAATGCCGCCAGACAAGAAGTGTCAATATTGTTGGAAGGGAGGAAAAAAATAATCGCATGTTGATTTTTTTTTAATTTGTCCTTCAGATAGATAGATATGTTAACTGACACTTCTTTATCGGTCCTTTTTTTCCCTTCCCCCCTTGTGTCTACGAGCACAATAAGAATAAGAATTCTTGTACTCACTGATTCACTGCATCTACTTTTTAATGCTTGTATGTGCTAGCACAGTCTGTCTACAACTTAACCCTTTGAGGCGCAACCCTTTCCCAATGCTGAAAAAAGGGCAGCCGTTGCCATCGCTCGACTTAACTACCAGCAAGATGGCGGACGACCGAAACGTTCATCTCCTGCCACAGATCTAGAGACCCTTTTTTGACGACAGTTGGCTGTGCCGCACAGCCAGCTGCGTCCAAAAAAGGATCTCTCGATCTAGGGCACGCGATGAACGTTTCGATCGTCCGCCATCTTGCTGGTAGTTAAGTCGAGCGATGGCAACGGCTGCCCTTTTTTCAGCATTCGGAATCTATCCAGCTTTTCTCGCATTCTTCCATTTTTCAGCAGATGTCAGTGCTGTTAAAAAGAATCGTGACCATTTTTTGACGGGAAATGACGTGCTAAAAAGTAAAGGATTTCTCGTGGAGCTATTTTACCCGCAACTATTTTTATAGAAATCCAATCTATTCTTCGTGACTGACAACAGTCAAAACGTCAGAGTTTGGCGTTCCCAGAGTGGGAACACTGCGCGTTAAAGGGTTAAAGACCCTATTCCAAAGCTGTCTACAGCGAATCATCAGTAATATAGAAAATTTTGTGTATCATTTAATGAAGACACAGGAATTTGTTTCAGGGCCCAAAAAAAAAAAAAAAAAAAAAAAAAAAAAAAAAAAAAAAAAATGCAATTTCAAACATCATCACTAGATGGCGTGTTTCAATATCAGTAATGAGAAAAATGCTTTTTTTTTTTTTTTTTTTTTTTTTTAATGTCCCGCAGAGGCGCTGTTGTGAAATCTGGATTTATTTTCTGGGATCTTATTTCCATGCAGCTTTTACTGAAACATGGCTAAATATGTAATTTATTAAGGATATTCTTTTTTGAAAAAACATACAATTTTTGAACAGCTTTCAAAGCAATCAACTGACGCTAGAGAGTTGTGAAAATTTTGAATGCTTCTTCAAAGGCAGGACAATGAATGCACTGTTGCCTAACCTAACTATCAACTTGCGAGAGTTAAAGAAAGGCACTAAAAAAAATCGTAAACAGGTCCTTCTTTGCCGCACTTACCAAAATGGGCCACACCTCAGCTTATTCTGAGATGCCATTTCTATGCTGCAATGACGTAGCCATTTCGGGGGGGGGGGGAAGAGTCGGCGGTATTGAAAAAACTCCCATCCCCCCAAAAAAATAAATCTGCATACGGGCCCTGCTGTGCTGAAGAAATTTTTCTGGAAGCTCTACACGATAAATAAATTTACTGGTGATAAAAAAACATTGTGTAGTTTGTGAAGCAACAGTATTGATTTTTTCGAGTGTTTAACATCACTGACATGATTTCAAAGCTATTCAGAAATCTTGAGATGCACGCAGATTTTTAAAAAAAACAGCCTTAATTAAACTCCTAGTATAAATTCCCATGTCTTTGTTAAGAGATCCGCACAATTATCTCATGACTTATTTCAGTTGAATATTCTTTCTCCCATCTCAAAACTTTTACAGGCCAATGTTTCCAATCAGGAGCATGAAATTAAAAATTTATTGAAGAATCAAATTTTATCAATCATGACTTCAAAAAATTAGCAGATAGAGTTAAAAGATGACTCGATTTTTTTGGAACAGAAGTTGCATTTTATCATGAGTGGGAAACAGGAGAAATAAAATCATAAAAATAGTCATTTTCATAAATTTTTACAGAGCTATCTTGATATACTCCCCCCCCCCCCCTCGAACCTAATTCATATCTTTACTTAAATTTAAAAATGAATATTTCCTTAATTCAAATATTTCACTTATTATTGAAACTACTCATCGCTATATTCCGTTTTTGAAACCAATGTAAAAGTATAGTCAGAAATGACCCATGTTCCGATTGAGAGCACAGTGAAAATTGTATACAATTTCTTTCCCCGCATTTAAACCTTTAACGCTCAGTGTTCCCGCTCTGGGAACACCAAACTCCGACGTTTTGATTGTTGCCAATCACAAAAAATAGATTGGATTTCTATAAAAATAGTTGCGGACTCCACGACAATCCTTTACTTTTTAAGCACGTCCTTTCCCGTTAAAAAATTGTCACGATTATTTTTAACAGCACGGACATCTACTGAAAAATGGAAGAATCTGAGAACAGCTGGATAGATTGTCCAATGCTGAAAAAAGGGTAGCCGTTGCCATCGCTCGACTTAACGACCAGCAAGATGGCGGTCGATCGAAACGTTCATCGCGTGCCATAGATCGAGAGCCCCTTTTTTGACGACAGCTGACTGTGCCGCACAGCCAGCTGTCGTCAAAAAAGGGGCTCTAGCGATGGCAACGGCTACCCTTTTTTCAGCATTGGGAAAGGATTGCGCCTCAAAGGGTTAAATGATTAATGTTCTTTAACTGACGCATTAGAAGCAAAACGTGAAAAAAAAAAAAACTAATTTAAAATATGTCTGGATCTGAATTCGGTCTGTAAAAGGTTAAAATCATGACTCATTCGATCGATTTCCAAAGTATGCAGCTTTTGACTAAAGGACATCCTGCAGAATCGATCTGAGTCTGAAATCAGGGAGCCGATGAACAGCTGATACAGCCGAGTATCGATAACTATAGGTTTACGTATTTATATAGCTGGCTACGCGACGACATTGTCATGTGCAGGAAGGCGTGATCTTGAAAATTCACACGTGTCGTTTGGGGGAGGTATCGACATCATATGACATTACTCTCTTATTAAAAACGTGTCTATACATTTTTCATTCCTACAGGCTGATTTCAGCTGCATTTCAGCAAATACCGGTGGCGGATTTCCCATGAGATGGTGTTGATCGTAGACCCTGGGGGGGCCTCCCATTGTTTAACGCTGCTCCTTTATTTTCCCCGTCATATAAGGCTGTTTCTTTTAAAAAGCGTTAGCGACTCAAAACACTCAAAAAAAAAAAAAAAAAATTCATAATGGTTTTTCACTGAATTCACTGTGCACTCATATTAAGAGTCAACCTGTAGGTTTCGTGTAATTTTCAGAAAAAAATTCTCAAGCACAAAATTTGGCCAGATACCGATTTTCAGAGATTGGAGCCCAGTGCAAAAGCTTCATTGCCCCCCACCCCTTAACAAAAACTTTCACATGTCCTACAAAACAATTTTTATATCACAGCATACAAAGGATCTTATAACAGCATTCAAATGAAAATTTAATCAGGATCCAAAGTGAAGTGCAACAGTTCGATAATAGTTCATGTTCATATGATGTAGGATAATAATATTTCAATTATATTACTTAATTTTCAATTGCTAATTTCAATCCGTATTTTTTAAGTAACATGTTCCACAATGTTTTCGTATTTATTTTCCTAATGTTTATATCAGAGCATTTATTCATGGTGGGATACAGATCTTCACTCTGTTCCACTTAGGAAGCTATTTCCTTTTATCTGTTCCGATTAAAAATCAACTGCATGGTTTCCTGGCGATCAGGACACTTGCTAAGTGGGAATACGAGGGAGCCCCCCCCCCCTAACCCTCGCAAAATTCTATTAAAATTGGCAAAATTGATGAAAAAATTCTAACGAAAATGGTAGTTTACTTTCTGTTTCTGGTACACTTGGCAAAATTACGCAAATTCAGTTGCAAAAGTTAGTTATACAGGTGATAAAAAAATATGTAAGTTGGTAAAAACCGATATTTCGTATGGTAGTTTATCGGCATCCCCCCCCCTTTAACCCTTTAACGCGCAGCGTTTCCGCTCTGGGAACACTAAACTCTGACGTTTTGACTATTGCCAGTCACGTAGAATAGATTGGATTTCTATCAAAATAGTTGCGGGTGACATAGCTCCACGAGAATCCTTTACTTTTTGGCACGTCATTTCCCGTCAAAAAATGGTCACCATTATTTTTAACGGCACTGACATCTGCTGAAAAATGGAAGAATGCGACAACAGCAGGATAGATTGCCCAATGCTGAAAACAGGGCAACCGTTGCCATCGCTCGACTTACCTACCAGCAAGATGGCGGACGATCGAATCGGGCACAGCCAGCTGTCGTCGAAAAAGGGTCTCTAGGTCAGTGGCACGCGATGAACGTTTCGATCGTCCGCCATCTTGCTGGTAGTTAAGTCGAGCGATGTCAACGGCTGTCCTTTTTTCAGCATTGGGAAAGGGTTGCGCCTCAAAGGGTTAAAAAAGTGTTAGCAATGACTGTGTTCGCGATTAGCATCCATCACTTACATAGCCCGCACCTAAATGATAAGTCTGCGATGAATAATTTCCTGTGACTTAGTTGTGTGTGTGGATATAACGCAAACGGTATGAAAAAGTGACGGAGTAATTATTATTAGTATTATATTGCATAAAATTAGTTTCTCTTATTTTAAATTAAAATCAAAATTTCCAAATTTTTAAACTTAAAAGATAATTTGCCCCCCCTTTTTTTGTTGGGGGCCCTAGGTGCTTGCCCCGAATGTCTTGTCGGAAATCAGTCCCTGAAATGTGCCACTAAAAAGCCTCTTTCATTTAGGAAAATACTGCAAAATTCCGTATGTTCGGATTTTTCCCACAATGTTCCGTAACTCTTTAAGTTCACTGTTTTCAGTCGTGCATAGTACAGTTTGTAGAGAGATTTTCTTATTTTTTCGGTTAGTTGCAACGCAAACACAAGATGTTCAAAGTTGGATGATTGTTTAAAAGAATAAATGTAAGAGTATTCTTTAAAGAAATAATGAAACTTTTAAACAGCTTTGAAAAAAATCACTATGCGCTAGTGGCTTGAAAAAAAAAAAAAAAATTTTTTTTCTATGTTAATGTCTACTGCTGCATTATGCACTTAATAATAGGTGAAACTGAGAGAGTTATGAAACATGTTAAAGAAAATCGTAAAGGTTTATTATTTTACAATAGTTACTGACAATAATGGACAACACCTCGGCATATTTTGAAAGGTTTATTTTGTGTTTAAGAATTTTCTTTTGAAGATTGCATGAGACCTGTAGGTTTAAGTTGCGTTAATGTACGTGCATAGTAGTTTAAGAAACAGTATTTTTTCTTTTTTAAGAAATACCTCAAGGCTGTTTCACTTGAAAATCCTGCAAATTCTGGACAGCTTATTTTGTGTTTAAGAATTTTTTGAAAATGGCATGAGATGAGACTTATAGGTTTAAGTTGCGTTAATGTACGTGCATAGTAGTTTAACAAGCAGTATTTTTTCTTTTTTATGAAATACCTCAATGCTGTTTCACTTGAAAATCATGCTACTTTTGTACAGCTTTAAAAATAAAATGTAATTGAGCTAGAATCTCGGAAAATTTTAGAATGTCTCTTTACAAGTTGCACCGTGAACTGACATTGAGAATGAACCTATAAGTTTTACGAAATTGTCAGAAAAAAAAAAAATGGTAGACATACGGAATTTCACGATATTTCCAAAAACAACGGGTCAATCCTCGGCTCATTCTTGAAGGAAAATTTTTCTGTTTGTGATTATTTTTTTTTTTTAAGTGGCACGAAACATACAGCTTTACTGTTAATGTCAGTCTATAGTGCATAGGGTGAAGATACATTACATAGTGCTTAAGATCATTGTGTAACGTCTTGGGTGTGGAATGGTAGCGTTGAGAATTACAGCTAAGTTCCGTTTACAGGATAATAATTTATTTATTTACAATTTTAAAACAATCTTGATTAAATAATGCTATATACAAGTAAATAAGAGTTCGTCGGCCTTCCAATAGAAGACTAGTCCTTTCACACGGGCAGAGCCCTTCTGTCCACAACCGGACTTGCAAAAAACAGTTTACAGGGCAGCGCCCTACAGTCCTTCGATCGGACTTCAAAAATTTGTCGGCGGAGGATCTCTCTCTAGACCTCACCTCTTCAGCTCTTCGCTCTGAACTCAACTCCCCAACTCCGGGGCTCTCTTCCGGTTCTTCTCCCCCACCTCATCTTTTCATAGATTCCTTATTGGATATATCTAAAGACGGGGGTGGATTCAAGGATTCCCAATTGGTCCGTACATGGCGCCTGTACGTCTCCGCTAGAAGGCACCTTCAGGTCCCGCTCACGTAGGCGCGATCCATTTCGGCAATTCTTTGAAGGGGGGGGCTCCTTTGTAACAAACTGTCTGGAAAGACGACACCAAGTCTGCCCTTTTGTGCGGATCTGGGAATTTTACAATTGGCTTGTTTTTAAAGCTGTTCAAAACAATTAGAACAAACACCCTTAAGGCTGCTTTGAAAAAACAAAACTTATTTCATCTTGAACACAAAATCAACCTTCAAAAACAAACATTTTCTGCTTTAGAAAATGATTTTGTCAGAGTAATATCCATAAAACTAAGCTCTTCTGTTTCCGGAAGATGAAGAATATTCACTCAGTATTCGTAATCTTTCTCTTCGATGTTACCGCATGCAGCTGCATTAGTATTTTTGAGGCTATACATTGCCGTGGAATTGCGTTGTGTTGTGGGATTGAGGCCAAATATCTATCTGCACACGGGATCTAGGAGAAGGGGTGGTGTGACCTCCTTGGGGGTGGGTCTCTCTAAGGGGTCCTAATCCGTATTTACACCAAGTTTCGGGAGAAACCGCGGAAAACTCCGGTTAGGTCGGCGGATGTAACCTGGTTTTGAACCAGGCACATTCCGTCTCCCATTTCAGAGTGTATATGTGGTTGGCCACTGGTGGGGCAATCAGTAGCATTGCAGCATCATTCAAACGATTAAAACAAACTAATTGCATCAGAGACTCGTAAAATTTTAGAATGCATTTTCAAACGCTTTCCATTTTGGAAAATATTGCTGTCCTACACACTGTGATAAACTTTAAATCCAATGTTCGGTATTAAATCCAATCGGTATTCTCAGGTAGGTGTAAGAACGAACCCGATGTCGTTTCAATTTGATGGTTAGACAAAATTCTGCATTATTGTTTTTTTCTACTATACATACTTTTATTTTAATTATTTAGAGAATACGAATTCACATAATTCGTTTGTCAAACTTTACATTCTCGTTACTTGTTCTCACAACATATATACTGATATAGAGGTAAAACTGGTGAAAATATCTGTAATGAACTAAAACAAGCATTTATAATCGTGTGCACTTGAAAGGGGGGCGATCCGCTACTGAGAACTAGAAGTATGCTAGATATCTATATCCGTAGATATTCGCAGAAAAAGAGAATTTTCATATCCGTATCCGTTTGGAACAAAAAACATTATCTGGATTCGGATCCTTTAGAGTGAAAATTATTCAACGTATTTGGATCCGCTTCTTTTTCAACGGATCTTTTAATGGATTTTCAAGATAAGTGAGAGGGATTAAAAATAATCAAATCATTTTGTTATTATTATTTGTTTCGAGTTAAACATACATTTTGTAGGTTAAAAACTTAATAATTATTGTTTTATGATATTATTATTATTATTTTGTATAACACGAAAATCCTTCGTTTAAAGTAAGTACTAGTAACATAACATTATTAGTTGCCAGCCGCGACTTCGTCCGCGTCGGCTTTAGAATTGGGTCCAGAGAGAAATGAAGCATGTGTGAATAAAAAATATGTTTGCACTATAGACAAAAGTGACTTTATTTAAATATGATTTATTTTTTACTTATTTTAAATGCATGGTAGTATACTTCCTTTAAAATAAGGGAGTATGCAGTTGCTAAATTTAGATTCTTTTTATACATTTGGCGAATAGAAACAGTTTCGACAATATTTGGGAACTATTTTGAGTGTTCTTGTGAAAGAAATATTTATGCTATTTACATGGATTTTACCCTATGTTAATCAGGAATAGTGCAGCTTTCTATTGTGAAAAAGTTTTAGAATCGGTTCTGTAGTTGGAGATACCACTAAAGCGTAATGTATTAGAATTATTTTGAGTTTTCCTGTAAAAGAACTATTTATTCTACATGCACGAATTTTAGCCTATAATACTCAGGAATAGTGTAGCTTTCTATCAGTGGAAAAAGTTTTGGAATCGGTTCAGTAGTTACAGAAATGCACATAGAGCATAATGTAATTCTTATGAGTATCCCTGCAAAAGAACTATTTGTGATATATGCATAAAAAGTAGCCTCTAATACTCAGGGCCCTATCAGTGACTGAGAGGTTCTGCTCTCGAAACTGGAAGGCGGGAGGTGCCAGGTTCAAACCCCGGTCGCGCCTGTCGACCTAGCCTTTCGGGGTTTTCCGCGGTTCTTTCCGAAACCTCGCGTAAATACGGGATAGGACCATTTGGGAAGTCCCCCTAGTGCAGTCAATTGGCCTTAATCCACATACAAGCAGACATTAATACTCAGGAATAGTATAACTTTCAATCAGTGAAAAAAGTTCTGGAGTCGGTTCAGTAGCTACAAAATGCCCATAGAGCGTAATGCATTTGGAGTGCCTTTGTAAAAGAATTATTAATGCTATATGCATGAAAAGTTGCTTGTATGTTAATGCAGGATATAAGCTACATTCATTCCAAATTTTATCCACGTCCTTTCAGTCATTTTTGTGTGATTCACTCCCCAACACCGAAACACACGAACGTGCACATTTATATTATTGGTGGGATTTTGAAATTTATGAAATATAAGAAACGCATTTGGACTTTTCTTTCTTACGCTTTAATTTGGCGTCAGTGGTGGATTAATGCAAGTTTGTCGGGGGGGGGGGGGGGGCGGTTAGTTAGAAGATTGACATATACATCCATTTTATAGAAGTAAAATAGGATCAGGGGGGGAAGATCCTATCCCTCCCCCCGCCCCTTTTAATCCGCCCTAACTAACACGTATTTTCCATGCCATTTCATGTTTTTCAAATGCACGGGATTCTACAAATAGAATTCCTGCTTTATTTCAAAAGCATAAATCATTTTGTGCGGAACTCGCCAAGCATGACCACCTAAAAACGTTTTTTAAGTAATAGTTAAAAAGTAATTAAAATTTCAAAATTCTGAGACTCAGGTGCACATTACCGAAGTCATATGCTCTAATTTTCGAAGTCATATGCTCTTTGCATGAAGTAATCTAAGCTCTGCGTGCTGTAGATTTGTCTGGAGAACATTCATTTTTATTATTATAGAAAGATAGATTTGGCGTAAAACAGGCATAATTTCCGTGGTATTTCATGCTTTTCAATTGCACGCGATTCTTCATTGAAGTAATACTATTTCTGTTAGCCCAAAACATGAATCCCTTTATGCGGGCGAAACTCGCCAAGCATGGCAACCTAGAAACGGTATCTAATCAATAATTTAAAACGTAATTAAAAATCTATAAATTTCTAAGTAGCCTGTAGCCGTCTCCAGGCATCTATCTCTATACCAAAATTCATCATAATCGATTTCAGTTGTTTAGGCGTGAAAGAGTAAAAAACAAACAAACAAACTCACTTTCCCATTTATAATACTACTAGTTACGATTCTGATAGAATATTTCCTACATTGTGCGTGAAGTAATCACTTCAAGATGATGTAGTCTTCAAAATAATGTCCAAAGAAAAAGAACGGCATCCAAGGGATAAAAAAACAAGTTATCTGTTTTCAGACCTGTATCCGCTGATCCATCTTTTTTAACGATGAGGCACACATGTACGTGAGAACGAATGGTTTAACCCTTTGACGCGCGGTGGTTACGCAGTGAAACCACCTCATTTCAGCGCTTTCACTGCTAGTCGCAGAAATATACGGTTAAATGATCCGAACGCTGAAAAAGTGCAACGGCTGCCATCGATCTATTTAACTGCAAACAACATAGCTCGAGGAACAGCGCGTCTGCGCACAGCAGCTGTGTCAGAAAACTTCTCCAGCTCTGTGGCGCCAGATGGACTATTCGATCGACCGCCATGTTGATGGTAGTTAAATAGATCGATGGCAACGGCGACACTTTTTCAGCGTTGGGCAGTCTATCCAGTACGGTAGTCGGGGGTAAAGATCCGAATGCGTTTTTTTTTTATTATTTTATCTAAGTTAGCCACACTGATTTTTTCACAAGTTCCCTAGACGGCACTGGTTTTGCACACAAAGAATCACGGATGTGCGATTGTCAGTTTTCTTACTATGAAATAAATTACTTTTATGCGTACTTTGATGTAGTTTTATTAAATTTTTGAACTTAGTTTTTCCTCGCAATTTTACGGATTTATGTTTTAAGGGTTTTTTGTATATGAAGCTAACCTAATAATGATCTCATTACGTTATGTTTCAAGTGATACGTTTGACCCAAACCGCAGGAAAGCATGAGGGTCGTTAAGTCGAGCGATGGCAACTGCTGCCCTTTTTGCAGCATTGGGAAAGGGTTGCGCCTCAAAGGGCTAATCGATGCATTTGATTTAGTTCTTGTTTTCATTTTAAAAGTGCGCCAGTTAGACATTCTTAAAGCAAATGCACTCAAGATAGAGACAGAAGAAGAAGAAAAAAATATCAACCGAAATTTAAAATGACGTTTGAAGGTGGAATTCTCACAAAGCGTCTTTCTTCCCTCCGGGTATCTCTCAGAACTGGTTTCGGAATTTAATAAAGACGTGTTTTTCTCTTCTCACTTTGAAGCACACACCATCCTATATATAAAAGCGGGCAATTTAAAGTCTGGAGAGAAAACGCTCACAAACCTATAAACACACACTCACAAGCATTTCTAAATCTTTTTTTTTTTTTTTCTTGTTCTTCTTTCTCTTTCTCTTTCCCTCTCGTCCCAAACCTGCTCTAGAATTTCAAGAGCTGCATGCCTTATTTTCATCTCCTAGATTTTAAAAAGGAAGGAAAAGGAATCGCGTCGATTGCACCGATTACAAAGCACTTTCCAACGTAACCTGATAGGCACGTATACTTAAAAGTGACCATTTTTTCTGAACGGAAAATCAGGACACTTCTAAACAGCAGAGTAGGGAGGGATGAAAAGCATTTTTTTTTTTTTTTCCTAAACATAATTTGATTTTCAACTTTTATGAGAAAAATGAGTTGAAAAAATATAGAGAATATATAAATAAAATAGTCCTATTATATAAATTTAGGTTTGAAATCAGCATTTCTCAACCTGTGGGGCGCGACCCCCAAGGGGGCGAGAAAAACCAAAGAGCAAGTAGTGATGCATGTTTTTAAAAAAAATCATCTTATTTATTCTCCTTTTTACTCAAAAATCTATCCATTTTCGCTTAAAATGTTCATTCAAACTTTACTGATAACATTATTTTGTAGAAAATTGGACTCAATGTTCATTGTTAAAAATTAAAAAACTGAATGTATGCTGAAAAATGTGAGGGGGGGGGTCCACCGTAAGTTAGCCTTTGTTGGGGGGCGCGACGTTAAAAAGGTTGAGAACCGCTCTTTTAAATAATTTTATTGTTAATTTTTGGATAAATTTTGAAAATAGTTTGCTTTCTAACAATAACTATAGAATTGCCATCCATTGTATAGGTATGTATACAGGGGCGTAGCCACGGGGGGGGGTTAGGGGGGTCATAACACCCCCCCCCCAATGAGAAATTTTTTGCCATACAAAATGCATATTCTTCACTACATTATCACACACACGCATACATATATATGAGTTGTAGTAGTCGTAACCCCCCCCCCATGAAAAATTTCTTTCTACGCCCCTGATACATATTATAAAACAATCATTTCCATCAATAAAAAAAATACAACTAACAAAACATTTTGTAAATAACACAATCATTTCCAATTATTCCCAATTTATTTTACATGTATTTATTTATTTTTCATAAAGCAGGACTTTGGCGGGACAGGAATGGAAAAGCGGGACATTTTAGGACTCTGTGTTGACAGCAGGACATGTAGGTAAAAATCAGGACTGTCCCGCCAAAAGCAGGACGTCTGGTCACTTTACGTATACTGGATTTTGAATTTAAGTTTCAAATAAAACGAACGCGGTTTGGTGTATCCGTTCAGCAGGCGCGCACACAGGATTTTTGGCTGGAGGGGGTCCAACTTTTACAGTTTGGGGGGGGGTGTCCAACTTTTAGGGATTTTCAAGATTGACAAAAATCAGTGATGAAAGAGCTCCTTTTCATTAGATGGAATTCATCAAAACTCGTCCGATCCCTAAGAATACACTACACAGTACAATAGGAAGCAAAGTAATAGTTGTACAGTTTTGAGAACAAGATGGTGTTTTATGTTCGCTTTCAGTTCGTTCTTGAAAAGTTGAGGAAAACGAGAAAAAAAATTCTTTTTTTATTTATTAGAACTGAAACTATTGCTACCTTTTTTGGAATTATTTTATTTACTATAGATATAGGATAATAATCAATCGAAAAAAATATCAAAGCCGATGGAGGGGTCCGGACCCCCTGGACCCCCCCCCCCCCTTGTGTGCGCCACTGCCGTTCAGATCTTGCTTTAGTTCGAAGATTGGACAGTGAAGTTTTAACGGAACAACACACAGTATCCAAACTATACGTATGCATTTTCTTGAGTTTTTGAATAGCGTGACGCAAAAGATAAATTATTGGAACAAATTCATTTGAATACACAATATAGGCACTGACTCAGTGAATGTAGACTCAATGAAGGTGTGATATATTGACATTGTATTTGATAATTAAAAAGCATTGCTTGAATGTGTAAATCTTTTTTTTAGAAAATAAAAGTAATTGTAATGGAACAAAAACAAATCTTATAAAGTCACACCAGGACGTCACTCAAAATTTGATAGCATTATTATTATCAGTATCATTATCCTTATATTTATCATTATCATATTTATCATTATTATTATTATCATTATATTTATCATTATCATTATTATTATCATTATATTATTATTATTATTATTATCATTATTATTAAAGACCCCCTATTTAAAATTGAGCTGTCCAATTGCAAAACTCGTTAAGCGCCATCCAGATTTTTTTTTACAGAAAATGAAAAAAACTTCTGTAGAGTTTAGTTTTCGAGCTGATTGCTTGAAATTCGGCATTTTAGTGAAAGAGTTCTTTTCGAATCCAATTCCATCAGTGTTTTTCCTGAATTTGGTGTAATTTTTCATGTTATTTAACTAATTGATTTGAATTTACAGAATTTAGCTGCTGTATGAAGAATTTATCAAGTTTTGAAACAGTACGAATTCACCATTAAGGTACAAATTCATTTAATCTAGCCCCCAACAGTCATCACATGCCAGACGAACAGTAGAAATTTGGATTAGGTCAATTTTCTACAAGCAATCATACAGAGCTGACGCTATCTCGAGCGATTCTTTGAGATGCCTATCTTTTGTCCATGCATAACAAAAAGTGTTCTCTTTGGTAGTTGGACATCGGAATGTCCAACGCAGATTGTAAAATTGTAGATATAAGCTTGCCATGAATAAGTTGCCTAATCCGATACTAGGGGAGCGGTAAATTTTTACAGAAGTCAAATGATAAAATGATTGAAAAGTAAAATTTATGTTTAAAAAAAGAAGCTAAAAGACTTTACTGTGTGGTAGCTTAAAGAATAGCTAAAGGAATTAAAAAATTTCTTAATCACAGTAAAATACACAAAAAGCACAGAATACGTCGGCAATATTTATACAATGTTGGTAATAATGAAAAGAACAATGGAAAAAAAAAAGGCCTGAAATTCAACACGTTTTGCAGCCCAAAAACATGTTCTGAGTACGAGCAGCTGAGGATATAGCGAGTTGAGGGGTGAATCAAAAGGATATAACGAATTATGCAGCAGTCAGCAAGATGGATTTACAGAATTTTGCAGCAGTATGTAGGGTTGCCAGGTCGCCAAACCAAATAGCCGGACAGACCAGCCAGTTTGGCCGGACATTTGGGTTAAAAGGCCGGACAGCCTACAATAATGAGAATTTTATCTCAGTATTAATAGTTACGACAAAAAAATTGTATGCAAAATCTAGCTTTTTTGATTATTACCATGAATCTTGTTAAATTCTAATGAAATATAAATAACATCGAATGCCAAATCAATTCAAGTACTTTATTACTAATCATCCAAAGTCACCAGTAAAAAGCCTAACAAAAGCCGGACACCGTTCAGTTTGGCCGGACACGCAATCAAAGAGCCTAACTATGTCCGGCTTTATCCGGACGCCTGGCAACGCTAGCAGTATGGGATAATGAGCTCTATTTCAATAGTTTAGAAGTTGTTCACTGCATTTCTTTTAACGGGAACGAACAAAGGTTGATGTAAAAACAAAATGGCGTTATAATCTCAATTTTGAATTTTTTTGGATTTAACGAGTTTTGCATTCTTGCGACTTAGTTGATATAGTTAAAGTAAAATGCTGGTTTACAAGTTTACAAACTTTTAACCCGTTAAGGGTTTTGTATGGAGATAGTCATATATTCGTTTTAATTTCTTTCTTTTCGATCGCCACTAAACTTTCAAAACTTGGGTTCTGTTCTATTACATGTGGATGACCGCCGAAACAAAAGTTACCCTACAAAAAAGTTAAGCAAATTTACTTAAAGGTGGTTGTTCGAAGAAACAGAATATTTCTCACGGTCTTTGTACGCAAATGAAAATAAACTAATTGAGCCAGACTCGAAAAAAATTCTGGGTGATTCTTCACAAGCTGCACTACTGCATACTAGCTGCATACGTAACGCTGCTTCCCTAGCTGCATAAGAATGGAAATGCTCTTATCTTTCAGGCGCATAACATTTGAACACTAAAGCCCGGAAATAGGGCGGGCACGAGAAATGGAGGGAGAAAGCTAGCTTAGCCCGTGATTTTGACGGGAGGGAGGCTTAAGCGGTTAATTGAAGTTTGATACAAGCTTATTACATTGTTCGTAATCAATTTATTCGCTGAAATTTTCATCACAGCGCGGATAAATTTCAGGACAAACTGTCGCGCATCGACAGACATACAAGCCGGAATCGTAAGCACTTTCCAACTTAGTAGGAAAGCGTTAAAATCAGGATACCTTTTCTTTTATGGCCATAGAAAACGCACGCGCTCGCAAACAGGACTCTCGTAAAAAAAGTCGTATTTTTTTCTCCAAGGTTAGTATGAAACTAAGAAAAAGGAGGTGGACATGACTGTAAATCCTTTTTTTTCTCTTTCTCTCTGGCTGTAAAAGGAATCAAAAAGCAGAACTGAATGGGATAAGGATTGCGCGCTCGTTGGGTGAACAAACCACGAGTGGATCAAGGTTTCCAGGTTAATTTGGGCAGACAAGAGGACTGGCTTTGCATGATCTGATGGTCTTGATAGATGAAAGCGTTTTCATTCCACTGCAATAAAGAGACGTTCTTGAAAAACGAATAAACGAGACAAAGGGGAGAGCGCAAGATACGGATGCTTTAACTGAATTGGAATTAAAAAAGCGATCATTGTCAAGGTTGGCTGGTGCACATGAAACGGCCTGTTTAACCCTTTGAGGCGCAACCGCAACCCTTTCCCAATGCTGAAAAAAAGGGCAGCCGTTGCCATCGCTCGACGTAACGACCAGCAAGATGACGGACGATCGAAACGTTCATCGCGTGCCACAGATCTATAGAGACCCCTTTTTTGACGCAGCTGGCTGTGCCCTTTTTTCAGCATTGGGCAATCTATCCAGCTGTTCTCGCATTCTTCCATTTTTCAGCAGATGTCCAGTGCTATTAAAAATAATAGTGACCATTTTTTGACGGGAAAGGACGTGCTAAAAAGTAAAGGATTCTCGTGGAGTTATGTCACCCGCAACTATTTTTATAGAAATCAAATCTATTCTTCGTGACTGGTAACAGTCAAAACGTCAGAGTTTGGTGTTCCCAAAGCGGGAACACTGCGCGTTAAAGGTTCAACCCTTTCATAGATAACGAAACCATTTTATCACATTCCCCAGTTTTTGTAGTTTTTATCGTGAAGTGATGAATGAAATTCCGAAATTGATTTTGAGAATAATAAATAAGCGAATAAATATATTATATGTTAAAGATTTAAACGTCTCAGTGTTTTGTAAAATTCAAATTCATGAATCGCTAAACAGATATAGGAAAGCTAATCCACGCGTACATATTTTTGCGATTGACGGGGCGCACGTATCGCAGTAAAGCTACATTTGAATTTGTTTTTACTTTAAGAAAAAAACATGAATGCAAATTTTGAATGAAATTTTCACACTTCTATATTCCTCTTTCTGGTTACATCTGTATTTTCAAATGCTTTGAATAACTTAACAGTTTCGTATTCCAGATTAAATAGTAACACTACGTTGGATGTCTTATTGAATAAAACTAAGTCGGAGTGCACTTTAATATGAAAACGACCCCCTCTCTCATGATTTTGATTATTGCATGGGTGCTTTTGGACATAGGACCCCTCGGTCTAAAAGGCTTTTGATTAAGTATTTTCGTTAAGAGGTGTAAAAGTGTGTTATGGAGACGTCATACAACACACCTTTTTCTAAAAGACAAAAGAGCAATGGATGTCACGTTTCCTTGGTCTGTGCGAGTTGTAAAAAATAATAAATATGTGAAGGTCACACATAAATGTAATATCAATCTGATAAGGTGTGCATTTGCCTTTCTCTCTCAGAAAGTTTCCAATTTACGGAAAATGTTACGGGTACATTCTATTCCCCAGTAAATTATCCAGTTTATAGAGGTGTCCAAATTAAGAGGTTTCACTGAATGTGTAGAAAAATCTCCTTATGATGCATATCAAGGAATGAAAGATCAAATTCTCAGCTCTGAAAAGTCTTTAAAGTGAAACTCCATTATGACTGAATTTCTACTATGTGATTTTTTTTTTTAATTATGAAAAATATCTATTCATTAATCGGAAATATTCGTTAAGGTGCAGTTCGCTGTAAAGATATTTTACTTGTTGTCAATTTGTAAAGGAACGAAAATTGATGTGTCCAGGATCAAGAGAAGTATGTGTTGACCTCTACCTCATGTAAATAATGTAAGTTAAAACTGCACTCATAATCAAGTGGTTTCTATGAACTAATTTTGTAGTCAATAGACGTTCAAATAACAGAGGGCAAGGGAGTAGCCAGGAAGTTTTTTGATTAAGAGGGGAGAAACATGAAATATAGTTGTGTGCAACTAAAAGAAATTTCTATACGAAGTAAAAATCTGAAAAGCTTATGCTAACTAATAAAAAAAAAATTGAGGGGGAGGATATATCCCGTATCATCCCATATCTGATCTCCTATGCACAGAATTCAATAGGGGTTGAATTCTGTGATCTCCTGAGGGGGCCGGGGCGTTTACTCAACTTCCTTACCTCAGCTGCTCAGCATTTAAAGAATAATTCCGCCGAAAAGTTATTGCACTTTGAAACTAAATTATTTTTTACCTAGGCTTTTATTTTTCTTTTTTCATAAGCCTAAAGTTCCCATATATTTACACAGAAAACTTAATCCACAGCTTCTTATCGTTTTAAAAGATTATGTGCATTAACGGAATCTCCAGGATGAATGTTTCATATTTGTTTAATCTGTATATAATACTCTGTTCAGATGATAATAATACTTTTTTAAAAGCCGGAGTTACTACTCAAATTAATAATTATTATCCATTTGAAACTATATCTATCCGTTTTTTTTTTAAATTCTTTATGACCTCTGCATTCGTATTAATCCAATAATTATCATAAGTACCATTTTTTATGATTCTATACGGAGATTTTAATTTAATTATATATTTTTTTTTATTCTTTCAAGAAGCGTAAACATAAATAATCCAACAGCTCGACTGGATTGCGCTGCTCTGTTCGCGTAATACGTAAATATTACATCCGGTTTGCATCAGATTTAGAAGATTACAGGCCGCTGATAATCGGGACTTTCTCTCACACCGAAGAAGAACACTTTTCATTGCCAGGCTTTGATGTAATAATGCAACATAACTGTTTTTATTTACGGAATCTTGCTTGCGACACGAAGGATGTGCTTAATCTTCTGTCATCCAGGACAAGCCTCTGACGTCACTTGAAAAACACATCAGGCGATTGCCATTTTATCGCACGCAAGTGGAACACTCGAATGCATGTTTTATTCATGCAAAGGAAAGATACTCTTTAAAAAAATGATTGAATGCAGATGATGACATAAGCCAATAAAGTCGGGTACGTGTAGAATGAAATGCTAGATGTATAAGAATGTGATAACTTTTTTTTATTATTTGAGTCGAGGATACTTTTTCTTGGCATAAATTTCGAAAATCGTGAGCTAAAGGTTCAGTTTAACCAGTGTTTTTTTTAGAAGATAGGTAATTCTAGAAGAAAAAGCCGGTTGTGGAGGCAATTAAACGGGCGCTAGGAAAAAAAAAACATTTGACGAAAATATGTCCACAGTTAATACATGTCCACCTAAAATAAATAACTTCATATTCAGTTTTTATTAAATACCCAAATTGAATTTCATGCTCTTCTGGAAATGCGCAGAAACGTTTCGCATTCCAACGATTTCGTTTTGTGTACTCAGCCCCTCTTATATTAATGCTTCAGCAGACGATTATTTTAATGAAAAAAAAAAATTAAACTATGCTACCTGGAAAAACTATTTTAAGCGAATTGGAATCCCAATTGTGTGACATCAGTTTCACTTGATAAGGGTAATTTTGTCACGCAAATGATTACCTTCTTTTTTACTCTTGGAAATAAAATAGAGCTGAAAAGTGCGAAAAATAGCTTAAAAATGAGGGAATGTTGGAGCGTGAGCCAGGGATCAGCGTAATTATAGTAAGATAATATTAAAATGCAATATAGATCGATCGGAAAAGGGGTTGCTGATTTTAATTAGATGTATCACTTGCGGAGAAAAGGAAAACGAACTGTCTGCTATAAGCGTAAGGTTTCAAAAATTACTGGGAAGGGGGTGGGGCAACATATATATATATATATATATATATATATATAATGTACATAACTGGGTGCATTACAGTAGGAACTCGAGTATTATCGGGGGAGACTTGTGTACGTAAAAGTAACAAAATGTAGATTTTTAAGAATAATTTTGTTAAAACTTGTGATTATGAAGGATACATGATTTTAGAGTTTTATGAAAGAATAGATAAATTTTTATGTTATGCTTCTAAAAACTGAAAAATTTTGTATACATTAATAAGAAAGAAGAAAAGAGAAAAAAGTTGGGGGGGGGGGGGTTTGTAAATAAACAATGATATCAATTTAGGTTAAACATTTTTGTAGAAAAATTATGACACGGGAGCCATAATTTCAGAAGTTTTATAGATGTTAATCGAATTTCCTATTTTAATCTTGTGAGCGAGTAACTAGTTTGAAGTAATTTTTGAAAAATGCGTAACTTGAAACAAATATGAGTAGCTGCTACTATTTACTACATGATTAATCTTTTCAATCCATAGACAACTTTACACGGACGCACGTTTAAAAGACTGCATAAAATAACCCCATTAATTTTTTTTATGTTTTTAGAAGTACAAAGGAGTACTTTTGGAGTACAGGTTTTAAAAGGTGTTCAGTATATTACATATACAGGATGTCTCAAAATCTTTCTTGCGTTTCTTTCTTTAGGTTGTTTACCACTAACACGAAGTTTTTTTTTTTTTTTTAAAGGGGAGGGGGGGGGAATAATATTTTCTAAAAGTACTCTTTTTAGTGATTTTTTTAGTTGAAAGAAGGGAGGAGAGAAGAATTTTTTTCTAATATTTAAAGCTGCTTTTTATTGGCGTTCGAAAGTTTAAAGAAATATTCATATTCAGATGGTAGAAATAACATTTCTTACCATCTAAATTGTTCTTGAACTAATTCAAACATTGGTACATTTTTAAGGGTTTTTTTTAATTAGACATGTATAAATGAATTACGTAAAGCATTCTCTGAAAACTAGCACGGGCCTAGGGACGGAGCTCTGTCTCCACCCGCCTCTCGCACGGCTTGTTAGAAAGTGTTTTACAATTGCTGCGTTCATCCCGACTTCTCCTGCTTTCAATTTTTCACACGGAATCGTCCTTAATAATTTTTAATTATCTATCGAGGTCGCTGCCTGATATTTGCTTTGCTCTTCCACCTGTGATGGAAGGGATGCCTTCTCAGTTTTCGTTTTATCAGAGACCAGAGAACGTTTATTAATTTTTTCTTCTTCTCGCACTATCACGATTTTACGATAATACTGCTTATCGAAATCGAACCACCTGGACAATAAGCAAAAAAGACAATGTCCGATTACTGCTATCTCTGTGTGCACATGCCGCGCCATGCTTCTATTTTTTTCTCTAATCTTATTTGGAGTTTAAAGGCGATACTAAACAGGTTGTTACCACCCTTGGAACGAATAAAAGGAGTGAGTTAAAAGAAAAATGTTTGCATCGATTATGGTACGCTTTCTGACATCAGTCTGATCTACAGTTCCATTTACTACTGCAGAGAGAATGAACCCTTTAACACGCAGTTTTCCCGCTCTGGGAACACCAAACTCTGACGTTTTGACTGTTGCCAGTCACGAAGAATAGATTGGATTTCTATAAAAAATAGTTGCGGGTGACACAGCTCCACGAGAATCCTTTACTTTTTAGCACGTCCTTTCCCGTCAAAAAATGGTCACGATTATTTTTAACAGCACTGGACATCTGCTGGAAAATGGAAGAATGCGAGAACAGCTGGATAGATTGCCCAATGTTGAAGAAAGGGAAGCAGTTGCCATCGCTCGACTTAACTACCAGCAAGATGGCGAACGATCGAAACGTTCATCGCGTTCCACAGATCTAGAGACCCTTTTTTTACGACAGCTGGTTGTGCGCGGGCACAGCCATCTGTCGTCAAAAAAGGGTCTCTAGATCTGTGCCAAGCGATGAACGTTTCGATCGTCCGCCATCTTGCTGGTAGTTAAGTCGAGCGATGGCAACGGCTGCCATTTTTTTCAGCATTGGGAAAGGGTTGCGCCTCAAAGGGTTAAATGATCTCTTTTATCTAAAATATAATACATAAAAACTGGGAGTGACGTTTACAGATTTTGGTATTTTCGGATGTTTGCCCCATCTGATGGGGTAAAGATCCGCGGTGGTCGACATGGCACAAAACTCAGAATGAAACCCACTTGCAAAGTTGTCTTTGCTGCAAAATTATAGTTTGTCAGGTTGTGAGGTTGACTTCTATCATCAGCACCTTCAACACCGGTGCAGTATAATTAGATTTTCCTTTATTTTTGGCTGTGGACTGCATGGAAATTATTGATTTAATATGATAACAATATCTAAAGTCTGCATTCTATAGTTCAGCAAAAACAGATAGACAAAAAGAAAACAAAAATCACTGTCAGTTAGACATTTAATTAGACAAACTTACAAAATAGGAGGGGGGGGGGGAAGACAGTTGGCTGTTACAGAACTAAAAGGAACTCAAATCTCTAAGCACCGTAGAGAAACTTACCGTAGTGCTAAAAGTACTAATGTGAATGTAAATGTTGCAATCACAAACCGAATCAGTGGCAAAATAAATAAATAAATAGTAATAAATAAAATAAAATAAAATACATGCCTGGCTGAAAATTTTACATGACCTTGCACGTCGGGCAATAGATTTTTCAGGCCCTGATGGACATCGACAACTGGCTGTGCGCGCAGCCAGCTGTCGTCAAAAAAAGGTCTCTAGATCTGTGGCACGCGATGAACGTTTCGATCGTCCGCCCTCTTGCTGGTAGTTAAGTCGAGCGATGGCAACGGCTGCCCTTTTTGCAGCATGGGGCAATCTATCCAGCTGTTCTCGCATGCTTCCATTTTTCAGCAGATGTCAGCGCTGTTAAAAAGAATCGTGACCATTTTTTGGACGGGAAATGACGTGCTTAAAAAGTAAAGGATTCTCGTGGAGCTCTGTCACCCGCAACTATTTTTATAGAAATCGAATCTATTCTTCGTGACGGTCAACAGTCAATACGTCAGAGTTTGGTGTTCCCGGAGCGGGAACACTGCGCGTTAAACGGTTAAGAAACATTTTCCTACACAATCTTGCTAGTGCATGTGCTACTCCTTGAGGGTATTCTACACGGAGGGAAAAAAAAACTATACCGCTCTCATCTAGAACGAATGGAGGGCTGTTTTCTGTGTCCCAAAACTTGAAGAACAGATCGTAGAATGATGCGTGTAGGGCAGTGGTTCCCAACCGGGGGGTCGCGACCCTCAAGTGGGTCGTCATAACTTTTTTCGGGGGTCGCCGAAGACCGCTTTTGTGGGAAATGAATAGTAAACTATTTTCAAGTTTCTCTGAAATGAGACACCCTTTCTTCCTTTTTGCTTTGGAAAGAAAAAATCCTTATTCTCGTCAGGGATTTTGTATCAAAGGTACAAAAACTGATGTCGGCGAATCTAGGGGAGTTAACTAATGCTTAAGAACCTATGCATTAAGACAAAAGAATCGGAAATAGGAATTGCAATTAATTTAAAGGAGGTAGTTAGTAGCCACTTTGAAGCTCTTGCATCTGAAATTCAAAGATATTTCCCGGAGTTCAATGAACAAGAAGTTGTACTCGTGCGAAATCCATTTCACGCATCTTTAGATGTCGCCGATCTTCCTGATGAAGTGCAGATTGAATTTTTGAATCTGCAAAATGACTCCTCAGTAAGTGATTTATACCAAGATAAACCGTTTACTCAATTTTGGTGTGCTATGCGTTGCTTAATCCGATAATTTCTAAACTTTCATGTCTAATGTTAGTGCCATTTGCATCAACTTATCTGCGTGAAGTTGGATTTTCAACTCTTGCAGATTAAGACAAAAGCCAGTCATAAATTAGATGTTTAAGATGATATGCGGGTGGCTTTGACCAAGATTCAGCTAAGAATAGCAAAACTTGTCAGTCAAATTTATATTTTTTCATTATTAATTTTTTGTTTGTTTGTTTTGTTTGTTTGTGTGATTATGGCAATGCTACGCTAGGGCGATTTGCCAAGGATGGGGGGTTGCCTTGGTAGAATGACTTTCTAAGGGGTTCTAACGCGCATTCACGTTACATCTGGAGCAAACCCACCAAAATCCCATCCCATTAGATCGACAGCCGCGAGATGGGACCTTCACAATTTGACCGTCTACTATTTTCAGTGGCATAACCTCTGTGACATGGTGAAGCTTTTTTGTTTGTTTTATTGGTCAAACATGGCGGATGTGTGCGGGGGGGGGGGGGGTCGCGAACATTTTTGAAAAATCTGAAAGGGCTCGTAATTAAAAAAGGGTTGAGAGCCCCTGGTGTAGGGGATACACACAACTGGCAGAGACAAAATGGTCAAGAATTTCTAGTCCGTAGTATTCTGGCTAATCACAGCGGAGTGACTAGTTTTGGTGTAACCAGAAATGATCGTTCGATTTTTGTAGTACTAGAATGACCGTTTGTGAGTCTACCCGCTAACGTACGCAATGATTTACAGATATTTTCATAGAGGGACAAGCACAAGATTATAGAGGATTATAGCACAGATCTAAAAATTGGATTAGTGGATTCAGAAATGTCGAGTTCTATGATCTCGTATTTCTAGGGAGTACATAGACTGATAAATTCTAGTTCCACCAATTATTTTCTAGATGTCAAAGGCATTTTTTTTGGAGTGTACTTGAAGAGCGATCGTCGTCACAGGACTTTTGAACCGCTTTAAAAAACAAATCAGTGATGTTAAGCACTCGAAAAAATGAATAATGTTCCTTCACCCAATGCACTGTGGACTGACATTAACGGTGAAACTGGGTGTATCATGCAACTTTCAGTAAAAAATGCATAAGCACAAAAATCGCCTTCAAAAATGGGCCAAGGAGTTACCCGTTTTTGGAAATTATCGCGAAATTCCGTATATTTAGCATTTTTTCCTGGGTGTTTCTCCTATAGGTTCATTGTTTGCATCCGTTCACCGTTCAACTTGTAAAGATACATTCTAAATTTTTCAGAGTCTACAGAGCAATTAAATTTTTTAGAAACCTGTTCAAAAACTGCATGATTTTTAACAGCCTTAATGCACAATAAACCAGCTTCTTCCCATCTTAGTAAACAGTCGATGGCAACAATTCGTCATTCTCTGCCCACCGGGCCTTCCCGGCATGGGTATTTGAAAGTTCGCACAGTGGCCCAGCGCTTGCGCTAATAAAATTAGAACATGCAAAAAAAAAAAAAAAATAGCGTTAGTACGTTACTGTGCTCAAAAAGTTATGGGATTGGAAACATAAAACAAAAGTTGTTTATTTATCGGTCAAAATTATATGCGTATGTAAATTGGGAGGGGGTTAGTTGGTCACGACAGCCCTTTAATCTACGCACAAACCCTGATTATAGCCAAATAACCACTTTTTGCAAACAACAAAGTCTTAATTATTGACATCCAAAAAAAAAAAACAACATGACATATTTCAGAGTAAAGTATAGCGAAGTTTCAACGGGTTTTGAAAAAAAAAAAGGGGGGGATTTTAAGATGAATGGCTTTCTAAAAAAAAGTTGAAAGGCACGTGCCTCCCTTTGCTCCAGCTCTGACTATGCCTGCTATAAGTGGCGTAGCCAGAAATTTTTTATTGGAGGGCTTACGACTACTGCAACTCACATATATGTATATACACACATATGTACTCACATATGTGTGATAAGGAAGGGAAGAATGTACATTTTGTATGGCAAAATTTCCTTATGGGGGTTATGACCCCCCTATCCACCCCCTTGGCTACGCTACTGCCTGCTATGCTTAAGTTCATCTTGGTTTCTTTGAAATATATAGGCTCTGTTATTCACTATGAACAATTTTCATCTTCCCCTGCACCAGCCTCAGACCTCAATGTATTGAAAATCTTTTGGGTGCCCTTCTTGGCAAAAGCACTGATTATCCTCTTCCGCTTCCTTCGTTGCTTCTCGGCACAGGTTCTGGCTTGTCGCAAGCACAATGCTGTGTCTGAACACTGCATAAAACTGACGATAGACGCGGAAGGAGAAAAAAAACCACTGTGGTCGCGTCGCGTCTATGCAGCAGTGGATGAGAAATAGAATTGAACTATTCTTCCTGCATGCTCAAATAATACTGCGATGGTGTTTTATAACTAAGTATGGTTCTGAAGAGAGACACGGATTTTCAGTTCTTATATACGAGATGCAACTAGCCTATTTTTCATTACTGCATAAACATTTTGCTAGATGACATGAAAGCTTCATTGTTGTTCGCGATATGAGACAGCATTTCTTCTCGTCTTGCAAAACATTCCTATCAATAATGGATGTATTCGGCAAAACTTATTTTGCTTGTTGTTCGATTATTATCGTTCCCATGGAGTGACAGACGAGCAAAATGACCAAAAGACCGAAGACATCAATTATGCTGGGAAGCGTTAAAAAAAAAATGTCTTCCCCGAGGCACACCCGACTTCAGTGGCCTAGCATTTTCGTCATTTCGAACCAATTACTAAAATAATGAGGCACATACGTATGTTCTTTGTTAAAATGGGATGTAGAAGCGGGGGAAAAAATAATAATAATTCCGCCCATCACCTTGACGCGAGAGGTAAGCACATCCGTTTATTTTTGCATCGATCCAATGGACTTGACTGTCAGACTCAAGGTTTCGGTTTTGAATGATGTGTAGTTGCTTCTAATGGACCAAGTTCCTACAAAAGAAAAAAAAAGAGCTATACTTTACCAGTAAAAAGGTTTCCTTGTTACATGGTTTGCAAGCCTTTTTTTTTTTCTTTATATCATCGGTCAGAAGATAGTCTTCCATTATTCATAGACTTTATGATCGATGTCGAAATTAGAGGGTTTTAGCAAGTTACACCACCCTTTCCTCCGAAATACCCCGATCACAAAGATCCATTTTTGAAAACAGCATAATCTATATGCTTTAACCCTTTGAGGCGCAACCCTTTCCCAATGCTGAAAAAAGGGGCAGCCGTTGCCATCGCTCGACTTAACTACCAGCAAGAGGGCGGACGATCAAAACGTTCATCGCGTGCCACAGATCTAGAGACCCTTTTCTGACGCAGCTGGCAAAGGGTCTCTAGATCTGTGGCACGCGATGAACGTTTCGATCGTCCGCCATCTTGCTGGTCGTTAAGTCGAGCGATGGCAATGGCTGCCCTTTTTTCAGCATTGGGCAATCTATCCGGTGTTCTCGCATTCTTCCATTTTTCAGCAGATGTCAGTGCTGTTTAAAAATAATCGTGACAATCTTTTTACGGGAAATGACGTGCTAAAAAGTAAAGGATTCTCGTGGAGCTCTGTCACCCGCAACTATTTTTATAGAAATCAAATCTATTCTTCGTGACTGGCAACAGTCAAAACGTCAGAGTTGGGTGTTCCCAGAGTGGGAACACTGCGCGTTAAAGGGTTAACAATAAGAAGCCATCCTACTTGCACAGGTGTAAGGTCTGTTTTATGATCCTGTGAGGCTCTGCGTTCAAAGTGGATAGAAAGTCTACCCGCTGCACGCGAAAGGGTTAAATAACACTTTACAGGAAACTGATAGATTCAGATACGAGACTAATGAAAACTGACAAACAAATAATGCGCCGTTAGCTATAGGCTATCATCTTCGAATTACATTCTTCTAACTTACCCAGACATCTCCACATTTTCGGCTTCAAAAAACTGCAGGAAAAAAACCAAAAACAAATCAGCTTCGCATGACTGTTATATATTTGAATTGCTTTCTCTTTACACAACAATAGAATGTCAGCAACAGAAATGGAAAAAAGTGAATGTATTTGCCCATTGTTAAGATAATTTTTTTTTCCCCTTCTGCCTTCCATTATGTGTCATTTTAACAGTAAAAGCACTATAAAAAAAATAGGTATTTTCACATCGCATTCATTTTTATGAGGACTATGAGAATAGCTTGATATTTCAGCATCTACTCGAGTAGAAACACCTTGAACTTGGGAAGACATTGCAGATTTTATTTTATTTTATTTTATTTGTTTATTTTGCAGTAATTTGTGATAATTCGTTTCTAAAATTATACAAGTCCTAGGACAGAATAATCCTCCATGGTTTTCGAGACGTATCCGTTGATATATAACTTGTTTTAGGAAGCTAATAAACAAAAAAACAAAAAAAAAAAATATTTGACCTAAGCTGAATGTACAATATCCCCTGTCAAACCACAAGCAAAATAAATAAATAAAATAAATCCGAACTCTGATCATTCAATCTAATTTTCGTAATAATAATAATCTATTTAGATCTATGCATATGGTTTGATGTTTTTTTTTAATATTTTTATATAAATTTAATTTTGTGAGGTGACTTCACAAATTTTTGGCTTAGAGACGCTAAAGAGTTAAACATGATGAGCAAGTGTTAAAAATGAATCATAATCCGTCGGGCATCATAGAAATTCATACAAACTTAAGCAGTATATCTTCAAATTTCCTAACACCTGTCAATTAGAGCTTAAGCTGAAAAAAGTTTTTCATATGTAGAGTCACTATTAATATCAGTATTATTTTTTGAGGCTTAAAGAAGTTTATAAACGCTGAAATAATTTTGAACATTTATTTGCATTAGATCTTCTCAAATCCTGAATAACTGGAACTTCACCGATTGCAGATTACAGAAATTTACCGCTCACAAAAATCTTGTAATATGAACAATAAAAAAACGTAATAATCAGGTAAATTTCTAGAAAAAAATGGGCATGCCTTTCATGAACAGAAAAATAAAGTATTCAGGGTTATTGTAACTGAATGTGTGTTTTCTAGTAAACAGGGAATCATTCGAAATATATATATATGTTAAAACACTAAAGGAGAATTTTATTAAACTTACTTCATAAAATAAATAAATATTTGCAAAGTTTTCTTTGAACATAAGTAAAAAAAAGTGAGCTAAGATTGCACAATGCATAGCACAAATACAGGTATTTGAGTATTACTCTACCCTCTATTTAAAAATAGATTTAATTATATCTCCGAATTAAGTTAAAAATAGTCTGGCATTGTGTAAAATGGGATATAAAAAGAATCGGTGCTTAAGAATTGAAATGCTCTTATCTTTCTGGCGCATAACATTTAAACACTATTGCCCGACAATATCACGGGCACGAGAAATAGAGGGAGAAAGCTTAGCCCGTGATTTTTGACGGGAGCGAGGCTTAACTTATTTGACTTTTTAAAAAATCTGTTCAAAAGCTGCAATACTAATTCCTTATATTAGTGTAATTTAATGAAATAACTTACACTTCAAAAACAGAACTAATCAATCTTATGAGCGGTCGCTAAGCCAGTGAACTAAAATAAAAAGAAAAAGAAAAAACTAAAAAGAAAGAAAAGGAAGGAAAGAAAAAAAAGAAACACCTATTAAAATCTAGCACATAATTTAACGGTGTTGTTCGAAAAAATCATGTGAATTTGGTACATAAGTACAAAATAAAGTAATTATGCCAGGCACTTCAAAATTTTGAAACTGTCTCTTTACAAGCTGTACTACATACTGAAATGAACGATCCATCTGTATCCGTTTCAAAACTTTTAGGAAATTTTTTTTAAAATCTGAAATTTTCGCAAAGCGTGTCACTCTTCGAAAAATCTTGTAGCTCAGATCCATGTTTAAGAATTTTTCCTTAAAATTTCACAAAAGCCACTGCTTTTTCGCTTATTAGTGTGTAAAGCAGCTTATGAAGAACCATCTGGAATTTTTTGGCGACCATGGTGCTATTAGTTTATTTGAATTTGTGTACCAAGACTAAAAATAGTTTTTTTTTCCTTCGACATACACCCTTAAAGAATTACTATATCAAAAATAAGTTACGCATTAATAAATATAGGATTATTTAAAATCGCATTTATCGAGAAAAATACAACTTTAAAATTGTAAACCAGAAACTCTTGAATTATAAAGCAAACGTCACACGGTAAAATCAGTTACTTTGATTATTAAAGTTCCTTATTATAAATTTATTTCATACTTACAAACATCGAAATAAGAAAATAATAATAACTGTTTGTAATAGCCTTGCCTTTTAAAGATAATCTATTATTCAAATGTGCTTTAAGAATTACGCAATCTGATGGATTCGTATTTCCTTTTGCCTGATAGTATAATATTTTCTTTTGCAAAATCAGAAAACATTTTTTTTTTTTTCAGGTTGAACAATGGATAAAAAATTACTAGTTTCAGGACAAAAGCAAACACGTTAGGATAAAAGTTGTCGTGAAAACGTGTGGTTACTAAGGCGTGGAAGTTGGTGTAACAAACGGTCTTTAAAAAGAAAAACAAAAACAAAAACGCAGTGACTAACCTGTTACGCAAATCAATATTTGCCAAGAATGTTATGTTTCAAGTAAAAAATGCATATCAGAATAGGGAATTTGATAAAATTTTCAAGTGATAGAGCAACAGTATGTGAACGTTTGTAAATTGATTAGTTTTACATAAAGAGTGTCAAATACTTCTAAAATTAATAATAATAAATCTAATACTTCAAAATTAATAATAGGTATTCATTGTATGAATTTACATTATTACTATTATTTCGTTTTATTAATATAAAACTAATATTTCATAAGAATTATAAATATTAATTTATACATTACTACAATTCATTAACTGTATTAAGATTTTATTAATTAGATTATTATTATTGCTTTGTCGTTTTGCTAAGTAAAGCACACTTGGGCTGTCTATCAGATAGAGGAATAGCTTGGGCAGAGGACTTTTCAAGGGTTTCCAACGCGTATTCACGTTACATCCGGAGAAAACCGAACAAAACTCCAGACCGTTGCATCGACAGCCGCGCGGTAGGCCAGAACCCTGAGCCTTTGCACTTCAGCTATCTACCAAGGTTCAGTGCTTTAACCATTCAGCCATTGGTTGGGAACAGTTTTATAAATTAAAATATTAGAATAATTAGAATAAATTGCTACGAATTGGAATGAAATTAAAATATTTAGTGCAAAGTAATGAAATTAACGTATTTAGTGCAAAGTAATGAAAAACAGTCACCCTTTTCCCCTCGCCGAAGTTTTTTTTTTTTTTTTTTTTTTTAACAAAATGTTGATAAACAAAGCTTCTTTGTGAAAAACTCTGCCTTTTCAGGTTTCTGGATGGGCTCCTCGCTGGGGCATAGCCAGAAATTTTTCATGGGGGGGGTTACGACTACTGCAACTCACATATATGCATACATGTGTGTGATAATGGAGTGAAGAATATACATTTTGTATGGCAAAAAATTCCTCATGGGGGGGGGGGGTTATGACCCCCCCTAACCACCCCCCCCGTGGCTACGCCTCTGGCTCCTCGTAAAATAGTTTCTGGCTATACAGGGTACAGAATCATTTTAAACAGGAAACGAATAAGGCTGTTTTTAAAAAACTGCGAATCTGACAAATTTGATCAGTTAACCCTTGAACGCGCAGTGTTTTAACACCAAACTCTGACGTTTAGCTGGCTGTGCGAGCCAGCTGCGTCAAAAAAGGTTCTCTAGATCTGTGGCACGCGATGAACGTTTCGATCGTCTCCCCTCTTGCTGGTCGTTAAGTCGAGCGATGGCAACGGCTGCCCTTTTTTCAGCATTGGGCCATCTATCCAGCTGTTCTCGCATTCTTCCATTTTTCAGCAGATGTCAGTGCTGTTAAAAAGAATCGTGACCATTTTTTACGGGAAATGACGTGCTAAAGAAGTAAAGGATTCTCGTGGAGCTATGTCACCCGCAACTATTTTCTTCGTGACTGGCAACAGTCAAAACGTCAGAGTTTGGTGTTCCCAGAGCGGGAACACTGCGCGTTAAAGGTTTAACTAGCATTGCTTCCCAGCATGGAGCTCTAAATGCTTCGCCGGAAATCATAGAATACAACCAACGCTAGGCTTCTCGGCTATGTCTTTTCTGTAATGGGAGCGGACAGGTTAAACCTGACTACTATTTTAAAACGAATGATCTGTTTCAAATAAAATGCTTCTCCATACATGTCTCGGCCCTCTCTCTCCCTTGCATTTTTTTCTCAATCTTCCCCTGGCAACGTCTCAAGAAAGTCTCGCTTTAACATCGGCGTCTTTGGGAAAAAATGTTTCAGCCGTAAAAACACATTAGCAAAGCGGGAATCTAGTTTACGTCTCCACATTTCACACTTCCCGTACGATGCCCAATTTAAAATGATTCACTGCATCTTAAAAATAATTACTTAGCTACTTGAGCCTTGTTCATAATGTGACCACTCTTGGGGGGATGATTCTTTTCTTTTTTTTCAAATATTTCTTTAATTAAGCGTTTGAAAGACTTACAGTTGACATTTTTTTTATATATAAATTTATATATATAAAATAAATAATATTTTCATCAAATTACATGTCTGCGAGCACGCTCCTAAGTGAAATTAGGCTCCGTCAGAGATTCATCTTCCCATGAAATACGCAGTTGGGGGACAACAAAAAATAAAAACATCAATCACGGGATGCTATAAATGTATCATCTTCACTATTGAGTGTTCCCTTTCGAATCATTAAATGTCTGAAGCACAAGCATTTCCATTCATCAGCTCGTACAAATTGTCGTACCATGTTCGAAGGGGCGTAAGAGAAAAAATAAAAACACGAGACGATAGTATTCTCATTCATAAGTAAAAGCAGCAAACCACCCGCTGTGTCGCATATTACGGCGTGTCCTCAGTAATTGAATAGGGACGTCGGAAACAAGGGCCGCTCTGTGTTTCTCCATTCATACGATGCTTTTGCTTTCACACTGGCTTCCTCTGGCTTTTCACTATATGTTGTTTTCAATTGTGATTATATTTATATAGGGTATTTCCCCCTCCTCCTCTCTCCTAGCTGAAATCATTAGTTTTGATATAAGTATTGAAGTGTTCTTTTTTCTGCGGGGGGGGGGGGGATGTAATGTCGTTTTCCCTTACGTCAATATTTCTCCTAGCCGAAAATGCTAAACCTAATAGTACGAAATTTGACATCAATGAAGGCAATCACGCCCCCCCCTCTCTACAGCCAGTAAAGTAAAAGGTAAATAAATTAAAAGCATAACTGTCCCTGGATTAAAGAATTTAAATACTCAGCTTAAATCTAAAAGTGAATTACGAAAGTGGGATGAAATAAAAATGTATAAATGCATTTGGAAATTGTATAAATTATCCTTGCTCTCCGAAAACAACTTTTAGAAGAAATAATTTTTATAATGGGGGGGGGGGAGGAAATCAAAATTCACGTGACCGTTTTATATGCAGTCCGCACTTCTCTATCACAGTGTCTGTCTTTTTAATTGTTTTTTTTTTAATGTCTACACGAATTTATGAAGTACCTTAATTGAATGCTAGTGTGGGATGTATTTGATCCCGACAGTGCCAATGTATTAAAAAATATCAAAAAACATTTTCAACATGTCGACGTTCAGATATCCTGGAATTGAATTACGACAGGGCGTTCGTGGCACGTGACTGCGGCCCCAAAAACTGCCTAGGTAGTATCAAAGTGTCTACTAAACTTTTCTTTCAAGCACAAAGGACAGATTTCTACCTGAAAACCAATGTAAATTGTCTGATTATCTAATTCATTCCAACAAATAGTGTTCAAAATCTAAATAAAATGTATATTAATTTCCTTTTTTTATAAAGTTGCACACATAACAATTTATGAAATTTTTTTTTAATTTATAGTATACCTGCTACTGATAACTAATAACAAGTTCTTCAGAAATTTTTTAGGCAAAATTTCTTATCAATTTTCTTTCAATTTTTTTTTTCTGTACAAATTTTAAAGTTTTAGAATTCTCTTTTTACTCTGGCGTATTTCTAAAACTGAAATAATTGGCCCTTTAATAGTATCAAAAACAAAAAAATCGATTACCCCTCCCCCAAATGCAAACAAGAATTTAATATCATTTGTAATATTTTATGAATTTGATCGGAAGAATCCTCGAAGACTATGACAGTACCGTTCGAAATTTTAAATGCAAATTAAACGTTTATGCATGAATAATTTGAAATACATAAATTAGATTCTATTTAAATAACATATTACTGTAAATTTTTGTGCTGTAGGCTCCGCAAGTATCTGTGTCCTCAACTGTTAAGTCGCACCCAGAGACTAGAAATATACTAGAGAGCGCATCTCTATTCAAAACTCGTTGGAAATGAGAGGCAAGGATTACCCATGTGACTTGTGGCACGGATATGCGCCAACAGGCTAGATTTCTGCTTTATCGCCACATTTGGCGATGGGTAAGCGTAAACTACACGTGAAATTTACTGTCAATATAAGCTTTACAAACCCTCTTGGCGTAAAAAAAATATCGTCAAGGCTTAATGGATGTGGATACACTGAAATATTTTTCATTTATAAGAAGTATGTTTTAAAAATATGAAAAAAAATCCACTTTTACATGAAATGTTATTCCAGATCCTTTCAAAAATCATAAATTGCATCCATATACAGATCAGCTAATGTACCATCTTTTTCTTAAAAACAAAACGGTGAAAACGGAAATGAGCGCACTGGCCACAAATGCTCCATAGAAAACTAATGAGAGTTGGATGCACAAGAATGATGCGCGTGAGATTTTGCCGCAAGTCAGCTGCTGGGACAAGTGCCTCAAATTAGGTTTGCCATCTTATTTCTTCGCTACGGTCGGACCCTGAAGATACCGTCTCATATTATGCTATATTATTTTGCTACTAAGGTAATACTAAACAAGCAGATCATCTTGAGACGTTTGTGTAGAGAAAAGAGTTTCCTAATCCGTGTAATTCACCTGATTTTATTTATTTATTTTTAGTTACGTGAGTTCATATTTACCGTTGCACGTCTCGTGAATGAAACGTGCTTGTAAGCAACTGCATACATATCCTGGTCTAGTTGTTTCTTCCACTGTGCTTTTGTTTTTTTAGTGGACAGAACACAAGGTCGGGGAAGGGGGATCTGCAGTCATGTTTTAAATAAGAGGCGTGTCTCTGCCGGCACGCACTAAACGAGAGGGAAAAGGAAGTGGTATTTCGTTCCGCAGAGACAATACGTCCGGAATGCAGTGCAAACGACTGCCCCCTCTCTCTCCCCCTGGCACTTGAAACAATAGTTATTTTTTTCAGCGAGTCAGTTTCGCAATATAAGCACAAAGAAAGGAGCAAAGGACATTTTTTATGGGTAACATTTTGCTTCCTATTGAACACTTTCTTTTCAAATGAGCTTTTCTTATAAATTAGCTCCTCCTACAAAATCAAAAAGAAGTCAAATGAGCTTTTCTTACAAATTAGCTCCTCCTAGAAAATTTACATCGCTTTAGTGTAATATCTTTTCCTTCATACTTCATTTTGTTTAGGCCAAATAACTTTTTTTAGCCCCCTGCCCCCGAGAAAAATCTGTCTGGTCCACTATTTGCAGGTATATTTATTCTTCGCTACAGGTAGAAAAAGATTTGTAAGATTTCAAACAACGCAACTTTATTTTTGCAATAAAACTGTACTCGATTTTTTTTCTTTTACTTTTTAGAGCTTTAGTCGGAACAAGGCTCTTATAAACAGCTTCAAAAACGAACAGCTGGCTGTGCCGCACAGCCAGCTGCCGTCAAAAACGGGTCTGTAGATCTGCAGCATTGGGCAATCTATCCAGCTGTTCTCGCATTCTTCCATTTTTCAGCAGATGTCAGTGCTGTTAAAAAGAATCGCGACCATTTTTTGACGGGAAATGACGTGCTAAAAAGTAAAGGATTCCCGTGCAGCTAGGTCACCCGCAACTATTTTTATAGAAATCAAATCTATGCTTCGTGACTGGCAACAGTCGAAACGTCAGAGTTGGGTGTTCCCAGAGCGGGAACACTGCGCGTTAAAGGGTTAATAGGGCTGTGCCACCACCCCTTCGGCAAAAATAACAAAGCCTATCGTGCGCATTCTGGAAACTTTACGATATTACTGAATTTAATTTTTTTTTATTTTTTTATTTTGTCTTTTTTGTTTAATGAGGCCTCCAGGAATAAAATAAGCACGTACACCAAAACAACCCACTCCAGTTATATTTATGCCTACCCAGTTATATTTATGCCTATAGTAGAGCCATTCCTCGTTCCCCCGAGGCATCCCAACAAATCGTGTTTTCAGAACGATTCAAGGTCACGTGACCGTGTGAGTAAAAGGGTTGCTTGCTGCTGTTGCCACTTTCCAGGCAATCTAAAGCACCGTGTTTTTGTTGTGTGTTGCAGCCGAATTGCAGAGAAGCTTTGAATAACTTAACTCCACGCGATGATAATTTCCATTTACTGGAAGGAGATTGCAGAGAGGACAATTCCGCCGTGCCTTAAATCACGTAGAGAAAGAAAGCAGAACAATGCAAATGGGGATCGGATATTGGCGAGTTTTTTTTTTTTTCCTTTCCAGGGTGGAAGTGTGAAATAGCAATATCTTATTTCCGTCTTGCGAGTTGCTACTAATTTCATAAGCAACGTGCATGGAAAATTATTTCACTGTATTTCGAAAGCAGACCGCACCTTTAAAAAAGTATAAATATATTTTTTTGGTATTATTTGTCCAGAGTCTGACAAAGTTTGTCCATTTTCTCCACGAACCGCAAAACTAAAAATAGATTCGTTTTGTAGAAAAAGCATTTCTATAATTTTACTTCTTTCTCTTATTATTATCAACTGAAACTGTTTGTTTATTGGGGGAAAAAAGACTACCATCATAATAGATTAATTATAAGCTTTTAGCTAAACTAGATGAGCGTTTCACCAATAATGCATTATGAAAAAAACACTCAAAATACTGGTGTTAAGTAATAAAATAAATGAAAACTTTGTAGAAAAAAAAACACTTAAAAAGTTACTCATAAGATGCATTATAATCGAAGAATCAATAACAACTTCTTATGAAAAATAAATAAATAAAGTACTATATAACAGGATTGAGCAAATTTGCTAGGTCTCGAAGCCACAAATAATTGATTTTAGATATTCTAGGAGAGCAGGAACTGACTTTGTTTTAATAATGAAGATAGAGAAAGCGGGAAATTCAATGTTTTTGTTTTACTAAGTTTTGAAAAATTAGCATAAAAAAATACACATCCAGTCTAACAAAAGTAATATTAATCTTAAATTATTTTTTAATTTAATATTTTTTTAATGTGCTGCCGTACAGCCAGCTGCGTCAGAAAACATCTTTAGCTCTGTGGCACCAGATGGGATATTCGATCGATCGCCATGTTGTTGGTTGTTAAATGAATCGTGGCAGCGGCTGCACTTTTTCAGCGTTGGGATGTTTAGCAGTTGATCTTTTATAATGATGTGAAAACGCTTGCGCTTCAAAGAGCTAAAGGATCAGCGTTTAATTGAACTTTCTGCGAATTGCTACAGCAAGTCATTGACCAAACTTTGAGAACTAACGGCTAAGACGGACGACACCCGTAAAGCATAAACAAGCAAATTAATTTTATAAATTTGTTTGGTAGAATCATTATCATTTTTATAAAATGTTTTTAAGCAATATTGTTAAGTTTCTTAACGTGTAAAAAATTAAACAAATTAATTCTTTAAAAAATTATTATTATTATTATTATTATTATTTAGTTTAACATATTTTATACGCATACTTTGTTTGCATAAGAGCTGCAAAAATGACATGACTCGCGAACCGCGCTATGTCTACCCCTGGTAGAAATACATATAGAATCATCTCACAATTTTTGTAAAATTGTAATTATTTTGTTTAGTGACGTAATTATTGGCAAGGAAACATAACTGAAATACGATTTTCCTATTAATTGAAGAAAATTATGTCGACTGATCGGTGAGAAAGAATCGGTGTTCTTATCCGATACCGAAAATACTATTTTATTTGCAATCCGCCAGAAATTATGGTAGTACAACAACTATGGTAGACTCGTGTTACCCATTTTGTGTGTGTGTGTGTGTGTGTGTGTGTGTGTGTGTGTGTGTGTGTGAAATCGCAGCCCAAAACGTTATACATTTTTGTAAAGTCTTTACTATTTTTTACTTCTCTCATGTTATTAAAAGAAATATGTTTAACAATTTTGATAAGCAGAATTCCTTTAAAGCAAAATATTTCGTTGTATATTAACATTTTCGTTAAAAATTGAGAGATAAATGTTATTTTAGGAAATAATTAAATGTACTCTTTTTTTTTTCTTTTCTTTCTCCTTCATGGGGGAAAAAAAAAAGGAAAGGAAATCTTCGTAAGTACAGAATTCGATTTGTAAATCGTGCGGAAACGTGATTCATTTTGAAATATATAGTTGAGTATAACATGCTTTTAAGAATTGTTAATGAGTTTTTCACAACTCTTATAGGTTGACTGCACATAAATCATAAAAGAAAATAGTAGTAGGACCTGGGCAGGGACAATCCGAAAATTTTCAGGCATCTTGCGTAATTATTCTTTATAAAACAGCATTCCTTCTTCAGACTCCTATCATTTCTTTAAAAAAAACAGCTTCAGACCGTTCGTTCCCATCACTGCTAAGATGTGCTGCCCAATCATTGTAATTCACAGCGGGAGAATCAAAGATCCAAACCGGAAAGCAACAATGGACATAGAACTTGCTGCCGCCGCTTCTTTGTAGCGATGAGGACGAACAGGTTAATCGCCAATCATTAAGACGTTGTGTGGGCGCAAATGATAGGGTAGTAGAATATGTTGTATAATCCATGCGTTCTGATTCATCTTTCTTCTTGTGTTTCTTACAACAATAAAACCAGCCTAGGCAGTGGCGTAGCCAAGGAGGTGGTTAGGAGGGTCATAACCCCCCCTATGAGGAATTTCTTGCCATACAAAATGTATATTCTTCCCTCAATTATCACACACACGTATACATATATATGAGTTGCAGTAGTCGTAACTCCCCCCTCCATGAAAAATTTCTGGCTACGCCCCTGAGCCTAGGGTAGATGCACCAGTAATCGACACTTTACCAGATGATTTATTATTACCTTTTATTTGAGAACTAATTTTTTTTCTTCATAAAATTGAAGTTGGTACTAGAAAGCATCATTTAATAAAAATTCTGAAATAAAAGCATTATTATAATCAATTGTATGGTGAAGTGCCTGTTACTGGCGAACCTATTCTAATGGAAGTTAGACAAAATGCTTTTTTTTTTCCAAAATGTGTTGACTTTTGCGGAGAGTGAACAAGACGATGTAGGTGTCCCGTCCTTGAAGCCACTTTAGACTAAACAAAACACCGCCAGCTTTTTCTCTCTCCAAATCACACTTTCGTTGTCAACTCTTCAACGCCTACACTGCCAGAGAGGTTAAGAACCCCAAGGACAAGGCAATTGCAGATGATGGTAATGAAAATCTCCTCGCATTAACGCAGATAACGCAATGACACCCATGAACTTGAATGATGGGAATCCACAACTGACGTCTTGATTCCTTCTGTTTCGTGAAAAAAGAAATACTGCCATGAAATTAACTAATGCCCTTTCAAAACCTGTGCAATAAAGTATGTGTACACGAATTTCAGTCATGAATTCTTCGATAATCAACTAAATAATAGCAATTAATTCATTAATAACGAAATCTATAAAGATATGTTGTTGTGTGTGATTATGGCAACGCTACCCTAGGGCGATTTGCCAAGGGGGGGGATGCCTTAGTAGGAGGACTTTCTAAAGGGTTCTAGCGCGTATTCAAGTTACATCTGGAGAAAGCCTACCAAAACTCCAGACCGTTAGATCGACAGCCGCGCGATGGGACCCGATCCCGGGACCTTCACACTTCGGCCATCTACCATTTTCAGTGGCATAACCACTGTGCCATGGTGAGGCTTCTATAAAGATATAAATGGGAGAATGTGTGTGCATGAACATATTCAATACTAGCAGACCCGCACGGCGTTGCCCGTGAACCCCTTAAATTATGCGATTTACAAAATCTGACATGTAAACTGCAATTCCAGATTAGTACTCTAGGCCGCAATTATATAACAGAATGTGCAGAGAATGGTTCCAGAGTTTCAGGTACGTACTTACAAATGCACCACTAAAAACAACTCACTGCTGTGACGTCACACATTTCTCCCATTTGAAAAAACGGAAGGGGAGTTTCGCATAGTATTCGAATGGCAGAACAATTTTTCACAAAATAATTTTTTAAACCACAGTTTTTAAGTAATTTTTTTAAAAAATTGGCCAGGTATTGTAAAAGGAATAGATATAGATGAAGAAAAATAAACATATAATTTGCTTTAAAATTGCTGGAGTTATTAAATATTTCAATCAATTAATCAAATTAGCTTGTAAAATCCAGGATTTTCGATTTAAATTTCTGAAAATTAGGAAATGTTAGGTCATTAAACGATATTAAATACCATAAAAAAAATTTCATGAACAAGACCCCATTAGGAAAAACGCGCCAAATAAAGAAATATCGCCAAATTTGGCGCTAAAAATAAGTCCCCAAATTAGGTTTTCGAAGACCTACGACCCATAGAACCCGAGATTTCCAGAACATTACATATCAATGCAACAAAAAGCAAAATTTAACTATTTAACGCATAGAATACGAATTTTAAACTATTTTAAACCCCAGAACAGCGGGTTGCTCCCAAAATTCGTAACACAGGGTAAGAAAATTTCCGTTTTAGAACGGTTTTTAATTAATAATTAAAAAAAGTAATTAAAATTTTAAAATTCTGATTCTCAGGTGCACATTATCGGCATTCATGGGCTTATATATTCAAATTTTCAGAGTTCTGTGTGCAGTAGATTTGTCTGGAGACCGCACACAGACAGATTTACAAACATTCATTTTTATTATTATAGAGATAGATAGATTTGGCGTAAACCTGATGAAATTTTCGTGCCATTTCATGCTTCTCAAATGCAAACGATTTGTTTTATAGTAGCATTCGGGCGAAACTCGCCAAGCATGGCAACGTAAAAAACGGTTTTTTACTTTTGCGGTTACCACTCACTTCAAGCATAAATCTTTTCATGAGGCCAAAGTTCGCCAAACATGACGATCTAAAATCGGTTTTTAATTAATAATTTAAAAAGTAATTAAAATTTCAAAATTCTGAGCCTCAGGTGTACATTACCGAAGGAATGGGCTCATATGTTCGAATTTTCAGAGTTCTGCGTCCAGTAGTTTTTTCTGGACATCGCACGCATGCAGATTTTCAGACATTCATTTTTATTGATATAGATTGGCGCAAAGCTGACTAAATTTCCGTGCCATTTCATGTTTTCCAATGCATGCGATTTTGTTTCACAGTATCATGCTGGCGAAACTCGCCGAGCATGGCATCCTGAAAACGGTGTTTAATTAATAATTAAAAAAGTAATTAAAATTTTAAAATTCTGATTCTCAGGTGCACATTATCGGACTCATGGGCTTATATATTCAAATTTTCAGAGTTCTGCGTGCAGTAGGTTTGTCTGGAGACCGCACACATACAGAAAGACAGATTTACAAACATTCATTTTTATTATTATAGATATATTCCTAATATATGTATAGCTTAAAACTTTTCAGCTTTAACTGAAAATTTTTAATTACTTTTCAACCTGGTTGAAATGTTTAATCTGTTAGAACCCCTTAGGAAGTCCCCCGACCAAGGCACCCCTCATCCTAGGTAGATACTCCTCGTGCAGGTTTGCCTTAGTACGCACAATGCAATACAATATGGATAATCTGTTCGCTCTCATCTTTAGAAAGATGTATCAGAGAAGAGTTAACGTCGGTCAAAGAAGGAGAGTCTTTTCTGTTACGCCTTTCAAATCACCAAAGCGAGGAGGTTAAATAAACATGGGTTTAATTGCGTTCAAGGGAGGGGGGGTGAGAACTCCCGCACCCCCCATCCTTGGATCCACCTCTGTCATGGACCAAACTAACTAAAATCATTAAAATCAAACTTGGTGTCAAAAATAGTCAAGAAGAAAATGATAGCTGGTATCTATTTTTTTTTATTACGGAGGCTGTAACAGGCTGGGATGGCTGATGATCAATGTTACGAGTTTAGTTCTTTAAAAAACTACTGATAAAAATAGCATTATAAGAGCGTAATATTATATGAGCCAAGATGGCTATCTTTGAGTGTTTGTTTCTTTGTAAACATACTTTTCGGCCTTGGATACTTTTCATTTATGCTTCATTTGTGATATCGCAAACTAGAATTATAATCTTATCTAACATTTTATTATTGATCTTGAACTTTATCACCCTTTAGAGTAGATAAGGTTATCAAAATCTGATTGATTTTCAGCTCATCAAAAAACATGATAATTAGGTTCGGACGCCACTTTAACCCTGACTGAGAATTGATGAAGAGTCATTTTCAATTACTATTTCAGTCGGCGCTATCTGGCAGATAACGCAATAGTTACCCTTGACATAGAGAACTGAATCAACAGACGTTAAAAAGTCGGAGAACAAGTTTTTATTACTTCAATTTTTTTTTTATTATTATTATTACTTCCTTACATTTTTTCACTGCGCATTAGTCCAAAATATAACCGCAATTTGCACCCAGATTTCCATGCCTTAAGGCTGTCCTGTCAAGAAATGATAGCAACTTAAAACATTGTGATAAGAGTTTCATTCGATAAATCATCTAAGAGTAAACAGAGATTACCTTCACAACGGCAAAAGTCATAAAATGAGAAAATTCAGTGTCACGTTACGAGAAACTGATGCGTTAGCCTCGAAACAATCAGAAAGTCGTGTAATTTTCAGTGGGTAGGTAATTAAATAGTATCGCTATGAAAGAATCTGTAGATTCCTGCTAACCATGCAATTTTGATACATTTTTATTTCCTTTTACAAAGCAAAAGGAAGTATAGTGATCGTAAAAGATTTCGGTATTCAGATTTTGACAGAAAAATCGATTTTTAACGTCTCTAAATTTACCTTGATTTTTCAATTTGCATGACGTCTTAACGTACACATGTTTGTTGGCCGCGCTCGATTTTAATAGACCTGAGAGTCCATTTTGACTAGTTTTTTTGTGATGTCTGTACGTACGTATACGTCCGAATTATGTCCGCATGTATAATGTATAGCAAAAACTATTAGGTGTAGAATGCTGAAGTTTTATATTTAGGACTGCTATAACTTCTAGTTGCGCACTGTCCTTTTATATTGCAATAGACTGATAATTTTATTTATAGATTCAAAGAAAAGACTCAGTTTTTTAAAGTCTATGGACAGCTTCAATACATTATGGTCACGGAAGTCTGTAAACAGTGATTATTTATGCCATACTCAAAATCTTGCCAACCATTACCATTCTTATCGAGTTAGAGCGAAATATTGTCAAATTAGACCAAAAATAAGTTTTTAAACTGAACCTGGCTTGGTTATTTTCTTATTTTAACCTAGAAATTTCCAAACCTTATTACTATTAAAATTTTGTATCTGTACCAGTTTCAAATAAAATAAGTTTGAAGGAAGTGCATCAAAAATTCATTTACAGAGTCACCCAAAATACTTTCAATACTTTAAGGTCTATGGCCAGCTTTAATGAATTAAAAGTTTATGAACTGTCATTGTCTGGTCCATTCCCAAAATCTCGTTTGGAGAGTTTGGGCGAAATATCCGCAAATTTTGCTCAAAAAATAAGTTTCTAAACTCAACCCGGTTTGGCGACATCTCTTACAATTTTGAGGAAAGGGAAATCGCCAATCCTTAATATTAATGGATTATCTTATTTCAATTTTTAAAAATTTGAATTTAGTGCATAAAAAATATAATATAATTATAAACATACAGGGAAATCGTGGTGTCCACATCAGATTTTTTAAAAAGAGATTAATCCTTTAGGTCACTTTCATTGTTTATTTCAATTGCCAAATTTATTTTTCTTCACTTGAATGTTTACGAAATTTATTTAAGAATATACTGTAATACTATAATTTTCAAGATATACTTTTAAGAAGCTGGGTATATAAATTGCATGCTGACTCCATTCTAACAAATTATAATAATAATAATAAAGCTTTTTTTCATCTATTCCTCGAAATTCCAATAAATTGCCTTAAAAATAAGGTTAAATAAAAGCGATGACTTTGACTCATTTTTGAAAAAACAATGTAGAAAATGTATAGTACCAGAAGTGGAATTTTAAACTTACAGGAAAAGTTGATTAGAACTATATTCTAGATACACTTTATAAAGACAAAATTGTATAATAATAAATAATCATGAAATAATTCTATCCGCTATAATATTAAAACAAAATTTTTAAAAATCAATTCTTATGTCCAAATATTATCATTAATATATACTTTTTGGAGAATATATTTTGAAATAACCAAAATACTCTGGACCAGTGACGTAGCCAGAAATTTTTCAATGAGGGGGGGGATGACTACTGCAACTCATATATATGCATACGTGTGAGATAAGAGTGTGAAGAATATACATTTTGTAAGGCGGAAAAAAAATTCTCCCCCGCTCCCGGTGGCTATGTCACTGCGCTAGACTCAAGTATGTCTGTTAACAAGCTGCTAGACTCAAGTATGTCTGTTAACAGGCGTGTGTAGATTTCTCACATAGTCCCTAAGAACGTTGGTGGGTTTTTTTATTTCCTGTTTTTACTTTGTTTCTTTTATTTCATTATTTTATTTTTCTTCGTTCTGCTCGACAGAACTAGACCTTCCTTTTATTTTTATAAGCAGCCCATTTTTCTGTTCTCGTGTTTTGATTATTAATTAATTATTTTCCTTTTTAGTTATTAATATTATTATTATTTAATTCATTTTGATAAAGTAGTTTTGATAAAGATAAAAGTAAAAAGATAGTTTTTGTTTTTCTAAAAAAAAAAGTTTTTCTACATTCAAAAGCTGAATTTACAGATTAATTATATCCTCAATGAATTAGCCTTCATGAAAATTTCTTGAGTCCTCAATACTTTGCATATTGATTTACTTTTAATATGGAAGACGCCTAGTCCAGTTTGCAAAGACGAGTGCTTTTCGCCTTCAGAAAGAATCCGACTTATTTCTATTTTCAAATGTTTCTTTTTTTTTTCTTTTTTCTGAGATTTCATACGCCATAGATAGAGGTTTACTGTTTAAAAAAGTGCATTGTACAATGTGTTACGAAACATTTCGAATTTTTTCTTTTCGAATTTACCATGAATCTCTTCACAAAAATGATTATGAGAATGAGGTTTCTTAAAACTGTTACCCCAAATATACTTGTTCTAAAAGACGCAATTAACTGTATTGACAAAACACTGAGTGTAGAATAGAGATGCGACGGACTCTGTTATTCACGATTGTGTTCCGGATCGTGAGAAATTTCTCCTTTATTGAACATTCTCCTTGTAAACAGATTTTAAAAAGTGATTCATGGAAGACATAAACTAGTTATTACTGTTTGATAAACTTGACTATAAAGAATTAGAAAGTGCATTAACCCTTTGAAGCACAACCCTCTCCCAATGCTGAAAAAAAGGCAGCCGTTGCCATCGCTCGACTTAACTACGAGCAAGATGGCGGACGATCGAAACGTTCATCGCGTGCCACAGATCTAGAGACCCCTTTTTTGACGACAGCTGGCTGTCAGCCAGCTATCGTCAAAAAAGGGGTCTCTTGATCTGTCGCCATCTTGCTGGTAGTTAAGTCGAGCGATGGCAACGGCTGCCCTTTTTTCAGCATTGGGAAAGGGTTAACTTACGCCAGGTGCCTGATCTCACTGTGAAAGTGAGCGTGCCACAGATCTAAAGACCCTTTTTTTGACGACAGCCGGCCGTGCTAGCACAGACAGCTATTGTCAAAAAAAGGGTCTCTAGATCTGTGGCACGCGATGAACGTTTCGATCGTCCACCATCTTGGTAGTTAAGTCGAGCGATGGCAACGGCTGCCCTTTTTTCAGCATTGGGCAATCTATCCAGCACGTTTTCGCATTCTTCCATTTTTCAGCAGATGTCAGTGCTGTTAAAAATAATCGTGACCATCTTTTTTACGGGAAAGGACGTGCTAAAAAGTAAAGGATTCTCGTGTAGCTATGTCACCCGCAACTATTTTTATAGAAATCCAATCTATTCTTCGTGACTGGCAACAGTCAAAACGTCAGAGTTGGGTGTTCCCAGTGTGGGAACACTGCGCGTTAATGGGTTAAGAGTTTGCTATTATATTTGCCTTTCATTTGCACAAACGGCAAATTTGATGATATTCTATCAGTCATTGACTTTCATTTACCTGAAATTTCGGGCTCGGTCTCGGAGTTCGGCTGAAGTAATGTCGCTCGATCTCGGGCGGGCTCGAATTAAAATCCTGGAGCTCGGCCGGGCTCAGGCTTTAAAAAAATGAGCCCAAACTCATCTCTAGTGTATAATTATTCAGTGAATTCCTTTCGAAGTAAACATAGAAGAGGTACCTACAACCAAAATAGTGTGACGCTTAGCTAAATAAACATCAGCATTTTTCGCTGCGTGAATAAATAAATGGGCATCGTAAAAATACCAGCAGTTTCTCTTTCTTCAATCGACCTTCAAAAGTTTCCGGCAAGAGCAAATGTATGGCGCTAAGAGAATGAAAAAAAGAATCTGAATTATGACTGGGCGTCATCTTCAAATACTTCCTCCTAGTCAGCCAAGACCCCCCACCCCACGCTAGGCATTTAGCAGGATCGTGCAAAAAAATAAAAGAAAAGAATCTCGGCGTCTCCCGCCAAGAACCTGACATTGAATTCTGAAATAAAAACAAACGCGACTTTGGCCTCTTATCGCGGATTTGGCAGTAGAGAACGACCAAAGTTTTTTTCCCCCATCCCGTTAATTTTATGTACTAATTGTGAAGTTATTTATTACTGCCTCTTAAAAGATCATGCTTTCATGTCGATTAATAATTTTAAAAGAATTATCAAATTGATTTAGGCTGTTCTTGAAAAATAAATATGTAAAACTACGCTTATCACATGCAATGGCACAACCAGGATTTTAGTTTGGAGGGGGAGGGGGGGCGGCGCTAAGGCTACCAAATACTGATGAACTCGGTTATACGGTCCCCTATTATGGTAATAACTCTCTTATAACGCCAAAATATTCTGTACCACTTGCCCATAGCACGCAAGCCCACTATCAGCGTAACTCGTTAGTCATAAATAATTATCAGATTTTTTTAAGTGAGCTTAGCTTATTTCATACACTAATAATAGGTATTTATTGAAACACCAACGTCTTTTGTTGCTTTTGTTGTTGTTTTTTGGTTAAAAAAAAATATTGTAGAAATAATCAAGACAATTTTAAAAAATAAAATATTTCAATATATTAATGACAATTTTCAATTTTTAAAGCTTTTCAAATCTAACTTTCCAGCTTTAGAGGTGCTTTAGCCCCCCATAGCTCCCTCCGTGGGTACGCCTATGATCACAGGGCTTTAGGCCAGTTTTATAAATAAAGCGCTTTCTGCTAGGGATTGGAAAAAATTCTGGATATTTCTTCACAAACCACTCCTTGTGTCATGGAAGGCTTCTTTCAGATTTTATTTTTGAATAGAGTGCTTCCAGTATGCGGAATAAAAGATGTGTAGTCCAAACATATTAGTCAAGTAAAATTCTGCCTCCTGCTGCTAAAAATAGTTTGACCTTGGTTAAATAGCTCTGTTCATAACCACACTTTTTAACCCTGTCCTTGAAAATGACAGCTAGAAAAACTATTTGATATTATTTTGTAAATATTCATACTCGTTACAAGAAACCCAAGAAAACCAGTTCTGTTAGAGTAATTAAAAAACTTTGTAAAAAACACTTTTACTTCTTATGTGTGTTTTTTACAAAGTTTTTTAATTACTTTATCGTTTAACACCAGTATTTTGAGTGTTTTTTCTGCAGTTCTGTTAGTTTTTCACTCTTCAATTGTTATTCATTTTTTTCTATTTCTCATGAAAACACACTTAAAAAAATACTCTGTACCTTTAAAGGGACTCTGTATAAAATGTAGTTTTTTTTTTTTTTTAAGAGAGAGGGAAACAAAACTTCAGAAAGAGACACAGAAACCGCATCTTTTAACCATCACAGCTTGGTTTACATTCTATTTTGGTACGATGACGCTTTAAACACAAAATTTAACAAAATAGAGGAGAAATCTGCACTCTAATTTTAAAACATTATGCTTGTGTGTGAGAGTAGAATTATTTTATGCAATAATATTTTGCAGTTTTAATTGAAACTGAAAAATATCGACTATACCAATGAATGTAACAAAAACTAACGGCTGGAATAAAGTTTTATGTTTTAAAAGCTTCTCGTTTATTAGTGAGTCTTCTTGATAAAAACCCAGTATCACGCTCCGTATCTTCAGCCTTCGACTAAAGTTGATTTTCGTTTCTAAAACAACGAATACGAGCCAGGTTAAACGGATACTTTTCTGGCATCAGTATGACTGGAGCAGCAAAAGCGGTTTTACAGGTGATATAGACTATGTCTAATGGATCCCATCTTGGTTCCTGATTAGATAGTAGAGGAGATATTCGCAAAAAATAGGCAATAGGTGGAACTATTTCCCACAAAGACGGGAAATGAATTTTTTAGTTCCCCGTTGGTACTTTTTTGACTTACTAAAAATCTAGAAAAATCTCAGATGCATTATTTGACCGCCATCTTGAAGAACATCAAAAATTAAAACAAGTCATGCGTGGTAATAAATTTCACGGTAGTTTACTCTGGAAAATAACATAATAATAAGAAAATAAGAAAAAAAATAGAACGTACTTTTTTACACATCAAGTCATTATTACAAAATGACTTGATACGTAAATTTCATGAAGAAAGGTTTGATCTTACCTTTTCTGCATTTAAACTCAAATATCGTCCTGGTTTCTTTTTTTTTTCTTTTTTCTGTTATGTTAAATGAAAATGGTTTCTATGGAAAATCAAACAGATCTTCTATATTCCATTACTGTATGTTATGCATTACTGTTATGTTCTTAGAAATAAACCAGACCCTTCAAAATATCAAACTTTAATATAATAATATTTACCTCCCAAAAAATGTATCAAAAGCAGCTAAATCTTAAACATTCGTTATTGTTTGGTATATACTGGTATTCACTCTACTCACATTGAACCTTCTGCTTGTATGATCATCGTTACTTTAAAAGTGAAAATAACACTTATTTTTCCTTCATCTGCAATGGAAGTAGTTTAGTCCGCAGTAATTAGTTCAATATGATCAAAGGTATTAATATTTTTGATGCTCATTATTGTAAGTGTTATTTTTTACTTATCACCAATATCGATTCAGATTTCTTGTAGACATATGAATATAGATCTGTGACCATTAGTATATAATCTAGAAGTATGTATCTTCTTGAAACAATGTGTAAAACCTCTGAATGAGTATTTGATCACAATAAACATTTTGAGTTTGAATTCATGATAAGAACAAGAAAATCTAAACTGGAAAATGAAATGAAATAAAATATGTATACAATATTTTTAAAAACAGAAATTATTTTTATCTTTATTTGCATTTTTATTTTATCTTTATAAATTCTTGAATGCAATAAAATTTGGTAAAACACTTTTTCTAAAAAGATTCACAATAAATATTTGGGAAAATCTATTTAACATTAGTTAAAAAAATTTTGTCACTTTCCTCACAATAAACATTCTGGGATATGTCATAATGCATAGTCAAATCTTCAAATAAAAAAATAATAATAATAATAAAGACCATCAAACACTAAAAGCACGCCTTTTTAAAAAAAAAATCCATTATTATTTTACTTATTTACTTATTTATGTTTTCTTTGTTTCATCGGTAACATCAGCATCTTTTTAATGGCTATTATTGCAACAGGTTCTCTTATTAAGATAAACAGCTGTTGTTGCTACATAATATGATTACTGTTTTGGAAATTTCTATTCCTAAATATATGTAAAATCTTTAAAAAAAACTAACTTTAATTTCAGACTGGATATTTATTGAAATTAATGTGTAAGTAATATGTGATTGTATTTCTTTCTTTTCTTTCTTCTTTTCTTTCTTTCTTTCTTTCTTTTTTTTTTTTTTTTTTTTTTTTTTGTATGTATTAACGAGGGTGTTCAGATACAGTGCAAAATATTATTGCATAAAATAACCAAGCATAACCAAGCATAACCAAGTTAGTAAAAGCATAACCAAGTTTAACAGTTAAGCATAACTTTGTTAGTAAAAGCATAACCAAGTTTAAACAGTTAATGTGAATTCTTTACTTCATTTATTTTTTATTAATCTGCATCGGATCCGCTAAAAATAAATACATACATATAATAGTTCCTTATTTTTGCGGATACGGATAAGAGTATGGATTATTATTAACCTGAAGATCTCTGCAGATGCGGATGCCAATATCACGCACTCCTTTTCTTGTGAGCAGTATAATTTCTGCTCCTTTAGATGTAAATCATATAATTCCCCGCCCCACCCCCCGTCAAAAAAAAAAAAAGAAAGAAAGAAAGAAAGTAAAAAACGCGACAAGAAGATACTTCCGGTAACGCGAATTCAAGAATTATCAATAAGGAAACTTTTAAGACATTCATATGGAATAGGATTTAGATGCATTGCTTCAAAATGCCAGACATTAACCGTTGCGCTTAATGTTTTCTGTTTGCTTGTTTCTTTTTGTTTGATGGTTAACCATTAAGAGTTTTTAAACATGCAGGAAAAGTTCTTTAAAAAAAAGGAGTTTGCAAAAAAGTACTATCACCCTGAAAATTGCTTGAAGCAAGCATAATTAGTTTGTTTATAAACCTATTGCGAAGTCTTGTGACCACTGTAATTTTCTTTAAAAAAAAAACAGCCTCAACTTTCGTGAAGACACATAAAACGCAATATTGCTGTGCTTCATACATGCGTTTAAACGGTGAAAACAGTTTTATAGGTCAGTATGGATTTAACTGCCGTAGAAAATCCTTTATAAAACGCACCGCATATTTGAACCCTATGTGATATTTTATGAATCCCAGAATGGATCAGTTTGAACTTCGTGAACAAAAAGTTATTTGAAGAAAAAAAAGATAAAATCGCCAAAATGGAAAAAATAAAAATACCTAGGTTTTTGATACTAAGACCGGTCAACACGATTTTTGGGTCTGACTTCTACACGTTAAATTTTAGTTTCTCCTACACCAAAAATTAAGGAAAAATATTTTTTTTTTTTTAATGAAAGTTTGCTTTTGTAGAAATTAAAGCAATTTTTCAATTTCTTGGCAAAAGTCACTGATTTTTATATTTTTTTTTATAATTCCACTATGATCAGAAAACTTTTTGCTGGATATAAAAGTCTTTTTTATTCAAGATTTGTGATAAACAATAACATAAAAATGTAAAATAATAAGTAATTAATGTCTAAAAGTGAATATTTTTCGTATTTCTTTTATGTTCGTATGAGCAAATAATAATATTACAAATAATACTACAAACTACAAGCAATACTACAAAATTACAAATAACAGTTTACTTTCGGGTTAATCAAAGGGCTTTCGTTTATGAAATAAATTAAAATATACTTATCGTCGTAAATCAGACAAAAGCAAACTTTAAGAACTAAAAATGAAAATTGAAGTGGTTTTCAATGTCTAGAATCAGAATTTAAGCATGAGAACAGCCCCCCCCCCAAAAAAAAAAAAAAATGTTGTTGACTTGTGTAATGATCAAATAATGTATTTTGTATAACAGTTGATTGCACTCATAATAGAACAAATGCTTAAGCATAATAATTAGCTTATCTTGTTTATACGGATACGGATGCCAATACGATACGGATCATTTTTTTTACTTGCCGATATCTGCAAATACAGACACAATACTCCGTTCAATCCTCCCCGCTCAATGTAACTTAAACTTCCCCTTAACAACCTGATAAGGGGGATGGGGTAGCAAAGAAGAAAGCTTACTTAGCATTAGTATGCTTTTGACAGTAAAAACAGTTTTACAGGTGGAGATGGGAAGTTGGTCAAACTAAAAATCTGACAAAAGGGAATAAAAACTCGAAAAATCTTTGGGTATTTGCTACTAATGATGTGTCTTTGTAATTTAATAAATAAGCGTATTTCATAAATTATTTACTGCTCTTATTTTCGTGTGCTAATTTTATCTGTTTAAAATTGTTTCATGAATTTTAAATATTTAAATAGCTTTCAACCAATTTGTGAACAGATACTTACAAAAAGGCATATTCAGAACTCAAAACATAACTCATTTTAATTAATATGTAAAATACTATGAGTATTACTGCAAAAATGACATACCCCGTGGGAATATATATATATATATATATATCTGCAGAATCAGAGGGCAAAACAGTATGAAAATCTAAATACTATAAACCATTAATTATACAAAAATGAGCGGAATGGAAATTATAACCTCTGGGACTCTCATCAGGGGCCATACCCAGAAGATTATAATTAAAGACGACAAAATGGTAGGATTTAGGATATATATTTATATATAGCTTAAATATATAAAATCGCTTTATCTTCTCCAGTTATAAACCATGCTATGTGTAAAGCTAAAAATCTGTTATAGAGTTGTATATGCATTAAAAACAAATTTATAGATCTAAGATATACTCGTAATAAAATATTTTGACATTTTAATAATATTAAATTTTAACTTTTTTCATTAATTTTAAATAATACAATTATTATTATAATTCTAATATATAATTATTATTAAATAATTCTTTATTATTATTTTATTTTTATTATTACATTATTATCATTACCCTTTTAAATTCCTGTGATGCTCTTTAGCTATATTAGCCCCTACTGTGTTGCACACTTAGTTAGCTAAACTTGAATTTTAGTATTTCTCTACTTCTTTCCTTTCCCTAACTCCTCCCCCTGGAGTTTTTATTCCCTTCTTCATTATGCTGCGTAATATGTCTCTCTTTTTAACTACTTGGTTCATGCTGCAATATGAATTTGTTACTTCCATTTCTATGATGGCAACACCTTTTTATGAAATCTTGTTTCGGCATCATTATTGGACTTTTCCACCTTGTTTGGGTCTTTTCCACGTTTTTCTCAATAACTGTGGTCGTGCCCATAGATTGTTTACCATGACTCTTTTTGTCATGCAACCTACAGAAACCTAACTATTATTTATTACCTTTAAATTGCATTATTCAAGCAGTAGCACCTGATGATAGAGCTTGATACTTCTTTTTTTTTTTTTTTCCATCTCCACTTCTTTGGTTTTTGTAGTTTGGATTTTTATTATGATTAGACTTGTGAGTTCTCACATGGTAGCGGTTTTTCTTGTGGTATTGTTTTTTTGTGCAATTTTTAAGTCTATGGAACCATTTTTTAAAATTTCTTTTGCTCTATGGTTTATATACGGATATCCATAATACTTGTAGCTGTTTTATATTGTATATATAGATTATTGACTAAATGTTAGTTTGAATCCACGACTCCATAGACTAATATTATCTCAATATTTTTATTTGGCTCTTTATAAACAACACTCAAAAAAGAACAACTACACTTGGCAAGGTATTTGGCGCCCAGGCTGAGAAACGGCGACCAAAACTAAAACGATCACCTGATCTAGGAACGCCGGTTTCGCTGTTAGCCCTAAAAAAGAAAGGAGGAAAGCCGGAAAAAACAAAATAATGATCCAACCGTGTTTCGAAAAAAAAAAATAAAATAGATAAAAATAAAACAAACGCACAAAGGCGGGAATGCCTGTGTAAAATTAAAAGGAAGAAGAAAGAAAAAGAAAAAAGAAACTGAAAACACTACGTAACCATCCGGGAGCGGGACTCAGTCAAGGCCAACTCGTTTAGCGAATCCCCCCACTTGCCCCTGCCACCTTCTCCACCACCTACCTGTATAATCTGGAAGGGACGTAATAACTTTACGTCATCTCATATTTACCTGGGTTTTATTTATTTATTTTTTTTTTTTTTTAGGTGTTCCTCGTTTTTTAAGCTGCATAACCCTTTCGCTTTTTATTCTCGGAATAGAAACGACTATTAGGAATGATTTATTGAGCGAGTATAAATTCCTTTCCGGCGGCTCCATAGCTCTGCAGGCGCTATTTAACCCTTTGAGGCGCAAACCTTTCCCAATGCTGAAAAAAGGGCAGCCGTTGCCATCGCTCGACTTAACGACCAGCAAGATGGCGGACGATCGAAACGTTCATCGCGTGCCACAGATCTAGACCCTTTTTTTTGACGACTTCTGGCTCTCTAGATCTGTGGCTAGATCTGTGATCTGTGATCCGTAAATTTGTGTTCAAGCATCACGTAAAAACGACTGAAGCGAATGATACGAAATTGGGTGTCATGATAGGTGGTCACTCAACTTAAAACATAGGCGTCGAATTTTTAAAAATTTTCATTAGATTTTCAGATTTTGCGAAAATCGTTTCAAACTGCGTAAATTTGTGTTCGCACATCACGTAATAACTGCAAAGGTGAAAAAATGATATTGGATGAAATGATAGGTGGTCACTCACCTTAAACTATAAGCATCTAATTTTAAAAAATCGATCCGATTTCGAGATTTTGCGAAAATCGTTTAAAACTGAGTGAATCTTTGTTCCCGCATTACATAATAACGACTAAAGCGAATGATATGAAATTTGGTCACATGATAGATGGTTGCTCAACATAAACTATAGGTATCCAATTTTTTAAACATTTTTATTAGATTTTGAGATTTTGTGAAAATTCTCTCAAAATACGTTTATATTTCTTCAAACATCACGTAATAACAACTAATACGAATGATACGAAATTTAGCGATATGATAGGTAGTTGCTAATCTTAATTTATAGGCGTTGAATTTTTAAAATATTTTGATTACATTTGGAGATTTTGCGAAAATCGTTTTAAAATGCTGAAATTTTGTTCCAGCATCACGAAATAAAGACTGCAGGGAATGAAACGAAAGTGGGTGACATGATAGGTTATCACTCAACTTAAATTCTAGGCTTCCAATTTTTCAAAGATGTTGATTAGATTTTGAGATTTTGCGAAAATTATTTCTATATTCATAAATATTCGTTCGCGCATCACATAATTACGACTAAAGCGAATGAAATGATATTACTTAGTGACTCTCTTAACCTGTAATATTTTAACAATACATAAAAATTATGACTTAGCTTTCTTTACTATGGCAACATACTCCATCCATTCTGTGTACTCCTACAATGCTGACGAAAGTTCTTGCTTTTTGGAAATTTGCATTCACTAACCCGTCAAGGACGGGTCTTCAGCTAGTGGATAAATAAAACTGAATGACTTCATTGACAGAATATCATACAGTTTGCTGTTTGTGCAAATTAAACACTAGTAGCATTTTTTCTTTTTGCACATTCTAATTCTGTATAGTCAAGTTTATCAAATCTTATAAATAAAAATGAAATTCTGTTTGTTTGTTTGTTTGTGGATTTGATTCGTATACAAATCCAAAAAAATGGACCTATCGGCCTGAAATTTAGCACAGATATGTAAAATAATATAGAATAAATCGTAGTCCACTTTAAAACTTTGAAAGTCCACCCGTTCCCGGAATTTAAGAGATTTTTTATGCTCTCCACGCAAAAAGCTTTCCGTAATTGTAACCCCTGTAGTGAAAAAAGTGTGAAATAAGGATCGTGGTTGCCATGTGTGGCGATTTTGCCGAATAAAATGTTTTAAATTCTCAAAGTAAAAATAAAAGAATAATAATGATTTTTTTTTTGTTAGTTTATATTCGTAAGGTTATTTTTTTTTAATTATAATATCGTGTGCATGGGAAATCAGAGCAGGAATGAAATGTTTTATACGCAAAACAATAAGAATTGAAGATTTCCGAGGCTAATATGTAAAATTTTTTAGATTGGCGAAAAAATAAAATGGCTCAAATGCCGATTTTGAGAAAGTGAGTTCTAGCAGTTTGCACAGATTTCGGCTTGCGCAATTTTGAGACTTAAGGAATAGATTTTGAAAACAAGTGCAAAGGTTTTATTAGAATACAGCGTTAAATTTTAATGATCCGTGAAGAAATAATGCAGTTGTTAAGGGATTTCAAGCGATCTATCTCCAGAATTCTCGCCAAATGAGTACATTGATTTAAGTTGGGGGAATTCCGCCAAATTTCAGAAAATTGAAATCTTCTCATTTAGTACATCGGAGTAACGATGAATAAAACACGTTATAGTTGATAATTTTAAAAAATTCGGCTGTATTAAGGGATTCCACTTTTCAAATAAAGGCTTGCTTTACTTTTTCGCGGTCGAACCATTTCCCATATTGATTGCTGCTAAGTCAATGCTTCGAATGATTTCCTGAAAAAACGCTTGCAAAATGGCGTATGTTGGCACTTTGGCGAGGCTTAGATTTGAAACTGGATTTTATTTGAGACTGGGATATATAATGACACTGGTTATAGATAAAAATGAATGTTGGTATGTGTGTATGAGGTTGAAAAACTCCAGCACCGTTGAGCACCGTTGCACCATGAAATTTGGTTCACCTAAGTCTTTTATCATGGAGAAGCTTTTTATGCTATCCGTTTTCCTCTAACTTGCCACCAGGTAGCGCAGCAGAACGTCAAATTCTATTCCGTTTAGCCATTTACTATGCGAATATCGTCCAACCGATTTCGATGAAATTTGGTACACGCGGATATTAGAACACGGAGAATATTTTTCAGTATCCATTTTGCTGTAACTTGCTGCTAAATGGCGCTGCAACGCATCAACTTCTGTACCGTTCGACTGATCGGCATAAAATTTCTTATACTTACACATTTCAGCACGAAGAATATATTCTAACTGTGTTCCTTTTGATGTTACTCACCACTAGATGGCACTGCAATGCATTATTATTTTAACTCGCCACTAGATGACGCTGCAGCAGGCCAAATTCTTGGCCATTCAAACGGTCGCTATGAAAATCAGTATACATAGCTATTTGAACAATGAGAATATTTTGGCGTTATCCATTTTGCTATAACTCGCCACTTGACGGCACTGTAGCAAATCATTACTTTAATTAACCACTAGATGGCGCTGCAGTGTATCACTTCTTGACTGTGCAACTGATCGCTATGAAAATAGGTATACATAGATATTTGAACACGGGGAAGAGTTTCGCGTTAGATGTCGCGTCAACACATGAACTTCAGGGCTGTCCAGCCGATCGTCCTGAAATTTCGTATTCATCGATATCTGAATGCGAAGAATATTTTCGCCGTATCCGTTTTGCTAAAACTCGCCACTAGATTGCGCTACGCCGCATGGCCTTCTGCGCCGTACAAACGATTGCCTTGAAATTCGGTATGCATGGTTATTGAACACAATATAATGCGATATCCATTTTGCTATATCTCTTTATTACAATGAATAGTAATCACCACAAATCGTAATATCAAAAAGTCCATTCATTCCCGTGCGAAGAACGGGTACTTCAGCTAGTAATAAATAAAAACGTTTCGATTTTGATCAAAAATTCTATGTATTTTTCGCATCAGTGTCAAACATTTATTATATGCATTTGGATATATTAGATGCATAAAAATGAGAGTCATAAATCTCATGTAATAGTGACTTTAAAAAATGTTATATTTAACCCTCTCGTCACCGAATTATGAAAAATCAGAGAAAAAAATTCTGCCTAGCATTTAATGCATCTGAAATACTATTATAAATCATGCAAAAATATTTTTTCCAATGTCGATTAATATTAGATTTTTCTAATATTAATTTCTGCATTTTCGAAGCATTTTGTTATGCTAAAATTAACTTAAAAGGATGCACCTATTAGGTAAAGGTTGAGGAATAAGAAAAAAACTATACTTACCTTAAAAAGAAAAAAAAAAACGGTAAAAAAGCAGTGTAAATATTTTCTTAATTTTTCTCCTGGAACAATGAAGCGAAAACTGTAAAAAATGATCTAAATTGACTAGTACTGCAATCTAGGCACGATTTATGCATCTAGTTAAGAGCCTTATATACTTTCTACATGAATTAACGATATTGATATCACTGAAAGAAAAAAATACGAAATTCAATTGTTTTCTCTCTCAATATTGCTATTTGAAGTAGGAGCCTCCTATGAGGTTCAGGGTGACGAGAGGGTTAAAACACTTTCAGAAAAGAAAATTTTGCAAAATATGTTTAAGGAATTTGCATATAAATTAAATTAGTTGATAGGAACAAAATAACTTTTAAAAATATGTTTAGTACATTTATTTCCCCCATGAATCCCTTTTTACCAGGAGTATGTTCAATAAAGGAAAAATTTCTGCCGAGCCCGAACATAATCGTGAATTACAAAGCCCGAGCCCGGTTTCGGCCTGGTCTGAGTCCGTCTAATCTCTGTTGCAATACGAGGCTAGAAGGCTGCATCCCTGAACGGTAGAAAAACAGTCGCAGCTTTTCTACTGCGTGGGTTTATCAGTCTGTGGTTTAGCACATTTATCTCTTGTCGGTGAACTCCCGCAAGAGCAAGTCAGTCGAAGTCGCATTTTCAGTATATTTGCGCCTAAAGAACAACATAACAACAAACCGTTTGCTAACTTGCAAAAAGAGGAAAAGGGGGAGGGGAAGAAACTTAAAAATCTGAGAAGAGTCGCCTTTCAGAATTTTACGCTCTAGGCAAGCGCCTAGCGTGCCATGTCGCAAACGGGAAGGATTTTTCCTCTGACTTCTCTTCAGAGAGATCTATTTTCTCTTACTGAAATGGTTGAAATGAGTTAAATCCAGTACGCTTGCCAAATATTTTTATGAAAACTGATAGTCGTCGCAGGCCCACATTGTAGGCAATTATTGCCAAGTTTTTATAGATTTCTGTTAAAGGAACTATAAATGCTAGATGCACTGTTTCAGTTAGGAATATTATTGCGTAAGTCCCAATAACATTTAAATTTTTCTTGTGTGTTAGGAATAGATTAACTTCTTAAAATGTGCTCTTTGAAAAGTGACTGTAAGGGGGTGTACAAAAGAACTCCAGGAGCTGGGAAACTAGGGATGGGCTTCTCCCAAAATTTGGGATTTTTGTTAACTGGATGACAATAATCAAACCTCTTTGTCAGTGGCGTAGCGCACAAAACTGGTGCCCGGGGCACGATAATTCTTTGGCGCCTCTTCCTCTTATTTTTTGTCAAATTTTCTTATACGATTTGGCGCCAGGGCCATGATAGTCCCCCTTGCACTCCCCCCCCTTACTAAGACACTCCTTTTTGGGGAAATTCCACATTTTTGGCTTCCCCGAAGTTTATTTTTCTGGCTACGTGCCTGCCACACACTTCTAAAGCATTGAAATTCTCTTGTATGTTCCTGTAAAAGAACTATTCCGGTACTATGCGATAGAAAATTTAATTTTAGAGAGTGAGCATAAAATTCTTTTAAGGTGAAATAAGCCGGCTCTAGAGACCCGGCGCAGTTTCGGCAATCTCCTAGCAATCCACGACTATTTAAGGCAGTTAAAAATCCACGGAAAAACAAGACAGACAAACTGAAACGATAAACACTTTTCAAATTTCGTTTCGAAGTGTTTAAAAAATGGCCAAGTACAGAAAATCTTTCGGGAACGCCTGTGCTTTTTTAATCTTTAAAACGGGCATCCCGAAATAGTGCTGCTGGGAGAAAGCAATTTTGTTAACAGTACGTAAATTTTGGAAGCTGTCCACAAATCTCGAGGGGTTGGGCAGATGGTGAGATTCTCGCCAAATGTGGCGCTGCGATCGTACATAAACACAAAAGCTGGCTACACGTGCGATCTGCAGCAGTACAGAATTCAAGGTCAAGGTTTTATCCCCTTTTTATCACAGATTATTTTTCGTTTCTATTTCTTTCTTTTTTGTTTTGTTTTGGCAATCTTCACACCACGGAGTTAACACACATTTGTTGAAAGGGATAGTAAATCTCTTTTTAAGTATGAATGAATAGCATCCGGTTTGGCGGAAGAGAAACCATTTCACAATTTATGGATCGTCAGTATTGAGGGTAAAGGCAGTTGTATTGATTTAAACCTTCTGGCTGACCAGCACATTACGGTTAAAGTAGGAGAGAAAAAGAAAATCTTACTACCATTCTAAGCAAATAAAACATGAGAAAGGTAATATCAGGTGTTGAACCCATCGATTATAAAAGACCTTCCAACACGATCGTAATTGCGCTTAACCCTACTAGGCTCAATTTTTTTTTGTGTGTGTCTGAAATAAATATGTGATAATGATTATTATTTGGGGAAAAATAGTTTAAATAAGTAATATAAAAAAAAATTAAAGTCAATTCCTACTTAGGTCAACAGATAAAAATTTTGTTTTAGTTAATTTTATTAAATTTAATTAATTAGTTAGTTAGTTATTAATTATTTAATTAATGCAGCGCCGTTTGTGAAGCAGTGGGTCTTAATCCAGTTTGTTAGTTTATTGTTTTCATTCATTTTTAATCCCACATAACAGGATCTAAAGTAAATTAATTTAATTAAATTAATGAATTAATATTTGAAAAAACTATATTAACATCAAGTGTCATCCTCTACAAGTTCAAAAAAATGTATTTGCACTTGAGTGGATGAATAACAAGACTTTTATTAACAATTGAAAATTTGAACAAGACATATAAATATAGTGAGAGTGTGAACTAATAGTAGGAATTGAAAAATGATAGCCTAACATTTTACTAGAAAATTACATTTTTATTTCAGTTTTGTATGCGGTACACTGGTAGGTAGTTACACTTTTTTTGGTATTTATTTTGAAATTTTAGTATTGAGATCATTTCTTGATAGGACAAACTCCAACACACAGTCATTTTTCCGGGTGAAAACTCTTTGCTAACTACTTTTTGTTAATTTCCTAAAATAAACAAAACCACATTCGAAAGATCACTGTTTAAATTTCAATCAGTTTTGGCAATAATAGGAACAGTAAGTACATCTACGCAAAACAGCCTGAATTATTTCGTTGCTATCTATATATAAATACTCTTAAAAACGGACAGATGTCTATACTAGTATATTTTACAGACCTAGAGGAATAATTAAAGTGATTGTTCCCCACGTATGGTATCAGGTGCCTAGTAGGGTTAACACTATTTTTTATCAAATAAATAACTAACCTATTCGTTCCCAGTAAAAACGCTTAATCACAGTAACGTTTAAGTCCGGAAGTAACGGCAGGAACATAAAGGAAGTCGCTGCTACTGCGTTTTTGCAACGATATGCAGGTGCCCCAAAAAGATGTTAACCCTTTGAGGCGCAACCCTTTCCCAACGCTGAAAAAAGGGCAGCCGTTGCCATCGGTCGACTTAACGACCAGCAACAGGGCGGACGATCGAAACGTCCATAGCGTGCCACAGATCTAGAGACCCCTTTTTTGACGCAGCTGGCTGTGCGCGGGCATAGCCAGCTGCGTCAAAAAAGGGTCTCTAGATCTGTGGCACACGATGAACGTTTCGATCGTCCGCCCTGTTGCTGGTCGTTAAGTCGACCGATGGCAACGGCTGCCCTTTTTTCAGCATTGGGCAATAGATCCAGCTGTCCTCGCATTCTTCCATATTTCAGCAGATGTCTGCTGTTAAAAAGAATCGCGACAACTGTTTTAATGGGAAATGACGTGCTAAAAAGTAAAGGATTCTCGTGGAACTATGTCACCCGCAACTATTTTTATAGAAATCCAATCTATTCTTCATGACTGGCAACAGTCAAAACGTTAGAGTTGGGTGTTCCCAGAGCGGGAACACTGCGCGTTAAAGGGTTAACGCATTTTAATTCTTTATCTATTAGCAGTAAATGGGCAATGTAAATTGAAAAAATGTTTAAAATAAAGTAGGTAAAAAGACTACATAGAGAAAAAACTCCTCTCGTTAATTTCCAGAAAGTGATGCTTTTTAAATTTGCATATGACCCCCGCACAAAAAAGTAAAATGTGCCTCATACACTTATAGGGTGATGTACAAAGTTTGAGAATTACATCCTAAAAAGAATTAAAACGCGATATCGACTTTTTTGGCAGCTTGTATATGTTACAGTTAAAACCCGAAATCAGTCAAAACCCTAATTAACTAGGGAAAACGCGTTCTAACTGAGAGCGTTAGGCAAAACCCGAATTAACTAGGCAAAACGCGTTCTGACTGACAGCGATAGGCTTTCCGTTTCCGTAACCTAAGTTCCTAAGTGAACTCCGGTATGTTAATGTTTTATGCACTAAAAATTGGATCTTGCTCACCCCTCAAAAATATGCTACCGCTGGCCGTTTGCAAGTCCCAAAAAAACATCAGTGGTTCCGGCCATCGCTTTAGGGTGCCCCTGGATAATATGCTAACGCTGGCCCTTTGCGAGACCCAAAAAAAACATCAGTGGGTCCGGCCATCGCTTTAGGGGCCCCACTGGAAAATATGCTAACGCTTGTCCTTTGCGAGACCCAAAAAAACATCAATGGGTCCGGCCATCGCTCTAGGGCCCCCACTGGAAAATATGCTAACGCTGTCCTTTTGCGAGACAAAAAAAAAAACATCAGTGTGTCCGGCCATCGCTTTAGCTCCCTCCCCCTGGAATATATGGTAACGCTGGTCCCTTGCGAGACCCAAAGACTTCACCATTTTAATGCTGTTTGGAATGGGCATCATAATCCAAGAGTGTGCCGCGTTTGACTGTCTTGTTTCGTTGTTGTGTTGTGTGTGATTGTGGCAACGCTACACTAGGGCGATCTGCCAAGGGGAGTGTGCCTTGGTAGGACGACTTTCTAAGGTGTTCTAACACGTATTCACGTTACATCTGGAGAAAACCTACCAAAACTCCAGACCGTTAGATCGACAACCGCGCGATGGGACCCGAACCCGGGACCTTCACACTTCGGCCATCTACCATTTTCAGTGGCATAACCACTGTGCAACGGTGAGGCTCTTTCTTGCTTCGTAAAATATTTCTTCAAAATTGAAATCTATATTAAATTTGCCTACCAAAACTATTTTCCAATCTTCGTCAACCAGGCATATTCTAACTATACTTTTCCTTTCTAACACTGTTATACGTTTGCCAGTTTCTAGCCAAATTTGGAAGACATCGCCAAGCTTGGTTCCGTTTTGAAGACTTGCTTTATGGAACCAGACTTGGCTATCCATTATCAAAAATTGCAAAACTTGGTGACTTTCAACATTTTATTCACTCCCCCCCGCCCATCGGCGTTATCTGGCAAACGTTTGAAAAGTGTTTCACGCGTGTCAAATCTTGTAGACAAGTTATGTCGGCGCTAAAAAAACTACTTGATTTTATTAGCACTGTAGTGAAAAAAAAAAAAAAAATATTCAGCCTTCAGCTGAAATTAGTTTCCCCTCCGCTAAAGAGGTTTTTTGACAGAACCTTTTAATTTGTATTGGAAGCCATGTACAGGATGTATTTGCATGTAAATCAAACGGGGAGAAACCAACCGTTCTTCCAGTGGTGTCAAGTATTTTAAACAATCCGGTATTTCGGGGAATTCGAAGCCATTGCTTATAGCTAATTCTGGTATTGTCAATTTAATCAAACAATCGTAACATGTTTTGCAAAATTTGCCAATATCATCGATATCTTTGTAAAAGACTAGTTTTATAAAGTCCGTTGTCGCTCCTTTGGACAGTAAAGTTGTTTTGGAATGGGTTCTTATTGACTTTTTGAACCACAGTCGATCACAACAATAGCATTGGTGGATTGGACCATCAGCAACAGCTTCGAAAAATTTCTCAGCTAATTTACGAAATTCTAGTTCTTCACACCTTACATTTAGATCAGTATCTGTTCTTGGTCTTTTCGATGGTATATCTAGACAGAGTCGTAAACGTTTTCTGTCTTGTCTTCTGGATTTGGATTCCGCTTCTTGAGCACGAAAATCTGGATCTTCCCTTTTTCTTTGCATAAATAGACGGTTAGTTTCACGATGACTTTCTTCCGGATCAGACAACTGGCGAGGACGGCCAGCGCGGCCTTGAACAACAGTCCCGGGTATATTCTTCTGATATTTAACGATGTAATACTGAACAGTAGAGCGTGAAATACCAAGCCTACGAGCTATTTCACACTGATCCCGCAAAAATGAAAATTTTAGAAATGCCACGACAGAACACCACCACTTGCTCCGAGGAGGGACAAAAGTTTGAACGCGACTCTGGAAACAAATCCAAGTTCTGAAAAATGAAATCGGAACCTCGGGAACTTGACAGCCAGTCGCAGACGCTCTGACAAAATCTTACAGTTTCCCCTTTTGTTTCATCTGACGTTACTTTGAAATTTTTCAAGTATCCATTATTCCAATCATGTGTCGGATCTTGGTGTGTTTCAAATTTCCGTGAGATCTGTAAGATTTTATTTACTATCAATTATCATCCACGACTTTTTTTGTCTGCCCAAAACTATTACCCTCTTTAGCGGAGGGTAAAAAAAAAAAAAAAAACCTGAATTGCATGGCACCCTAAATCGAAATTTTTAAAAACAGAACGGCTGTTTTCTGGCAGTGATCATAGGGATGAAAATGTGAGACAACACGGGACAGAACCTCACAACATGGGACTGTTCAATGGCAGCTCCAGAAATTTTTTTGGGAGGGGCTAGATTTCTTAAAAAGCTTATTTCGCCCAATTAAAATGTACTATAAATCTAAATTTTAGTCTAAACCAATGCGCATGCTTTTGGGAGGGGCTAAGTTATAAAATATGATCATTTTAGTGATTAAAGTGTATAATAAAGCAGAATGTTACCCTTTAGCAATCTCTCTTGGGGGGGGCTGAAGCCCCCTCCCCCTCCCCTGGATCCATGGGCGCCGGCAGAATTTTTCCCAGAGGGGCAAAGACTACTTCAACGTATGGTTACCATGTTGGAATGAGCAAAAAAGCAAGGGAAAACACTGCCTACAAAAATCCAGGGGGGGGCAATGCCCCCCCTTGTCTGGATCCGCTACTGGGACTGTCCCATATACGCAACGGTTGGTCACTTCAAATTTAAAGAATTTAAAAATAACGTGTCTGTCGACTAATCGAAAAGAATGGGGGGGAATCCTATTATGTATTGTAGAGGATGTCCCGATGTAGTCACGTATTTTACTTGACCGATTTTCTGCTTAACGCATGCCTATTTCATATTTAATATGCCATTCAAGATCGCTGTCTTGCGCTTATAATAAATTAAAATGACAGGGACCCAGTCACGTCATCCGTGTGTGTCAACACCCTAAAAGCTTAATGGGGAGCCTCTGGGTTCGTAAAATTACCCCCTTTAAAACGCCGTGATGCAAACATGATCATCCTAGCAATCAAAAGAGCCCTTTCCTTCTCGGCATACAAATTTCGCAAATGAGAACAGAATTTCAAAGGTTTTCACTCTTTTTCTTCTTTTCGCAGCTGTCTTTCCTACACCACCAGAGCTAATTCCATGCAAGAAACTCCTACGGTGGACGTATATGTTTGCTTGTTCTGAAAAAAAAAAAAAAAAAGTCCTCTTTTTTTCTCTCTCGCAGCTGCGTTTGTGGGACTGCATCAGTGAGTGAGAAAGCGAGTTGAGTTGTCCTCCTGATGAACAAGAGCCCGCAGTTACTTCTTCTCCACTATAGATGTATTTCGCTCACGGAATATCGCGTGCTTTCGGCTGCGGCTTCGACGAGCACGGCTTCAGAATTTTTAACGTCAGTTGTTATAAAATGTGAAAGCAGGTTCGAATAGGATCGTATAATAGGATGATTTGTTTGTTTTTTTGCCGAACGTTTGCTTTGAAAGTTCCCGTTCTTCAGGCCCGGACTGATCTGATCGGATAGTCCGCGGATTGTTAAGGGTCCCCTCCGACGGGGCCCCCACGCCCCCCCCCCCCAAAAAAAAAATAATTTTCGAATAATTTCCCTGTTATTTATTTCCCAGTTATCTTACGCCTTTACTCAGTGGCTTAGCGGCGGTAACCCATAGACCCCAAGGCGCGAGGGTGCCCCCAGGCTCTTATTATCGTATGGGCAAATCGGGACTTGCCCAGGGCCCGACTCAAAAGGGGCCCCCAGCTTCAAATGTTGTTCTGAAATATATTTTTTTTATATCAAAATTCTATGAAAAATAGAAACTCCCCTAAATTTCATAGATGAGGGCCACCTAAATTCATCGATGCCCAGATCCCCTGTTGATCATAATCTGGCCCTGGGTGCCTCCGAAGAGTCAGCCCCCCCCCCCAAAATAGTACTATGTGGTTTTCTACGCACGGAAACTTAATTGCATCTAAAATTACATATTCTAAATAATAATATTCTATTCCCTCTAAATTCTCCAGTAAGGGGTCCTTTTCAACCTCCAGCTGAAGGCCGCCAAAGGAGCCAGCCTGGGCCTGACGTTCTTCTCTTTGTTCACTATTTGCTGTCAGTGACTTTTTATTCAATATGCATATTCAGAAATATTTAAAAGGAATGGGGAGAAATATTCCATTTCCCGTGCATTATAAATTAAAACTTTAAGAGGAGATGATGAATGAGAAAAAAAAAGTAATTAATTTATCAACATATATTTTCCGTATTATGACTGTTGGAATTAATGCAGAATGAATAAAAACGAATTGTACATTTAAAATGAAAGGCTTTATTATTTTTGTTTAATCGCCCTGTCAGTGAGAAAGCTTTGGCACAATTTTAATAACTTTTTACACTACACAGAGAGAAATATGTAATATGTAACGACTATAACTGGTTAATGCAATTTAATTTTTTACAGACCATGTTTTTAAGTTTTAGCCAAATAGAAACGAAGAAAATTTTTTAAGTTTTATTTGTCTAACAGTGTATGATGCTGTTCCTTTTTTTAAAAAACGATTTCTGAACAGATTTTAGAAACAAACTAGCAATATTAAAAAAATAATAATGATAATGGTTCTTCACCAAATGCAGTATGCACTTGTATTAACAGTAAACTTATTTGTCTTGTGCATATTTGCATATTTAGAAAAAAATTAAGCAAAAAAACAGTCTTCATAAAGAGAACGAAGCATTATACATTTTAAGGAAATGTTGCAAAATTCCATGTTTTTAGAAAAAAATTATGTTTTAAGATTTTTTTTTTTTTTTTGTGTGTGTGTATGTTTAATAACTTTTATAGGTTCTCTGTTTGTAACTGTGCATAGTACAGATTTTAAAGATATATTCTAAATTTGTTAGAATCTCTAGCACAATTGTATTATTATAAAAATCTGTACTGAAGTGGCACGATTTCGCATAACAATCTTATTCCGTTCGTCCATCTCTTAAGTGTTCACTGCAGTATCAAATTTTTTCTTATAAGTATCAACATATCATAAACTGATTTTAAAACACAAAAAGCAGTATTTAATGCTTAGAGCTGATTCCTTATAAGGATTACTTTTTCCAAAATTTACTGTTTTTCTCATTATCAAAACTGTCGTGATTCGTACAGGGAACGCAGTATTTTTCCAGGAAAGGAAAACTTATTTCTTTTTTCTTTTTAACTCTTATCTTAAACCTTAGAAGAGCAAATTCCTCACTTTCCGTGTCTGTTCGATACGGTCACGTTGTGTAAGAGGAATATTTATATTTTTAACGCTCTCCAACAAGGTGTTAAGCTTTCAGTTTGTCTGTCCGCACGTCCGCCCGTGCTCTTTTGTTGTTGTTTTTGCTAATGCCCCCTGGCAACCGCAGAGCGGTGCCAGATCCCCCATATAGGAAGGCGATGGGCGGAAGAGGCGGCTACCATTTTAATGAGCCCTAGTGGGAGGAAGTCTGACTTAACTCGGGATCCACTAATTTTGAACCAATTCCAGAGGGGAACCAACCATCTGAAATCAGCACCCCAAGAGGTAGCGTTAAACATGGAGGGCGTAGGAGCCACGTCAGATTTTACGTGCACCAGCTTCCCATTAGCGTATACGGTCCCATAGCAGCCCACCCGCGAGAGGTATTCACCCTCCCAACCACTGGCCAAGCTGGGTGCTGCTTCACTTTCCGTGTTCTTACGGAACTCATCCATGTTCTTAGTGATTAGGCCACCGCGGGACCTCGTGCTATAACCCCGTGTTAAACATAGATTACAACGAAATTTATATTATATATGTTTAATCTATGCCTATGTATCCTATTGAAAATCGTGCATGTAACATTTATAGATATTTTACAAGAGCACCCAAAAGAATTTCTATACTTTACGCTCTATGGGCTGTCATTGTTTATAGCGTATTTTACAGATATTTGGGCATTTCATACAAAACAAAATAAACGTATGTTATTAAGGATTACAAAATAATGCTCTTCATCGAAAATAGCGTCTGCATCATTTATAGTTCTTCTACAGCAGCACTCAAAAGAATTCCAGTACATCACGATCAATGGCAGTTCAAAGACATCCATCCATTTCAAGCACAATACAATAAGTATGTAAAAGTTTATAACAGCTTACTTTGCATTTAAAGAGTGGAAATAATGTATGAATTACTTTTACGGGATGTCACGAAGATAGATTATCAATGATATACAGGGTTTTTTTTTTTTTAGGTTATCTGAAAAATTTTGCCAAATTTAGCGAAAAAAAAGAAAAAGAAAAACCTGTGTTGAAGAGGGTTTTATAATCGATGGGTCTGGCATGATTTACTTTTCTTGTTCAATTTTTGCAACCAAGTTTCACAAATTCGCTCTCCTAGCTGCAAAAATGCAGTAACCAAGATTTTCAGGTTGACCTTCTGTGTCTTACTGCCGCTTCTTATTCGTCTTTGATACTTTTTGAATGGGTATAGAAGTGAAATCTTAAGACTTTCAACTTTGCGAACGGTTAAACCCACTTTAAAGACTTTAAAGGTTTTTCCATTCTAGATCTGTTGTTAAACCTGATTCTATTAAAAGACCATCATAACCCTCGCCTTAACTGAGGATTAGTTTGGTGACACATTTTTCAACATTGTGAATCAAGAACATAATGAACTTTCGAGTTACAAACAATTTGCTAATATCAATTTATAATAAATAATTTTGTATTTATATTGTTTATTAATGAAAATTTTAAGATGGTTAAACTACTTTGAAACGAGCACTAAAACTAATATTAATTTTACTATGTAAATTACACATGGGTATCAAATAACACAATTTTTTTTTACATAAAATATCTCTAAATGAAGTAAGATAAGATTTTTTCAAAAACACTGTACCTATTTTACTAACATGTTTGTTGTTTAAAAAATATCCGTAAACTTTTATACCTTTATTTAATTGTAAAGTGCTTTCCATTCAATGGCCACCTCTATCAATGAGAAACTTCATTGTCTAGGCCGTATTTCCCACTGGGCCTACTAGGCCCCTGCCTAAAGCTTAAAATTTTTAAGTGCGCAGCACTTAAAAAATTCAAATATATATATATGTATACCTACTTTTTTCACTAAATCTTTTTTTTTTACTATTCTAATAGAGTTAACGGTAGCGTACGAAAACTAAAAATAATTAAAAAGAACTTTCTCATTTGTTCTGTTTGGTAACGTACTTGTAGCATCTATAAATAGCAAGTTGCTTAACTGTAGTAAATTATTGATTCACTATTGAATCTCATTTAGTTGAGTTTTATTTTTAAATTAGGGACGGAGGAGTGGAGAAAGGGGTAAGAGGAGGGGATGGAACTGATGGGGGTCGACGGCAAAAGTGTCTATAGGGGCGCCGGGCTCCTAAATGTGGCCCTGTTCATTGCAAGAACAGGCAATATTTTGAAACAAAACAATAAATTAAAAGAAAACAGCGCAAGCATTCAGAAAGAAATAGTGCGTGTTCTAGGTTTATATAAATAGCCATTGATTTTAAGGAATCGAACATCCATTCATTATGATTCGAAAACTGTGCATTTGCATATATTCTTTATTAAGTAGCCACCGTTTTAAGAAGTAAACATGTTTAGATTATTATAGTGTTGGCATAGTTACAGCATGAAAAATGGCTTCCAGAAAAACTGTGCAATATGGAACATAATGTTTTCTTTTCTGGAGGGGCACATCAAAGTTTGTTTATGACGTCATCGAATAATTTCGTCGGTTTATAAATACATGGAATTAAAAGAATTTTGCGATTTCTATCCATTTCAAGCACCCGGATACCCAAATGACTTTCAAAAAAAGTATGTCTGTCGTGTACACTTTAAGTGTGGTGACAGGGGGAATCGGAGACGAGTCCCCCAACTTTGTTTAGAAAAACATTCATCCAAAATCTTTCTTTCAAAACCTGAAATAACTTAAACTCTTGGATGTGTTTGGAGATACTGAAAAAAAAAAAAAAAGACGTAAATTTTAGTTCGGGCATCAAATTAATCGGTTGTGGTGAATGACATGGAATTTGGTAACATGATAGATTGTAACTCGACTTAAGCAATATACGTTAAATTTGCTTAATTTCTTTTTTAGGTGTTGCAGTTTTACGAAAATTGTGTACTTTTTGACATACAACTGCCAAAGTTTGCAGTTTTTAGCAATGTATTTCCAGATTTGTCAAGAAATAACATTTTGGCTTATTATTATTAGTAGAAATTGAATGACCAATAAAACGTAATAAAGCCTTTTGTGCAGTTTACGTGGCTGCCTTAACAACAAATGAGTAAAAAAAAAGGAAAAAGTTAGAGTTTATATTTGTAAAAAAAAATTTAGTTTATTTTTGCTACAAGTGTGTATATTTAAGTCAGAGAATGGCGTTGAGTTCATTACTGAGTTTTTTATGGAAAAACATGATTAATATATATTACTCATGAGTACATGAGTACATATTTTAATATGAGTTATGAGATTTTACTAACCTAATGAGTTTGGCGTGAATGTAAAACTGTGTTAAAATGTATCGCCGCTTGTAATAAATTTAAATACTGTTTGTATGTCATCATCATTGTAAATAAATATTTTGTGAATATTGTCTTCCGTTCAATAGCTATACCGTGACCGGACAGCAGTTACCGAATGACGTTTTGCGCCATCTGTATGAACGAATGGCGTTATCCAATTTTGTAAGGGAAGTGCAACCTCCTAAAGATCTAACTTCGTGGCCACTTTCAAAAATTAACTGGGAATCTAAAGGTTAAAAGAATGGTCTAAAAAATCCGACACCAGAGGACTCTGATTTACGCAGAGGGCAAATGCAAGTTCGGATCCGCCTGGTGGGTGGTACCCTTCAGAACAGTGGCGTAGCCAAGGTGGGGGGTAGGGGGTCATAACTCCCCCATGAGGATTTTTTTGTCATACAAAATGTATATTCTTCACTCCTTTATCACATACACCTATACATATCTATGAGCTGAAGTAGTCGAAACCCCCCTCCATGTAAAATTTCTGGCTACGCCACTGCTCCAGACTTTTGGTACCGCAAACGTTAGAGTATTATATAAAGTAGATACCCATTTCTGAAGGCGAATTTTGTGTTTAAGAATTTTTTTCTTTAAAAGTTACATGAGACGTATAAGTTTATTGCTAATAAAAGTGTATCATGTATTTGATGAAGAAGTATCATTAATTTTTGGGAGTGTTTAAAATCACTGATTTTTTTCTTTAAACTGTTCTGAAAGTATTGTGAGGCCTATAGCTTTATAAAAGGAACAGTTCATAAAGTGATATAAGATTGATTCTACTTAAAATCATTTGAGCATATTTTAAGTAGAGTTAACTTAAGATATGCTGGAATGATCGTTTCTTTAAATTTGGATAATTTAATGAAGTGTACAACAGAAAAAAAGGAACGTAGCGAGAACAAACAATCGGGGAGGGAGAAGGTGGAATTTCTCACAAGAAAAGCTTGATTATTGACATCATAGTAACAAAAATTGAAATTTAAGGAGGGCCTCAGGCAAGGGCGACTCCAGGCTGAATTCTCGGAGGGGGCCCATTGAATTTTTTACATAGTTCTATAAATTGTTCAAAATGCAAATTGAACTTGTGAAATCATGAAGTGTGCGATTCTAAAGTTGTGAAGCAACATTTTGGAGGGTACCATGGCCCCCATAGGCCCCCTCACTGGAGCCGCCTTTCGACCCAGACAGTCGTGCCCACACTCTGGAAAGAACCAAACTGCTCCATCAATCTAATACCGAAAGAAAAAAGGACTTTGAAATAGAACGTTACTCAGCGCAAAACGTTACTGAGCAGGTCTTTGAAAGAGCATCCTCTTATTTCAGATTTATAGTCATTTTTAATGTCTCGTTATCCCAAGTGTCATTTAATCACGCTTAAAGGACTTCTTAGTGACCTACTTTTTACAGATATTATAGCCATATACTTTGGGATACTACTTCCTTAAACATCTCTTATGTCATAGGCTGCTTGAAGCTCATGCGACTCCACTTTTTATACATAAGATAAACGAACCACTTATGAATATAAATGTTTCCGGTAGTTTTTCGTTAAGCTTAAGAATGGGGGGGGGAGGTGATATGAATATCTATCATAACAGGCTTTCGTTAAGCTAACACCTATACAAACAAGATATGGAAATGGGATTGCTACGCTTTATTGCAACAGTACGTTGCAAAAACTCACGGCAATTCTGAGGTCCGTTTAATAAATATAAGATGCACGCTTTCTTTAAACCTTTGAGGCGCAACCCTTTCCCAATGCTGAAAAAAGGGCAGCCGTTGCCATCGCTCGACTTAACTACCAGCAAGATGGCGGACGATCGAAACGTTCATCGCGTGACACAGATCTAGAGATCCCTTTTTTGACGACAGCTGGCAGCCAGCTGTCGTCAAAAAAGGGATCTCTAGATCTGTGTCACGCGATGAACGTTTCGATCGTCCGCCATCTTGCTGGTAGTTAAGTCGAGCGATGGCAACGGCTGCCCTTTTTTCTGCATTGGGCAATCAATCCAGCTGTTCTCGCATTCTTCCATTTTTCAGCAGATGTCAGTGCTCTTTAAAAATAATCGTGACCATTATTTTACGGGAAATGACGTGCTAAAAAGTAAAGGATTCTCGTGGAGCTCTGTCACCCGCAACGAATTTTTATAGAAATAAAAATCTATTCTTCGTGACTGGCAACAGTCAAAACGTCAGAGTTTGGTGATCCCAGAGCGGGAACACTGCGCGTTAAAGGGTTTACTTTGTTTTTTTAAGAAATCATGCAATTTTTGAACAACGTTACAATGGAAACCAACTACCCTAGAGTCGAAAAAATTTAGAATGTTCTTTCGCAAGCAATTTTACTGACAGTTAGCCTTCGAAAGATATGAAACATTCAGGAAAACAGCCTAAACGCATTGTATTTTGCAGTATTTTTCAATGAGGCTGATGGCTTTCTCCAGTTTTGGAATGTATTTGTGTGTGTGTGAGTTTCAGAATTTTGTTCTGGAATTTACATGATAGATAATAAGTTTGTTGTTAATATAAGAACGTGATGCATTTGGTATAGAAGCATTATTAATAATTTTCGAGCCAGAGGTATCATTTGTAGGACGCGCCTAGTCCCCAAGCTTGAAGACTTTTGTCACAATTTTTGTGGGGGGTACACGACCGTCGTCGGACTATTAGCTAATTATATAGTAGGATGAGTGGGTGAATTAATTGAATGGAAAATGGATGAATGTCTCTGAACTGTCATTGATCGTAATGTATATAGGAATTCATTTGAGTGCTCCTGTAGAAGAACTATAAATGATTGAGGCGCAGATTTCGATGGAGAGCTTTATCCTGCAGTTCTTTCCTTAATAACATATATCAATTTTGTTTCGTTTGAAATAGCCTAATATCCCTAAAACACGCTTTAAAGAATGACTGCCCGTCTAATGTATTCGAAATCATTTGGGTGCTCCTCTAAAAAACTATAATTCCTACCTACAACCTACACCATTTTCAATAGGGTACGTTGGCATATAGAAAAAAGATACATTTCGTAAGAAATTTCACATAGGAAAAGCATGCATAAATTTCGTAGTAGGTGATGCCTATTTACTTCAGTTAGACCACGGACGGACAGACGGGCACGTACAGACAAACTGAAATCATAAACAACTTTCAACCTTGTTGGAAAGTGTTAAAAAGGAAACTTGCCGGTTTCAAACCCGAGACATAGTCACCGTTGATGGTTACTGATGGATAGACGAAATAATTAGTACGAAATAATGAATTCATAACTATGTGACACCGTGGAAGAATGGCCAAAAATGTATCGCTTCATATGAAAGCATTCTAAAAAGCAGCATTCTAAGCAGGGTTTGCAAGCTGTGCTTAAAGCTTGTTAATGAATATTATTTGAAATGGAGGGGGAAGGAACTTGATGAATGGTTAATAATAGCTCTTCAGCTGTCCACGGTCTTCTGATTCCTTATACGTCTTAAACCGTGATATATGCACTAATTAGAATGCCGAGGTAAACAATGTTAACCTTCGCCCTTGTTCGCCCTTAACTCGTATGACGGCCGCAATCACAGCTGTACAGGCGTGGAACGACATGACCGCCAGACTTAACAACGCAAACACGATGTAGGTTATTCTTGCCTTGCCTTATCTGTCTTATATCCTGTGTGGGAGTTTGAAAACTTTGTGTACACTACAAGCTGGTGGTTTTTGGACTATTTTTGTACTGCCATGCATGTGAAAAAGTAACATTTAAATGTTTTCATAAAACAAATATGCGCAAAGGCAGGGCCTGATTTCCAGGAGGACATTCAGGGCAAGCGCCCGGGTCCCCAACAAAAAGGGGGACCCCAAATTCTTCTTTCCCCCAAATTCTAAGTTTAAAAATTTGTAAATTTTGAAAAAGCTTTTGAAAGAGGGCCACCTAATGAAGCTTTTGCCCAGGGCCCCCAATTCGGTAAGTCTGCCCCTGCGCAAAGGGATATGGCAGGAACCGGGGAGGCCAGACACGGTAAGCAAGGTAAGCATCGCATCGGGCGCCCTCTTCGAAGAGACGCCATTTCGAACTCAAAAGCCTGGAAAAGTATAAAAGGGGGCGCCTTTTTTTTACGTTTGCAGGGGGAGGGGGGGCGAGCCACATACCCGAGGGCGCTCCTGCGTACGAAAATCACTTACAAAAAAAAAAAAAAAAACTTTTGTACGTTCAAATTCTCAGTAACTTGATTGGATCCAAAATAAAAATGACTATATTGGAATTAGCAGTGTACCGCATGGTTAAAACTAAATCCGTAAATACTGTTAACTTGTTTCTATATCTGCCGATACGGATATGAAAGCGGATCATTTGTTTTTTATATTCGTGGATACAGATATATGAAACGGATCATTTGTTCCTTATGCTACGGATACGGATTTTTTTATTTGGAAATTATTTTGAAAAAATACATCGTCTTGAAGCGATAATTTCAAGAACAATGTGTGAAATATTCTACCACAACGATAACTTTCAGATCCTCTGTAAGTTAAAAAAATATTTTAGTGGTTGGAATCGCATTAAAAAAAAATTGTAACGGGATTTTTGTGCATTAAATTATGGAATCGCTATTACCAAACCAAGTAGGTTTTCAAATCTACGTTCGTTAACCTCTTGTTATACCTCATAAAGCCCAGTAATTTGAAAAAAAATCTTGTGATTTTGGTACATACGTACAATTAACTATATCAGGTAATTAAAAAACTTTAGGATATCTTTTCACAAGCTGTACTCGACACTGAAATAAACTATAAACGACTTTCATTTATTTATTTTTTTTTCATCGAAGCATGATGGTGTTCTTGTGGGCGGCGGACCAAAGGCGGATCCAGGGGGAGGGCGCAGGGGGCGCGCGCCCCCTCCGAGAAAAATATATTTACACTAGATAAATGGGGCTTTCACCTATATTAAGCAGACTTTACACTAGATAAAATGAGAATTCATGATTTGCGCCCCCTCCGAAAAAAGTTTCTGAATCCGCCCTTGTCTTGTACTAACACATTAAAAACGAATAATAATTAGAACTAAATAGCACGTCAATTAATGTGTCCTCCCTAAAAAGATTTTAGCTGTTTCAGGAAAATTAGACTGTTTATTGCAAGAATAAGATATGAAGCCCTTTAGCGGGAGGGGAGGGGAATAAAGTCCACCACCTGAAAATATCGAAAAAGTTTTATAGTTCAAGCAACTTTTACTACTTAATAATCACTGGTTAATAAAAATCAGCTGGTTAATCTGAACAAATCGCCAAGAAAAGAATCAAATCAATATAAATATGTACTAAAACCGCCGCTTAATAAAATCAAAACTGTGCTGAGCATGTGCACTATTGTCAGTCGTATGAGATTGGTTAGTGACCGCGAAGAGGTCATTTTTTTTTTTTTCTCATTAACATCCGAGAAACTTTCTAGTTCTTTATGAAAGCACTTACGAACATGTCCAGGTGGAAGGAGACTTTAACCAAAAATGTACTCCCAATATTACTCCTATTGCTAAAAGGATTGAACTTTAACAGCTATGTCAAAGCAATGCAACTGTGGCAATTTTTCGGAAAGCCATTACGTAATACATAAGTTAAATTTATTTTACGCGTAATATGTGCTTTTAAATTTATAAAATTTGAAAGAGTAATTAGTTAATAATCAATTAGAATTATATTAATTTTATTTATTTTTCTATTAATCTTCTTTTGTTATAATTTCTTTCAGAGTTTGGGAGGTGGCGACAGGTGGCACACCCTCTTTGGGCATACCTAGAGGTGACTCAACGGCGAGCCAGGCAGGAGTTACTGGGCCAAGCTATATTTCTTTAGGTGAATCCAAGCACTATTTTCACAGAATGACAGAAAAAAAATTAAGCTTGAGGTCTCAACAATGAAAACAATAAGACAATGTTAAGTCTATGGGTAAAAAATTTTCCAGTGCTTATTCCTCATCAACATGACTGATCACTACTAGAGATGAGTTCGGGCTCATTTTTTGAAGCCCGAGCCCGCCCGAGCCCGAAGACTTTTAATCCGAGCCCGAGCAATATTATTAAAGTTGGAGCCCGAGCCCGAAATGTCAGCTAAAGACAAATAAAATGAACTACTTCATTAATAGGATACAATAAATTTTGGAGCTTCACACACCTTCTAGTCCCCCGTGCCGCTATTTTTTGAAATAAGTGCGTCTATTTATCCCATAAATCACTTTTTAAAATTCGTTTCAAGGAGTACGTTCAACAAAGGAGAAATTTTTCACGAGCCCGAACGCAATCGTGAATTACAGAGCCCGAGCCCGAGTCGGGCCCGGGCTCGGGCTCGGGCTTTCGGGCTCGGGCTGAGCCCGTCTCATCTCTAATCACTACCATTCCCCTTCAGTATCATTTATGCCATGGCCATTATTACTGTGCCAAATTCGATTACGATTGCATAAGCGGTCTTGGAGGAAGCGAACAAATGGAAAAATGCTTTTAATGATTCTTCCTCGACTACGTGACCGATCACTATCATCTTGGCGCAGCGCCGTCTATTCCATGGCCACAGGGGCGTAGAAAGAAATTTTTCATGGGGGGTTATGACCCCCATAACCCCCCCCCCCCTTGGATACGCCCCTGCATGGCCACTGTCACTGAATCAAATTTAGTCACGATCGCATAAGCGGTCTCGGAGGGATAAGCGAACAAAAGTCTCAAAATTTAGGCATAAAACTTCGCTTCGCCTTCTTTTACACTCAGTAATTATTAATTTTTAAATAATAAAACTTTTGTTTGATTAAAAAATTTATTAACAACCGATTCTTTTTTCATTTCTTTCACTCACTTTACATTACCTTTCACTTTAGGGTAGGTGCACTAGTAATTTACACTTTAATAGACACTTTAATAGACACTATATTATTCTAATAAGCTATTATTTCGGAACTGTTATCAAATGTTGCTAATACCTATTCAGACTTTTATCTTCGATTTTATTCAACACTTTTTTGTTATCACCGGGGGCTCTAGGTATCAAAATTTGAAATTTTAATCTCATCAGTGCTAAAAATATTCAGATTCTCAGTAGCTGGCTTTATGTTATAAGTGCATTATCAACTTGTTTCTATTTGTGTATTCTATTCAACTTGGTTCTATTTCTTTTTGAAAATTAATTGAAATTGAACTGTATCAGATAATCTATTTAAATTAAATTAGATTTTTGTCTGTACATTACTTGGAATTCAAAAATTTTGCAATTTTTATCCGTATCAAGCACCTAGGGAACTGCAGTACGACCGTCCAAAAAAAAAAAAAAAAAAAAAAAAAGTTTGTCTGTCGTTTTGTCATTCTGTCATTCTGTCCGTGACGTTATTTTTTTCTTCTCGCATGACGTGAAAATGACTGAAGCGAATGAAATGAAATTTGGTGATATGATATAGGTGGTTGCCCACCTTAAACTAAAGGTATCAATTTTTTAAAAAATCTTCATTGCATTTTGCATTGCGTAAATCTTTGTTCTCGCATCACGTAATAACGGCTAAAGCGAATGAAATTAAATTTGATGGCATGATAGATGATTGCCAACTTGACCCTAGCGTCAATGACCGGGTACCTGAGTACCTTTTTTCGAATGTTTTCTTAATTTTTATCGTTCCTAAAGAAGTCTTTGTAAAATCGCTTTTAATCCTCATTATTTACTTGAATATGAGCTAAACCTATAATTATAACTTTTTTTTGGGGGGGGGGGATTTGTTAGGCTTTTTAACATAAATTTTCTTATATCACTAAATTTTCTTATATCAATAGTATAACCCTTTGAGGCGCAACCCTTTCCCAATGTTGAAAAAAGGGCAGCCGTTGCCATCGCTCGACTTAACGACCAGCAAGATGGCGGACGATCGAAACGTTCATCGCGTGCCACAGATCTAGAGACCCTTTTTTGACGCAGCTGGCTGTGCCGCACAACCAGCTGCGTTTCCAGAGCGTTTGTTCCCAGAGCGGTAACACTTCGCGTTAAAGGGATAATGATATTCTTTAAAGAGAAGCGATGATATACCAATAAAGCGATGTTTGGCCATTCATTTGCCAGACAGTAATTCAGCTTGGGAAATAGCCAGATACCCATTATTGTTTCTCATCAACACAGAAAGTAAATGATTATTATGACAAATAATAAATTATAAATTATTACTAGCTGAAGTAACCGTTCTTCGCACGGGAATGAATGGACTTTTTGATATTACGATTTGTGGTGATTACTATTTATTGTAATAAAGAGATATAGCAAAATGGATATCGCTTTATATTGTGTTCAATAACCATGCATACCGAATTTCAAGGCAATCGTTTGTATGGTGCAGAAGGTCATGCGGCGTAGCGCAATCTAGTGGCGAGTTTTAGCAAAACGTATACGGCGAAAATATTCTTCGCATTCAGATATCGATGCATACGAATTTTCATGACGATCGGCTGAATAGTCCTGAAGTTCATGTGTTGACGCGACATCTAGTGTCAAGTTATAGGAAAATGGATCGTGCCAAACTCTTCCCCGTGTTCAAATATCTATGTATACCTATTTCCATAGCGATCATTCGCACAGTCAAGAAGTGATACACTGCAGGGCCATCTAGTGGTTAATTAAAGTAATGATTTGCTACAGCGCCGTCACGTGGCGAGTTATAGGAAAATGGATAACGCCAAAATATTCTCATTGTTCAAATAGCTATGAGTACTGATTTTCATAGCCACCGTTTGAATGGTCAAAAATTTGGCCTGCTGCAGCGTCATCTAGTGGCGAGTTAAAATAATAATGCATTGCAGTGCCACCTAGTGGTGAGTAACATCAAAAGTAACACAGTTAGAATATATTCTTCGTGCTCAAATGTGTAAGTATAAAAAATTTTATGCCGATCAGTCGAACGGTATAGAAGTTGATGCGTTGCAGCGCTATTTAGCGCTAAGTTACAGCAATTGGATAGTGAAAAATATTCTCCGTGTTCTAATATCCGCGTGTACCAAATTTCATCGAAATTGGTTGGACGATATTCGCATAGCAAACGGCTAAACGGAATAGAATTCGACGTTCTGCTGCGCCAGCTAGTGGCAAGTTAGAGGAAAACGGATAGCATAAAAACCTTCTCCATGATAAAAGACTTAGGTGAACCAAATTTCATGGTGATCGGTGAAACGGTGCTGAGTTTTTCAACATCCTACACACATACCAACATTCATTTTTATCTATAACCAGTCTTATTATATATACCAGTCTCAAGTAAAATCCAGTTTCAAATCTAAGCCTCGCCAAAGTGCCAGCATACGCCATTTTGCAAGAGATTTTTCAGGGAATCATTCGAAGCATTGACTTAGCAGCAATCAAAATGGGAAATGGTTCGACCGCCAGGCATTTTTTTGAAAAGTGGAATCCCTTAATACAGCCTCATTTTTTAAATTATCAACTATAACATGTTTTATTCATCGTTACCTCGATGTACTAAATGCGAAGATTTCAATTTTCTGAAATTTGGCGGATTTCCCCCAAGTTAAATCAATGTACTCAATTGGCGAGAATTCTGAAGCTACATCGCTTGAAATGCCCTAATAACTGCATTATTTCTGCACGGATAGTTAAAATTTAATGCTGTATTCTAAGAAAACCTATACACTTGTTTTCAAAAATGCTATTCCCTTAAGCTCTCAGTAAATTGCTCCAAAAAGCCTAAAACTGTGCAAACCGCTAGAACTCACTTTCTAAAAATCGGCCTATCATCCATTTTATTTTTCGCCAAACTAAAAAAATTTACATATTAGTCTCGGAAATCTTCGATCCTCATTGTTTTGCGTATAAAACATTTCATTCCTGCTCTCATTTCTTATGCGCACACGATATTATAATTAAAAAAATAACCTTACAAATATAAACTAAAAAAATCATTTATTCTTTTCTTTTCACTTTAAGAATTTAAAACATTTTATTCGGCAAAATCGCCACACATGGCAACCAAGATGCTTATTTCACACACTTTTTTCACTACAGGGTTTACAATTACATAAAGCTTTCTGCGTGGAGAACATAAAAAATCTCTTAAATTCCGGGAACGGATGGACTTTCAAAGTTTTAAAGTGGACTATCATTTATTCTATATTATTTTACATATATCTGTGTAAAATTTCAGGCTGACAGGTCCATTTTTGTGGAATTGTATACTACCCAAATCGACAAATTGACAAACAGAATTTGATTTTTATTTATAAGATTACCTACGCTTGTTTTTAAAAATACCCTCTCATTAAATTGCGCCAAGCGCTAGAATCAAAGAAAATCTGACACATTTTCAGATTTAAAATACGCACTAAAGTGCTATATATAAAAAGAGTTATAATCCATGGGTCTTCCCTATTTTCGTTCCTTTTATTAACTTGGAAAGTGTATCATTATTCATGAGTGTGATTAAACAAAATTAAAATTGATATTTCTAATATCCTTTTTTCTGGATGTAATATATTAGAAATAGATGCAGAAAAGCTGCTCAGAAAAATGCACAATTCCAACTGAATGAAAATTTCAAAAACTTATACGCAGGTGTATTCATAACCCAAATATCAGACGATTAAATTACGATAAATAGCGCCAAGCGTTAGAATCCTCCACAAAATCGGACATCAACCCCTTTTATTTTTCGCCCAATTAAAAAGTTACACATTTATTTTCGGAAAATTTCCAAATTATATTTTTCTTTTGAGTATAAATCATTTCATTCCCGCTCTGCTTTCACATGCACACGATATTTTAATTTAAAAACAACCTTACAAATAATCTAGTCAAAATAAAAAAAATTGTTATTCTTTTAATTTTACTTCAAGAGTCTGAATCATTTAATGAACTGCCGAATGTGGCAACCTAGATAAGCTTAATTGTCGCTTAATGCACTGTGAGGTTACAATTACGAAATGGCGGAAAGCAAAAATTAGCCTTTTGTGATACGTTTTTATCGATATTTCCTAAAATAGTTCGAATATTGAAAAAATCGCTTCGAGATGTGTCGGGACCTGTCATAGAGAATTTCCGTTCAAAATTTGGTAGGTCTACGATCACACGTTTGCGATCTACGCGAGACACAGACAAACAAACAGTTTACACTCATTGTTTTATTAATATAGATACCAGTCTCAAATAAAATCCAGTTTCAAATCTAAGCCTCACCAAAGTGCCAACATACGCCATTTTGCAAGAGTTTTTTCAGGGAATCATTCGAAGCATTGACTTAGCAGCAATCAAAATGGGAAATGGTTCGACCGCCAGGCATTTTTTTGAAAAGTGGAATCCCTTAATACAGCCTCATTTTTTAAATTATCAACTATAACATGTTTCATTCATCGTTACCTCGATGTACTAAATGCGAAGATTTCAATTTTCTGAAATTTGGCGGATTTCCCCCAACTAAAATCAATGCACTCAATTGGCGAGAATGCTGAAGATAGATCACTTGAAATCCCTTAATAACTGCATTATTTCATTAAAATTTAACGCTGTATTCTAATAAAACCTTTGCACTTGTTTTCAAAAATCCGTTTCCTTAAGCTCTCAGTAAATTGCGCCAAGCCGGAAACAGTGTACACCTCTAGAACTCACTTTCTCGGCATTTGAGCCATTTTATTTTTTCGCCAAACTAAAAAATTTTAACATATTAGCCTCGGAAATCTTCAATTCTTATTGTTTTGCGTATAAAACATTTCATTCCTGCTCCGATTTCCCATGCACACGATATTATAATTTAAAAAATAACATTACGAATATAAACTAACAAAAAAAAATCATTATTATTCTTTTATTTTTACTTTGAGAATTTAAAACATTTTATTCGGCAAAATCGCCACACATGGCAACCACGATCCTTATTTCACACTTTTTTGACTACAGGGGTTACAATTACGGAAAGCTTTTTGCGTGGAGAACATAAAAAATCTCTTAAATTCCGGGAACGGGTGGACTTTCAAAGTTTTAAAGTGGACTGTCTTTTATTCTATATTATTTTACACATCTGTGCCCAATTTCAGGCTGATGGGTCCATTTTTGTGGATTTGTATACGACTCAAATCCACAAACAAACAAACAAACAAACAAATAAACAAACAAACAAACAAACAAACAAACAGAATTTCATTTTTATTTATAAGGATTATTAATAATTATTTTTTATTGATTATCCTTACAACTATAGAAGGAGGTTTTCGGATGCTTTTTATACCTGATTTGATTGAAAAATTTCTTCAACATTTCAAAACACTTCAACATTTATTGACCGATTCTGAATTGTTGGAAGACACAAGTTTTTAACTATTTGAAGTGAAAATAAAACGGCATTTTTTTTTCACTTCAAATAGTTAAGCATATATCTTTTTTTTTTTTAAATACTAAAAGTTACTTTGAGTCTGTATGACAAAATCTTAACATTCATTCAACACATGTCCTCTCTTACTTTTCTTTACAAACTGCCGTACATTTTGGTAATTGTATAATTTAAAAAATAAGAATAAAAATAAAGTTGGAAACGAGACAAATATATGCCGCGAGAAGAGATGATGATAACGCATTACGCAGTATGAGCTAAACAAGTTTCTAAAACTGCTTTCGTACCTAATCTCGGTAGAATCTCTCCTATCTTTTCTTTCTAGTATGGACAGTTAAGTTTTACTCAAGCGTATTATGCATCCAGTAAAACAAGCGGCATGTATGCAAAAAAAAGTTATCTAATTTTTTTTTTCTTTATGGCGTAGCAAAGTAGTAACCTTCAAATCCTTAATTGAGGATCATCAGACAGTTCGCTGGGATGGAACTGAACACTGTATTTTGTCAATCTAATGAAACTTAAAAGAAAAAGGTCGTTAAAAGAGTAATCTAAAAGCTGTAGCAGGTGAATTGATATACTGGGTGTCCCAAAAATGCAGTAACACGCGAGAGTTCTTATTAGAGATAAGTTGACAATGTAAATTGGAAAAGAGTTTAAACTAAGGTGGAAAAAAAGGGACTTGCGTTAAGAAAAAATTCCTCTCCTTGATTTTCGAGAAAGTTACGCTTTTTAAATTTGCATACAACCCCCGTACAAAAGAAATTCCCTATCAGTAAAATGTGCCCCCACACCCTAATGAAGTGATGTGCAAAATTTGAGAATTAGATCCTAAAATGTGTCAGATATATGAAGATAAATATATGCCGACATAAACCAATTTTCAATGGTTTTCGAAGGGGGAAAGTATCACGTCGTATCTTCGCAATTCTGGGATCGCAGAAATACGAAAGAAAGTTATTTTTCCCACTCCAGCAAAAGCGTTTACATTCAAATTTATGCATATCCCCCCCCTCCCGATCATTTTTCTTAATAGATATCTCTGATATGCCTTATGGTGAATGGCTGATATTTTGTGCATCACCTCGCTAGTGTATGGGAGCACATTTTACTAAATGGAATTTTTTCTATGGGGAATCGTACACTAATTTCAAAAGTGTAGTTTTTTTTTAAATTAACGAGAATTTTTTCTGTAGTCTTTCTTTTTCCTAAATATCCTTTTTTTTCTCTAACTTATTTTTAACATTTTTTTTTTAAATTTACATTGTCCAATTATCTTAATCCAATTTATCCAATAGAATTAAAGTGTGTTACCAGCTTTTTGGGGGGGACCCGGGTTCGGGTCCGATCGCACGTCCGTCAACCTAACCGTTCGGAGTTTTCCGTGGTTTTCTCCGAAACTTAACGTAAATACGGGTTAGGACCCCTTAGGAAAACGACCTCGGAGGGCACCCCCCCCTCCTCCTTGTGTTGTCCTTCTGACGGGAATTTCTAAGCAGGCTTCGAGCCAAGCACACAAATCCCATATACTTGTTCACAACAACAACAAACATGGATAAAATAATCACACTTAATTTGCCACATGAAATGCACCAAGATTTAAAGGTTTTGTTATTTCCTGCAATCAGGGGCGTAGCCAGAAATTTTTCATGGGGGGGGGTTACGACTACTACAACTCATATACATGTATACGTGGGTGTGACAATGTAGTGAAGAATATACATTTTGTATGGCAAAAAATTCCTCATGGGGGGGGGGGTTATGACCCCCCTAACCCCCCCCCTTGGCTACGCCCCCTGCCTGCAATGATTTATTTTTGTTCTTGAAATGAAATAAAAGTTCATTAAGTTCTCGGTTTCATTTCTTTTCCTTTCTTTTTTTTTTTTTTTTTTTTTTTTTTTCTAAGCGAACAAGAAAATATAGATGGTCCAGAATTGTTAATGTGGCTAAAATAATATGAAACAAGTAGTGACATTTTACATTTTTTCCCCTTAAAGTATTTTGCATACAGAACAGTGCATTTCTGATGTGTAGAAAAGAGTGCTGATTTTGGAATATGCAAGGTGTGAAAAATAGCACGCGGGCTGTTGAAATGAAGAGAGGGGTTATCAAGATCTATTGACTTGTGTCTTCCTTCTACCCGTTATGCAATAATTTTGTACTCCATGACTTAAAACTTAAATTGTATTTCCTTAGTAATTTTATCACTTTATGAAACCTAATTTGTTTTTAAAAACTACAATTACTGTTGTATTAAAACATGAATAAATTCCTCTGTACATCAATATGTCCAATATAGTTTGAGCTCGCAAGGTTCACTTACAAAATGATAAAATAGTTTTTTTTTACTACGTTTTTCTCTTTTTCTATTATATATTAAACACGTTATTTTCGTATATAATCCTGACTTTTATTTTATTTATATCTTTAAAGATACGGGAATATGATATTGCATAAACGTGTCCAAATATATACAATCGGCATAAAGCGGGGGGAAAAAAACCTAAACTTTCAAACTAAAACTAATTGCTATCAAACTAATTAGACAGATATCAATGGAAGAAGATCAGAAATTACTTTTATATTATTAAGCAGGTTCCCATTATCACTTTTTTCCTAACCCTTTGCCACAGCAGATGTCCTTTAATTCCCAGTTTGTGGGCCACTTGAATACAGATGTGCAATAGGCACACACGCAAGGACAACCAAACGCAAATTATTATTTTCTAGTATTTTGAGTTTTCTGTTTTTGCCTTTTCTCTCTCTCTCTCTCTCCTGTTTGTTTTCATGAGTAACGTTTAAAAACCGGAAGTCAACCCGTTTCCGCATCCGGGCTCGTTTTTGCGGCTCTAAGTAAGCAGCTGAAACAAAGTATAAAAATTGAATGGCTATAAAAGTGGATGGTTGAATGAAATGTCTTTGACACGTTGCCGTAGCTTTAACCCTTTATCGCGCAGTGTTCCCGCTCTGGGAACACCAAAATCTGGCGTTTTGACTGTTGCCAGTCACGAAGAATAGATTTGATTTCTATAACAAATAGTTGCGGGTGACAGAGCTCCACGAGAATCCTTTACTTTTTAAGCACGTCATTTCCCGTAAAAAAATGGTCACGATTATTTTTAACAGCACTGACATCTGCTGAAAAATGGAAGAATGCGAGAACAGCTGGGTAGATTGCATTGCCCAATGCTGAAAAAAGGGCAGCCGTTGCCATCACTCGACTTAACTACCAGCAAGATGGTGGATGAACGTTTCGATCGTCCGCCATCTTGCTGGTCGTTAAGTCGAGCGATTTCAACGGTTGCCCTTTTTTCAGCGTTGTTAAAGGGTTGCGCCTCAAAGGGTTAAACGTAAAAGATTTCTTAGTTCATTGCAGTATAAACGGGTTAAGATGAGAAACGCAAAAACTCATCTACTACGAAACTTTTTAAAAGAACAAATAATTTTGCTTTGTGTGTGGGATCGTTGCCAGAAAAGGCGGCATTTTTTACTCGCGAAAAGCTAACGCAAGGCGACAAGCGAAGATAACAAGAAAAATCATGCAAAATGCATTGATTACTAAACGCTGAAAAGTATATTTTTCACTTGAAAAACCCTGCCCTAAAGGTATGAAGTTGTAAAATCACAACTTTACCATGTTAGCGAGTAGAGTTTCAGCGTATCTTCATTTTCGACTTAACGAGGTTATGATTTTCCAAAATTTATCTTCCAGAACTGAGGTTTCCAAACTTTTTAGTCCAAGGGCCTCATTAACTCTCAAACAGCAGTTTGGGAGTCGACTACACACTCGAGGTCTAAATAAAACAGAATCAAAACATTAGATGTTGTTTTTAACCATTTGTTTAAAATTATTTTATTCAATTAACACATTGATGTGCTACAAATGAACACTTGTATTAGTAGGAAAGCAGATATTTCTGGCTTTAGACATGATGTCCCTAACATCAACAGTGGCCTGAGATTATCATCAGACAAACATGTTCTTCTACATATAGACAAGTTTATTATGTCGTCTTATTGACTGTGAACAGAAATAGAAAAGAAGGGAGCGAATAAGGTTTTTTGCAATGTAGTGATCGGTTGGAAAACGTAATGCACAAAATCGCACTTCTATTTCAATTCGGTAAAAACGTAACGTCCACGTAAACGGCGGCTGATCTTGCCAAGATACAAGTTAATTTCTGAAATCTTTTTCCATAGATAAAAAAAAAGGTCTCCACGGGCCGGATGAGACGCCCTCGCAGCCCGCATCTGGCCCTCGGGCCATACTTTGAGAGACACTTGTTCTAGAAACTACCAGAATAGGCACATCGTTACGTCTTCTTTTTGTTTGTTTGTGGGATTACGACCAATAAGCTCCAAGTGGGCTCTAGGTAGAAGGGTGGGGTGCCCTCCGTGGGGGTCTCTCTAAGGGCTCCTAATTCGTATTTATGCTAAGTTTCGGAGAAAACCACAGAAAACTCCGAACGGTTAGATCGACGGACGCGCGATGGGACCCGAATCCGGGACCTTCACACTTCGCCCGTCTACCATTTCCAGTGATATAACCACTGTGCCATGGTGAGGCTCTTCTTTTTTAAATTAATACAATATTATTAATTTGCACAATACAATATTAATATATTATTACATAATTTGCATACTATTGTATAATTTGCATAATACAATAATCTATATAAATAAAATTAGACTTTGTCTGTACATTTCTTGGAATTCAAAAATTTTGCGATTTTTATCCGTTTCAAGCACCCGGGAATCCGATGCGACCCTCAAAAAAAAGTTTGTCTGTCTGTCATTCTGTCATTCTGTCCGTGACGCTTTTTTTGTTTAAGCATCACGTAAAAACGACTGAAGCGAATGATATGAAATTTGGTGTCATGATAGGTGGTCACTCAACTTAAAACATAGGCGTCGAATTTTTAAAAAATCTTGATTAGATTTACAGATTTTGCGAAAATCGTTTCAAACTGCGTAAATTTGTGTTCAAGCATCACGCAAAAACGACTGAAGCGAATGATATGAAATTGGGTGTCATGATAGGTGGTCACTCAACTTAAAACATAGGTGTCAAATTTTTAAAAAATCTTGATTAGATTTTCAGATTTTGCGAAAATCGTTTCAAACTGCGTAAATTTGTGTTCAAGCATCACGCAAAAACGACTGAAGCGAATGATATGAAATTGGGTGTCATGATAGGTGGTCACTCAACTTAAAACATAGGCGTCCAATTTTTAAAAAATCTTGATTGGATTTTGAGATTTTGCGAAAATCCTTTCAAACTGCATAAATTTGTGTTCAAGCATCACGTAAAAACGACTGAAGCGAATGATATGAAATTGGGTGTCATGATAGGTGGTCACTCAACTTAAAACAGAGGCGTCGAATTAAAAAAAATCTTGATTAGATTTTGAAATTTTGCGAAAATCATTTCAAACTGCGTAAATTTGTGTTCGTACATCACGTAATAACTGCAAAGGTGAAAAAATGATATTTGGTGAAATGATAGGTGGTCACTCACCTTAAACTATAAGCATCTAATTAAAAAAAATCGATCAGATTTCGAGATTTTGTGAAAATCGTTTAAAACTGAGTGAATCTTTGTTCCCGCATTACGTAATAACGACTAAAGCGAATGATATGAAATTTGGTCACACGATAGATGGTTGCTCAACATAAACTATAGGAGTCCAATTTTTTAAACATTTTTATTAGATTTTGAGATTTTGTGAAAATTCTCTCAAAATACGTTTATATTTCTTCAAACATCACATAATAACGACTAATATAATACGAATGATACGAAATTGAGTGATATGATAGGTAGTTGCTAATCTTAATTTATAGGCGTTGAATTTTAAAAATATTTTGCTTACATTTTGAGATTTTTTGAAAATCGTTTTAAAATGCTGAAAATTTGTTCCAGCATCACGAAATAAAGACTGCAGGGAATGAAACGAATTTGGGTGACATGATAGGTTGTCACTCAACTTAAATTCTAGGCTTCCAATTTTTCAAAAATGTTGATTAAATTTTAATATTTTGCGAAAATTATTTCAATATGCGTAAATATTCGTTCGCGCATCCCATAATTACTTCTAAAGCGAATGAAATGATATTACTTAGTGACACTCTAACCTGTAATATTTTAACAATACATGAAAATTATAACTTCGCTTTCTTTACTTTGGCAACATACTACATCCACTCTGTGTACTCCTACAATGCTGACGAAAGTTCTTGCTTTTTGGAAATTTTCATTCACTAACCCGTCGAGGACGGGTACTTCAGCTAGTAATACAATATTATTAAATTATCATTATGCCGTTTTGGGGGGGGGGGTCTCCCTAATTTGGAAAACAAAAACAAAAAAACGAATAAACGAAAATGATAAATAAACCCCGGCGTCCTTGAAGTTGGTTCTCTCCATTCTCTTCTCTTCCACTTGTTGAGGCTTCTTACCTGTGCAAATTCACCTCCATATAAACACTTGGAAATTACCGCCATCTGGATGAGGATCTCAAGTATAACTTTCCCAGGCCCAAGGAACGGATAATTGCGTTCATTTATTTGTTTATTTACTTCGCTTAATGTGTCCTTTAATGTATTTTGCCGACTTCTCTCATCTGTGGGAGAAAGAGATCGGGCGCCCTTGCGAACTTGGGAAAGTCATTAATTAAGTTTACAGATCTCGTATAGGTCAATCTTCACTTTGTTGTTACAGGTGAAAGGCAGAAAGCAAGGACAGGCAGAACGATTGGAACACCACAGATTGTAAGTTTGTGAGTAGCGGAATAATCCAAACTTGCGCATAAAAAGCCCGTTTGATTTAAGATACATTCTTTATAGGCAAGACAAGTTTTTAAGAAAGTTTTCCTTTGATTCAATCAGTAATCCCTTTAAAAAAATCCCTATATTTTTACAGTATTTAGCAAAGTTGACACTTTTCATGGTTTCGGTTTATTTCTGCTCTAACTGCCTGAAATACAAGGTGGCCTATAATTAAACTTCTCTTTCTAGCCTTCTATAAACAATATCCTGAAGTCAAGGGCGGATTAAAGGGGGGGCGGAGGGGGGCGACCGCCCCCCCCCGAGAAAAGAGAAATTAATGTAAAAGATCCTATTTCGCTTCCATAAAATGGATGTATATGTTAATCTTCTAATTAACCGTCCCCACCGACAGACTAGCCGCTCCCTCCCCCGACAAACTTGCAATAATCCGCCACTGCCTGAAGTTGAGCTGGGTTTATGCAGATTGCCACCAGCTTTTCCATATGAACTGTATACGAAATGCGATCGAGCAGGGTTTTTTTATTCGTAAAATTTCCACCAGGTGGCGCTGTGAATGAAAAAAAAACATTAAATATAACAATGGAAATGGTTAACTCCATATGTACAAACAATTTCAGCATTTATTAAAAAAATTTTAACATTTATTAACTTATTTTGGGTCATTTCTTGAACTGAATTCACCAGTTTTCCAAGCAAAGCGTCACCTGGTGGACACTTTTTTAACCAAACTCTCTAAAAATTTCCTTAGGTTCATACTGTTTGCAGTCCATATGCTAAAGTTGGCAGTAATCTGCTTAACCATTTCAGCTGCAGAATGCTATTTTGGCACCCCCAGAAGTATCGTTTAACAACCTGGAGGACATTAGAGCCACCACGGATTTTACGTGCACCAGCTCCCATTAACGTACACGGTCCCACAGCAGTCGAGACGAGAGGGAGTTGACCCTCCCAAGCACTGGTCAAGCCGGATGCTGCTTCACTTGCCGTGTTCTTATGGGAACGGAGTTTAGCACCCAAACCACTGCGGGGCCTACAAACTGTATATACATGATATTGATACATACCAACGTACCATGTACCAGTTTTGAAACCTCATTTGTTTAATGTCTTGTTTTTACATTAGTAGTATTTGTCTTACACATATAGACATGCATGTTTATTTATTTATATGTTTTATTTATTTCTAACCGCTCCACTATAGTTTTCTTGCATTTTTCATTTCATTAAAATGGCAACATTCAAGCTGTACCAAAATGGATTAAAAATAAACAATTCGTTTTCATTTGCGGTCATTCCTTTCCTTTTACGCAAGGTACTTTGATACTTTTCTGCAAGTCGGGCCAGAAAAGAGCTGCGCCGCTGTTTAGCAGACGGAATAAGCAGCTGTGCATATCCAAACACTTTCTGCGGTCTGTTCAGATTTCTGCTGAGCTGGCGAAATGTGAGTTCCTGCCTTTTAAATAATTTGCTAGCGTGTGAAAAGTCTGAAGTACGAATCCCAAAAGCTGTCTCTGTCAAACAAGCACTTTTAATTAGCCTTGAACTCTTGATGAATTCCAAAAGTCTTCCTGTTCATGCACATGTACATAACAAGGCCTGCTTTTCGTTTCAATTTATGCAAATGAGGAGGAAGAGCTGTAGGCAGCTGGAATGCATACTGAGTAATATTAATGTTGTGTCAACAGAAAGCAGGGTGAATAAATAATAATACTCAAAAAACGGATGTTTAAAGGTTAATTAAGAACTTTGTAAAATAGCGCATGCAAATAAAAAATACTACAGGACGATGGTTTCCAGTTGTGCAAGAGGAGGTCTGTGAAGTTAGCCCTGCGACTTAACAGGACAGAAAAACTAAAAATGTCATACGTTTGAGCGCGATTGAGCGCTAAAAATTTTCGTTTGAGCGGCTTTTTATAAGAAGATATTCTAAAAAAATTTACTCGAGGGGGGGCTAACTTCATGAACTTAGCCCGTCGAGTAATTTTTTTAAAATAACTTCTATTAAAAAGCCGCTCAAACGAAAATTTTTAGCGCTCAAACGTAAGACGTTTTTAGTTTTTCTATCTTGTAAAGTCGAGGGGCCAACTTCACGAAGTGCCCCCCCGGGTACATTTTTAGAGTAACTTCTTTTAAAAAGATGCTCAAACGAAAAATTTTAGCGCGCAATCGCGCTCAAACATATGACGTTTTCAGTTTTTCTGTCCTGTAAAGTCGAGGGGCTAACTTCACAGACCTGTTACACTACATCGAAATTTTCCTGCTAAATAAGAACAATGTTCTTATAAATAAAGCTTTTTGAAAATGGGGGAAAAAAATATTAATGCTAATTGTGAGCTCCATTGAAATTTGCATATTTTACCAAATCTAATTATCATAAAAGGTTTTCTAATCCATACGCAAATTAAACTCGCACGCCAAATTAAATTCCTTTTCGTTCCCGCTCCCTTCAAAATAAACTTAAGTACTGTATTTTTAAAATCCCTATTTTCGAACATATGGCACGTTTTCTGCCAAATAACTCCCCCCCCCCCATCCGAACTGTATTCGCGTTGTCACCGAGAGCTAGCTCCATTTTTTAAACAGCATAGAAGAGCGTTCTATGATTGGATGGATTCTTAACAGATTCAATCTTAACGAACGTTTCGGGGTCTTACGGCATTAATGAAGCGAAAGAGCCATGCAAGTTTTAAGTGTGGAAAGCACTTAGCTTAATCATGTAGCTATTTGCATACATGAGCTCCGAAATCCGAGTACGCGAAAGGAACTTCGCAGGATAGTGATAAATCTGTGGAATTATCCACTTGAGAGGGAGGAGCTCAAGAAAGTGTTTTAGCATCCATTAGTTAGATGTTCTCTCGGGCCTAGGAAAAAAGGGTCGATGCTGTTGAAAAAAAAAAAAAAAACTGTCGTAATGGATACAATTTGATGAGTATATGTAGGTCAATAATGATAAATTTCACCACTGACCTACAGGAGAAAATGCGTAAATGGGCAGCAGTGACGGATTCTCGAAAATTTCCGAGGGGGTGCTGGGGGGGGGGGGAGCAAGGGTGACTCCAGTGAGTGGGCCATGCACTCCTTCCCCCCCGAACTTGCATTTCAGACATTCCGGAACGCTTTTATAAATCGATCCATCTCTTCTCATGACGTCACAATCCGAGAAATATCCGATGTGCCCTAGCACGATCCTATCATAATTATTTCACTGTCGTATTCACTATCGAAAATAATGCTGCTTTTTTTTTCCCGACACGTTGGATGAAGGCGAAGACTTGCACTCCAGTACCGGAGAGTACGAGATGGATAGGTTTTTATTGTGTGTATCACGGAGTGTCAAGTACTTCCACAAAAGGACCCCTCTCTTCCTGGCACGGTCGGTCAGTCAAAAACCGGCTTCCACGGTTGATGGATGTCTCCGGAGTCTTCGAAAATTCTGCAGACAATGCCTTCGTTTAAAAAAAAGTAGAGAAAGCCGTGTGTTTTGATTGGTGGATCGGTCTGAGTGCCGAGATAGAATTTAGCATGCACAAAAATACTCGCTTGTTTTATTCGACGCTCATCGTGCTAGACCAAAAGGAAAATCGCAGCTATTTGTCCGAAGTATTTCACTATCCGAGAACGAGAAATACCCGTCACTGATATTCTACGATACCATGGTGCTGGAGCCCCTGGTCACTAGAGAAAGGAGGTTCCAAAATTAATAAAAAGCACTATGGTATAGGGTGCGTGCGCATGACACATATGTAAACACATACGATCAATATACACAAAAAATTATCCTCAATGTTATATGTATGTGTGAATGCGTACGCTTATATCAATATGAAAGGGGCCGCATGTTGGCTTAGTCGGTACCACAACGCAGGAACTGAATAATTAAGATGCGTCGTTTCTCGAAGGCGCATTCGAAAATAATATTAATGAGCCCCGTTTCGCCCCTCTTCTCCGCAACCCCCCATTGCGGTAGTAAAAATCGAAAAAATGCGGAAATTAATTGTGGCGTTTCCTGTTTTTCTGGTGGCTCACCCAGGCGTGCTCTCCGAAACAACCTAATAAAAAAGTAAGTAAATAAAATAAAATAAGGAGAAAAGAAACAAAATTAGGATCTCCCTCTCGATCTGCTAAAAAGGGGTAGGGAAGCCCATCGCATGCAGACGGCAGGCAATTACCAAGCAGTTAGTATGCCAGCGTATGCAGTGGACTGTGCCAGGAGTGTCCTGATCGACCTTTTGTTTTGGTCTGATGCTCGCAGACCCCCCTTCTTCAGATACTTTTTTTTTTTTTTTTGTTCTTTTATCTGGGACGAAAATTGTGCGCAGTTGTATTTTGTTTCGCCCATCATGCTGTTTCTTCCCTTGGATACCAAACCAATAATATAATTCGATGAATTCTCCCCCCCTTAAAATTTGCTCCTCATTATAGTAAACTACGGTCGCACAGCTTTTGAACAGTTTTAAATAGCAGATTACGCCGAAGGCTCAAGTATTTTTAGAATGTTATCAGGAACAATAAAGCTTGACGTCGCATGCAACTTTCACAATACATCCTTAAAGCTCTTCCTTAAAAAAAAAAAAAAAAAAAAAAAATCTGAAAGCGTCTTCTCAGGACTATATAGAAAAACTTTAAAAACAAACGAGCGGGTGAGAGTCATCAACCTTTCTTGTACCAACATTTTTGTACCGGTATTCTAGAGCACTAGAATATAATTTCCCAGACAGCACATAAGCTTAAATCAAGCTTGACATTTCTTTGAATTTGACTTATTAATACAAGCTTGACAGTTCAATTCATTTTAAGCTTGCAGCAAGTTTGGTAATTACAAAGAAATGAGTCAGCAAATATTTTCCCGCCGAATTTCAGTCATTTGACCTGTCAAGCTTGAATACAACTTGATGACTGCTTGATTTGGAAAGCCACATCCACATAACAAATAATGTATCATCAGTCATAAATGTACTTGGCCATAGAATTTAAAAAAATATTCTATATTTCCAAATATTGAAATTCCTCAAAATAAAATACAAATATACTACAAAATTGATTTCAAAATTGGCCAAAATCAGTCGTTTGTCTCGATTTTGGCCAATAGTGTCCAACATGAGTGTTGCGATATCGAAAGTTTTAAAACGTATGCTGTTTTCAAGTTTATATTATGCTTATTTCCTTATTAGTAGAGTTTATAAATCACATATAACATTATTTTAATTTATTGATTCATCCCATTGAAAAATACTGATCAATCTCGCCAAAAAAACGACGTGACAACCATATCAGTCACTTCGAACTTTAGTCATGTCACCGCGAGTCGAAATTGGCATGGTGGTTAGAACGCTGGCTTCCCACAGCTGAGGTCCCGCGTCCTCCCAGCCGCGGACGCTAGACGGAAACGGATTAAAATAGGGAGTTTGTGCATACCGTTTCTTCCTACGCTAACGCTAACGCTATCCGCTATACGGAGTATTTTGACCAACCATGTTTCGCATTTTATGCGTGCGCATGCGCTTTATTGTCCAATGTCATTTAACGTTAGCGTTACCGTGAGTGAAACCGGGACTGCACAAACTCCCTAATAACTTGAGGTTTCAGCGTAGAGGGGGAAAATGTGTGGAAAAATAAAATATATGGGCGGGTTCGCCGACCGGCGCCCCATGCATTCAGGAAATTTTTTTTAGTAAAATTTTTTAAGTTTGAATTAAGCTTGCTATGTCAAGCTTAATGCAAGTTGGGCAAGTGTAAACTTGAGCACTTGAATTCAAGCTTGCATTAAGCTGAGACGCTTGAAATTTTCAAGCTTAATTCAAGTTTATTGACTTGATAAATCAAGCTTACTGCAAGTTTGATGTAAATTTGCTGTGCTATCTGAGTTAATGTATAAAAAAATATTATTGTCCTTTAGTAACATAAATAATAGCTAAATAAGGCATACAAAACATAAGTGTAAAAATTCCTCATGAAAAAAATATGAATCTCAAAGTGAGTGTGATTTTCTGCAAAACATACTGGTGGATTGATTATACGCAATGCGAAGTGGGTAAAAAGATCGGTCGCATTTCTCTTTTATCTCAGTGTTGTACGCCACTTAGCCCCACCATTGCTGAGGGAATAAGACACTGAACATGGTAGACGGCTGAAGTGTAAAGGTCCCGCGTGCGGACCTACCGCGCGGCTGTCGATCTATTTTTGGTCGGTTTTCTCCCGATGTAACGTGGAATACGCGTTAGAGCCGCCCTAAAAAGTCACCAGGGCACCCTGCTCGTTGTCAGATGCCCCTCGTGTAGGCTTACCATAACAAAAAGCCCATGTGGTCAATCATTGAAAATGAGAAACTGAATGGCTTGGTATTATTTGTATTTATGTACTGCAATCACATGATTTTTTTTTTTTTCGAAATACTCCGTTGATAAATGTGCATAGTACAGATTGTAAAGAAAACAATGATTTTTTTTTATTTTTGTATTTTATTTTTATTTATTTTTATTTTATTTCTATTATTATTATTAATTTTGTCTTAAGGTGGGTACAGGCTTGTGAGGCATTCGGTTTTTGCAAAACTGCAAGTTCTCTGGATCAGCACGGTGTTTTGAGATGCGCACGAGCAGCACACTACGATTACACAAATACCTTTGATGGTTTACTGTTCTGATTTGGATGGGAACATGAGAAATTCGTTCCTTTTCCTGCGTGTGTGATTATAACTACAATGCTAAATGACAACTGAAAATCCGTGGGTTACTTGTGGATAGCGGGAGGTTCGTTGAAATTTATAATTCTAACAAACATTGGAAGAGCAGAGCGGCAATGCAAGATAGCAAGTTTGTACCCACCATAACATTAACCCGTTTAACGCGCAGTGTTCCCGCTCTGGGAACACCCAACTCTGACGTTTTGACTGTTGCCAGTCACGAAGAATAGATTGGATTTCTATAAAAATAGTTGCGGGTGACATAGCTCCACGAGAATCCTTTACTTTTTAGCACGTCATTTCCCGTCAAAAAATGGTCACGATTATTTTTAACAGCACTGACATCTGCTGAAAAATGGAAGAATGCGAGAACAGCTGGATAGATTGCCCAATGCTGAAAAAAGGGGCAGCCGTTGCCATCGCTCGACTTAACTACCAGCAAGATGGCGGACGATCGAAACGTTCATCGCGTGCCACAGATCTTGAGACCTTTTTTGACGACAGCTGGCTGTGCCGCACAGCCAGCTGTCGTCAAAAAAGGGTCTCTAGATCTGTGGCACGCGATGAACGTTTCGATCGTCCGCCATCTTGCTGGTAGTTAAGTCGAGCGATGGCAACGGCTGCCCTTTTTTCAGCATTGGGAAAGGGTTGCGCTTCAAAGGGTTAAAAGGGCCTCAGAATTGCCGTGAGTTTTTGCAACGTCCTGTTGCAACTTCGACTGTTGTTACGAGTGTCCTGTTGTTACGACTACTACAAATCATATAGTATATGCATACGTGTGTGTGATAATGTAGTGAAGAATATACATTTTGTATGGCAAAAAATGTCTCATGGGGGGTTATGACTCCCCTAACCCCCCCCCTTGGCTACGCCCCTGCCCTCGGGCTTTAAAGAAAATACCCCGAACTCATCTCAATTCACACGTGTCATTATATTTTGGGATTGCTTCTGGATTTCTGAATGCATTGCTTGTAGATAGGGATTTTGAGCGTCGGTGTTTTTGAAGGGATTTAAAAACCAAACAATAAAATTAGTTAGTTTAAAAAAAAATTTGCTCACATGGGCACTTTTATAAATAAAACCTGTATAACTTTCGGGAGGGTGGGGGAGGAAATTAAGAACAGAAACCACTTTGCAAAATGGCTTTCGGCATCCCTCCATTTTGGAAATATTGTAAAGTACTCCATACTTAAGATATGGAGTACTTTACAATATTTCCAGTAAAGTACTCCATATCGGAGTACTTTATCGGAACCAGGACCTTATGGGAGTATCGTATCGGATCCAGGGGAGGGCTAGGGAGCTTCAGCCCTCCCCCAAAAGAGTTTGCTAAAGGGTGACATTCTGCTTTATTATACACTTTAAATAGCTAAAATGATCATATTTTATTACTTAGCCCCCCCCCAAAGCATGCACGTTGCTTTAGGCTAAAATTTTGATTTATTGTACATTTTAATTGGGTGAAATGAGCTTTTTTAAAAATTTAGCCCCTCCCAAAAAAAAAATTCTGGATCCGCCACTGTCTGTACCTCTTTTTTTAACAACTCTTATAAAGATTTTTTAAAGATTGATGTATAGATAGTGAAGAAGCATTTTAAATTTTTACGAGCCGCTTGTGTGATCCGATTGTTCAAGGAAGTATTCAAACATTACATTACTTCGTGCAAGAACAGCCATTTAACAAATCGCACATTTGGAAGAAAACTGTTCCTTAACCCCTTGCCTGTGAAATATATCAGAAAAAAATGCCAAAAATGGAGAAAAAAAATTCTCTTTAATTTTGTTAATTAACTCAGGTCGGGCATTCCAAAATTGTCGCATTTGCGTTACCCCAACCGAGTTTGGGCGTCACAGGCGAGGGGCTGACCTTTGACATGCTGGTTCAGTTTTTGTGCCCCTATATATCAGTCTAAACTGAATTTTATGGACTGCTTCTGGGTGTGTGTTCTAGTTTCTAGGCTTATGTCCTAAGTAGCCGTGCGATAATCGGGGCCTACAAAAGTGCTATATTTTTATGTTGAAGACTAGTAACACAAAGATTCAAGAGTTCCTATTTAAGCACTTAAACGTTCATGAATTCATAAACGTTTTTTCAAAACTTGATTTTTTGAGTTGCGACGGTTTTCTTCCAAACGAATAAAATAATGCAACAATTCGACTGTTTAACCCTTTGAGGCGCAACCCTTTCCCAATGCTGAAAAAAGGGCAGCCGTTGCCATCGCTCGACTTAACTACCAGCAAGATGGCGGACGATCGAAACGTTCATCGCGTGCCACAGATCTAGAGACCCCTTTTTTGACGACAGCTGGCTGTGCCAGCACAGCCAACTGCTGTCGTCTCGCATTCTTCCATTTTTCAGTGACGATTTTCAGTGACGATTCCATTTTTCAGTGCTGTTAAAAATAATCGTGACCATTTTTTTACGGGAAATGACGTGCTAAAAAGTGAAGGAGTCTCGTGGAGCTCTGTCACCCGTAACTATTTTTATAGAAATCAAATCTATTCTTCGTGACTGGGAACAGTCAAAACGCCAGAGTTTGGTGTTCCCCCGCGCTAAAGGGTTTAAAAAGACAAATTACTTAGCAGCAGGGCTGCCGCTACCAGTGTAATCGGGTCTAGTACCAATTTTAATGCCTGGCCCGTTCGGTTCCTGCTTCTACTGCTACTTCCTCAGTCTCCGCGAGACTAGAGACTCCGCAGTTAAATACTTCAAAATGCATACATATATGTGATGTTATGGTTTTCAGTGTAACTTGTAAATGAATTTTTAAATTTCAGTGATAATTTGAATTTTGTATAAAAATATATTTACGAATAATCTTTATGCAGTAGAACTGCCGCTAGAAATATTAAGGGGAGAATGCAATTTTTTTTTTTTTTTTTTTTTTTTTTTTCCATTTTTGTTTCCTGGTTGCTGCAGCGTGAGGTATTTTGCCTGGAGGTTTAGTAAACCCGTTGGGGTGGAATAAAATTATTCCTCGAGAAATATTTAGGCGAGATATAAATTTTCAAGAGTTTAAAAAATAAAAAAAGTTAAGATTCTTTCTATGATTTTTTGAACAGCTTCACCGTCTTACGGGTCCCCAAAACTTCGGGCCCGGGTACTATGGGGCGAGTATGCCCCCCCGCCCCCCCCCCAAAAAAAGCGGCCCTGTTTCACAGACGCAAACTGTACTTACTCTTGAAACATTCTATTCGTAAAAGTTATAAGATGCACAGGAAAAAAATCTTAATTATGCACATGTAATACTTTCCACCGTTTTCTAAAATAGATGACACCTCAGTGTTGCTGTTTTTGTTGTTATTATTACTAATTCCCTCTGGCAACCGAGGAATGGGACCAGACGCCAGACCTCCGTCGGTTCTCCTAATTTTGAACCGATTTCAGATGAGAGCCCTAGCACCTGGATTGGCACCTCTAGAAGTATCGTTCGACCATGGAGGACGTTGGAGCCCCGAACAAATTTTACGTGCACCAGCTCCCATCTGCGTGCACTAGACGGTTCCACAGCAGTCCAGCCGAGAGAGGATGTGACCGTCTCAAGCGCTGACTTACGTCGGCTCCGCTTAACTTCCCGTGTTTTTTTTTGTTTTTTTTTTTGGGGGGGGGGGGGAGAATAGAGCTTAGAGACTAGGCCACTGCAAGACTGACATCTCAGTTTGGCAGTCGATTGCCAAATGCTTCACCGACTTTCCTTGAGAACAGTGACGTAACAATAGGATGGCAGAGCGGGCAAGATGCCAGGGGCTCTTAGACCGGGGCCGGAGGGGGCCTACTCTAAGAGCCCAGTCCATGGCCCAGGATGATCTTAACATTTATTATTAAAAAATTAATAAAATTTTTAATTTTGTATTCAGTTGATTTAAGATGCCTACTAAAGTACATACACAAAATTAAACAAACAAACAAAACAAAAAAAAAAAAGTATCAAGATTTGCAAGAAAAAGATATCGCCCAGTTGTAGACAAGTTTTAGAAACTGCAACATTGTTTGAGGTTGAAGAACCTCAACATTGATGAAGAACCTCAATCCAAGTAGTTCCGAAAAGAAACTTTCTTCATGTTCGTATGGGTGTGGAGGGCTACCATCAGAGTCTGTTTATCGGCAGGACAACCGCGGCACTTGCCCTGAGCCCACCAATTTCAAGGGCAAAAATATTTGTATTTTTCGAAACATTTTTATTTATTAAAAAATAAATTCTTTAAAAAAAATTGGATAAAAATGTAATTGCTATTTTCTCAAAAATGCTCAACAGTTGGCGGCTAATTCCCTGGCGTTTCACTCCACTAATGATATTCTGAAACCCATCAGCATTGGGTGAAAACCCGTCAAGGGCGGATTAAAGGGAGGGGGCGACCGCCCCCCCCCCGAGGAAAAAGAAATTAATGTAAAAGATCCCATTTTATTTCCATAAAATGGATGTATATGTCAATCCTCTAACTAATGGATGTATATGTCAATCCTCCTCCGCCCCCACCGACAAACAAACCGCCCCCCCCGACAAACTTGCATTAATCCGCCACTGAAACCCGCTAGCCAACGTTTCAGCCTCTCCTTGTGAATTTTATAATAAAAAATATCCCATCAGTTTCAAGATACGTACGATATGTTCTTCAATTGTTTCTATTTACATTTTACAGAAGTTTATTTATGCAGTATGTGTATAGTTATATTTATTATTTGTGAAAATATATATATACTTGTTATTCATGTATACAAAATTCCTTTAATATTCTTTATTGTAATGAATTTATATATTCAATATTTTAACTTGTAGTTTATTCCTGCAGCTAAATGTGTGCCCAAAACAAATTAAATGTGTAATATGCAATTTCTGGCAAGTGAAAAGACAAAAATTTTCATTTGCCCTGCTCCCAATACTGTGATGATCGGACCCTGGATACAAGTAGCATATCCCTATTGGGCTGCGCTTATTGGTTGGCTGCGTAGTTTTATATATATACTAGCCGCTTCCGGCGACCAGTCGGTTCGCCATTTAAAAAAATCTTGTTCGGAGAAAATCCTGTTCCTCACCGGCTTCCTTGGCACTGAAATCTCTCAGATTCTGAATGGAATTTAAAATTAAGATGGCTACAAACAGGAGCGGCCCTACGGTAAGTGAAGCCCCCCCCCCCTACTTATATAAAAAAGATGCCTCCTTTTATGCTCTACTTGGTTTTTGAGTTCGATATGAAGCACTTTCGAAGCCGGCGCCCAGGTGCGATGCTTACTATGTCGGGCCGCCCCTGGTTACAAAAATAACATGGTTAAATGATAAAAACTTACAAAAAGGAGCAAATTATTTTCGTCCTTTATTAATTCTGAAGAGCTTCTGGATATATTCGCCTTAATCAAAAAACGGAAAGGGAAAAAAAAAAAAGTAAGAAAATCTGAAACACTTTCAGATTTTAAAAAAGCACTAAAGCACTATATATTAAAAGCGTATTATAATTCATGGGTCTTCCCTATTTTCGTTCCTTATTCCATTAAGTTGGAAAGTATATAATTATTCATGATTGTGATTAAACAAAATTAAAATTGATATTTCTAACATCCTTTTTCTGGATGTAATACATTAGAAATAGATGAGAAAAAGCTTCTCAGAAAAGTGCACAATTCGAACTGAGTGAAATTTTCTCAAAAACTTATTCAGGTGTATTCATAATCGACGTAGCAGACAATTTGCACAGAAAGTGTTACGATAGTTACGAAAGTGCATGGGCGCCGGCAGCATAGAGCAAGGAGGGGGGCAATGCCCCCCCTGTATTTTTGTATGCAGTGTTTTCCCTTCCTTTTTTGCATTTTCCAACATGATAACCATATGTTGAAAGCTCCCCTGGGCCCCCCCTGGAGTAGTCTTTGCCCCCCCCCTTGGAATATTCTTTTTTTTTTCTAATTCCTTGTTTAAATACATCACGTGTAGGTCTGAAGGACGTATTACCATGAATTTCATAGAAACTTCTAGTTCGCTTTATCAAGTTTTGTAAGAATAGCCTTCTTTGTGTTTCTTATTTTTATTTCTATTTTAATCCGAGAGGATGGGATTTTTTTTTTTCTGCCGGTGCCCATGCGAAAGTGTTACGAAAGTTAGACGATTTGGCAGAAAAGTTGCACATTTTAGTCTGAAAATTTCCAAATCCTATTTTTCTTTTGAGTATAAAACATTTCATTCCTGCTGTGATTTCACATGCACACGATATTTTAATTAAAAAGCAACCTTACAAATAATCTAAACAAAAAAAAATCGTTATTCATTTAATTTTACTTCAAGACAGGGACGTACCCAGAAAAAAATTTCGGAGGGGTTCCAAACGGTGAAAAAGGCAGAATTTTTCACAAAAAGACTTCATCATTCTTATTTTGTTAACAAAAACTGAAATTTCGGGGGAAGTCCGGACCCCCTGGACCACCTCCCTGGGTACGTCCTTGCTTCAAGAGTCTGAATCATTTAATGAACATGCCAAATATGGCAACCTAGATATGCTTAAATTCTCTCTCATTCCATTGCGGGGTTACAATTGCTTAATGGCGAAACTTAAAAAATGAGCCTTTTGCGACACGCTTTTTATCGATATCTCTAAAAATAATTCGAATTTCGAAAAAATCGCTTCGAGGTATGTCGGGACCCGTCCTGGAGAAATTCCATACAAAATTTGGTAAGTCTACGATCACCCGTCTGCGAGCTACGCGAGACACAGACAAAAAAACTAACTAACTAACGGTCAGTTTACAACACTGCTTTATATATATATATATAGGTAGATAGAAGATCGATATAGCGGCACACACACAGAAGACCCCATTTTCTTATTTATATCACTTTTTCTTTCATTATGGATATTTATTTACGTATTCTTTCGGGAACATCCTTAAAGAATGTTTAATATTACTAGCTGCAATATTCTATAACAGAACTTGTAGTTTTAATATAGCCAAAAAGCACTCCCTAAACCATTTTAGTATTTTTACATAAGAAAGCCCATTTCCGATGTAACAAATTAGTACAACAAGCGCAACTCATCTCTATTGTCCTTCATTTTTCTCATTAACCCAAAGACACAACAGGAAATGGACATCCTTGATTCAATGAGAATCCCAGGCTAGAATCGAAAGTATTTTTTTATTATTATTATTTAATTTACTCAAGCATAATTTTCTCTTCGAAATTCATTGTAAGCCAGCGAACAAGGAATTTACACACCGATTGCTCTGTCCTACTCCTGTATTTTTCCCGCCATGGCAAAATGCCAACTCACGTGGGCATACCCGGCAATTGTTGACTATTATTTATTGCGATTCTTTTTTTTTTATTTTCGGCCATTCTTTTTTTTTCTAATTCCTTGTTTAAATACATCACGTGTAGGTCTGAAGGACGTATATTACCATGAATTTCATGGAAACTTCTAGTTCGCTTTATCAAGTTTTGTAGGAATAACCTTTGTGTTTCTTATTTTTATTTTTATTTTAATCTGGAGGATGGGGATTTTTTTGAAGGAGTTGAGAGATTAAACTTTTACTGAAAAGAAAAGAGTGCTTGTCGGTATTTTAGATTTAAAGCTATTTATAGGAGTTGAACGTGAGGGATTAAACTCTTATAAGTTAACGTGAAACATACTGTTATTTATTTATTTTATTTTATACTCTTTTTCAAGAATTTGACAGACGTTATTTATTGACAATTTTAAGGCAGGATTTTAAAACTTTGTGTAGTCGACTCCAGTTATGCCACCCACCTGGTGTAAAAGGTTGACATTTTTACTATGGCACAATGTCACTCTTATTTATATTTCCGTGTTTTTGTTTTCCCCTACCTCTTCTTTCGAAAGTGTGCATCATACTTTTTGAGTTTGAAGATGCTGAAATTCTCCCTTATGCGCGAGGTAGTACTTCATTAAATGAATATCTTATACCCTATTTACATTCAGCCATCCCCATTCTCTTCTAGCTGCTGCTTTTTTTTTTTTTTTTTTTTTTTTGCTGCAGCTCCAAAGGTGGTGAGGATTTACATTCTGCTATACTCCCCTTCTCCTGCTATGCTTTTCGGCTGTACATCCCTCCTCACTGCCTTCAAAATCCCGTCCAGAGGTAGCGCAGGCAACAGGAAGGGCAGCAAGAAAGGTCATGGCATGAGCAGGACGAGTGAGGTGGTTACATTCCTGTTACTTCCATTTCTCCTGCTCATTGCCGCGGAAGTGAGCTATTACATACATACTCATTAATCAGGTTGCGAATTGACGGGGGGGGGGTGCCGGGGATTATCCCCGGCTGAAGAATGTAATAACCCCGGCTAGAGAAATATTAATTGATCCCTGCCAGGGATACTATTTATCCCCTGCTGAAGAAATGTTAAATTAATCTCTGTTCCTACAAGTTCAAAAGTACCTAACGATATTAAGTATTGAGAATAGAAATCTTCTTTTGTTTACTGAACCGTCCCTTTGAAATAGATGTACACATGCCTGATGCCACTTCTCATTCTGTAACTGGGATCAGGTTTTAAAGGAAGACTGCGAAATGAATGAAAAAGCACTGCTCTTTCGCGAGCCGAATTTGAAGGTAGACGTTGAATCGACATAGGCAGGAATATATCTGCATAGAAAATCGGGGTTGAGTTTTGTTTGAATTTACCGTGTTTACTCGAGTAATAGTCGCACATTTTTTGCCAATTTTTCATTGTGAAAGTCTAGGTTCGACTATTACGTGGAGAAATCTACTACATAATATTGTACACTCTAATGCTAAAACATCAAGGGTGTAAAAAAATACATTACAGGAAATTAGAAAACTACCAATTGTTTCCAGATCATGTTCTGTTTATTGAATAGTCTTTTCGTCAGTTGCATACAAAAATATCCCCCCCCCCGAAATTTTTGGATTATTGATGAAATTCCGTCTATTTATACGTATATAAGTTCATATCCCCCCCCCAAAAAAAAAAAAAAAATTTCCTGGCTACGCGCCTGATTCATAATAATATTCTAGATTTTTCTAATATTCATTTACTAGATGAAGGTCAAAAACGCGACTGCCACTTTTACGCGGGGAAAATATTTTGACGATTTTTTCTGCTTCAAAACGGGGGTGAGACTGTCATGCGAGGACGACTATTAGGCGAGTAAACACGGACGACTATTAGGCGAGTAAACACGGCAAGTCACTTCCCAGACATGTTGGTGGTTGCATTTGTCCTGTAATACCTAATATATTATTAGGGAAATTCTTGTTAAGGAATATATATTATGTCCCTAATATATATCCTAATATATTATGTCAGTGAAGCCCCATTCTCTCTCTCTCTTTCTTTTTTTTTCCCCCAAATGTCCCCTCCTGGAGAATGTTGTTTTTCAAATGTCCCCCCTGGAGAAAATGTTCAATTCGCACCCTGTCATTAATCCATTTTCAAATGAAAGTGCGAACCTTAACAAGAATTTCCCTCTCTTTTACGTTAACATATTAACGAATAAAAAAAAACGAGTCAAACAATTAATAATGATTTTGTAGATAAAATAAATTTAATGACTAAAAAATGGTAATGCTCTGTAAAAACTGTTGCAGAAACAATGAAAATTGAAGGGTGTGCTGCAAAAAAAGAGATAGTTCCTTATTACGGGAGTTGAGAGTTGTGGCGGCTCCTCAATTTGAGCACGTGAGCACTTGAACCCCAGAAGAAAAGCTACAATATAAAAACATTAACAAATTAAATTTGAAAGAAAATTTTAAGTCCATTTCTGGATTTTTGGGAGGTTAAAACGTGAGTTTTACTCCACCCACCCCTCTATTATTTGAAATACTTAATAGCTAAGCTAACTCTTTGTATGGTAGGTTACTGCAGCATCAGTCCCGGACTGGGAGGGTGGGGGCCCGCCCGTCTCAAGAGAAGGGGGGCCCGGGTTATTGTATAACCGGTAAATAATAGGATGTGTTAACTTTCGGAGTATGGGGGGAGGTATGGTGTTATTATTAATTAATTATGATTGATAATTAATTTATTCATAAAATATTGATCTATTAATTAATATGCGTGAGACATTCATATTAATTAATCCCTTGTTCATTAGGGAATCCTCACTCAAAACATTTTTAGAACTACATATAAAATAAAGTGTTTTGAAGCCTTTTGGGGCGCAAATGCAGCTGCAAAAAATTTTCTTTTTTATTTTCTTTTTTCTGTTTGGGGGGCCCGCCCTCAGCAGGGAGGGCGCGCCGAGGGTGGGGGGCCACTCGTCTGCAGACAGTCAGATACCCTGGCCAGTCCGGGCCTGAGCAGCATAGTACTTGGTAACTCCCACGTGCGATCGGCCAAATTGCCTTCGGAACCGCTCTCTGAGAAAAGATGCGGAGAGAGTTGCAGGAGAAGTAAGGCGCTGCTTATATCACTCCATTCGCACCTTGGGCAGTGGCGGCTCGTGGGCTATTTAAGAGGAGGTTCACAAAACAATTTTCGAAAATTAAATAGGAAGATACGACGCACCTTACAAGTTAAAATAAATTTGCGTTTCCAGCAGTTCAAGGAAAACAATGCACGCGAATGAAAGAAAACAAGTCATCTTTGCAGGGCCGTACCCAGAAAAAAATTAGGGGGGGGGGGATTAAGAGGTGAAAAAGGCTAAATTTTTTCACAAAAAGGCTTCATTATTATTGTTTTGTTAACAAAATTTTAAATTTCGGGGGGAGAGCGTACCCCCCCCCCCCTTTGCTACGGCCTTGCATCTTCGGTCGTGCATTTCGTCATCAAGTTAAGCTTTAGCAAAGGTACTGTCTTATTCATTTTATTTCCATTTTTTTTTTTTTTTTTTTTCAAAGGATACTATTGAAAAATGCCATTGTTTTGGCTCCGAAACGCGTCTTTCATTCGCATCTAATTTACTTACATTAGTTTGTAAAAAAATAATGTAGAGAAAAATGATAGAAATAAAGAAAATGAAAAAAAATTAATTAACTAGCCGAATGTAACAAACCAATTGAAAATCCGGAAGCTATACCGCAAAAATGGGAGCTGTGTGCACGGTGAAACTGTGCGAACGGAATGATTTCATCAGTGCCGTACACTTTCCCAGCTGTCTCGGCTTCTCATACCAAGGGGAAAATTTTTCCGTTCGCACGTGCGATTGATTCAAGACTGCTATAGTAACCTACACTACAGTGCGTTAGCTATAATAAGCCTATTTAATAATAGTGGGGGGAGGGGGGAGAGAGTAAAATTCATGTTTTAAATTCACATAAATCCAGAAGTGTTCTTAATATTTGTTTTAAATTTAATTTGTTAATGTGTTTATTCTTTAGTTTTTCCTTTGTGGGTTCACATGCTCATGTGCTCAAATGGAGGAGCCGCCACTGACCTTGGGCCAGGAGCCCTCGGCGATCGCCGACCTGGCCGGATCGAAACAGCTATCCCATTCTTTTACCGCGTTAAATAGAGCCTTTCTTTTTCTTAGAGTGTTACGAACAAGGGCAGAATTTTTCGGACAGATTAGTAACGTGGATTTTTGTTCGCTTTACTTTAACGGAAGAAAATTTCCGGATAGGGAAATGGGATAGGTCGCTTATAGAGGGTTGCGTGGTCTCTTCTGGAGGACTTTTCAGCATCAAGTAGATACGGTAAAAAAATAGGTGCCTTAAAAAAACGGCTCGTTAGAGGAGGGCGTCGCTTAATAGAGGTGGTCGCTCATAGAAGTTTTGCTGTATTGTATTTACGTTCCAGTGTACCCAATTTGCGGTCGTATAAGAAATGAAGAGGGCGCCTTTTTTTTTCCAAGAAGAACGTCACGGATGGGAATCGCTGACAATCGCCCGAAAACAGCTGAGATAATCGGCGAAATGAGTTTTGCGTCTGGCCTTGAGCAGACACAGATCTCTCTTGCCATCTTCCATCCACCACCCACCCCGGATGACATTGACAAAAAAAAAATAGTATATATTCATGCCCTTCAGGACACTTTGCTGCTGGTTGGGCTTCCTTACTAAACGTAACGTTGCCAACTCGCTCTGCAATCCAGTTATTTTTCTTCTTTTCTTTTATATTAGGACTCAGACGCAGCGGTCCGTATTGTGTAAATCGAAAATAATAAAATGATATGTGCATTATTTTAACTACGCCTTTTTGATAGGAGTGCAGTAAGAATAACCCATGAATTATGTAGTGATATAGCAAAACGTGATTTAAATACAAATATTTCCTAATAAGTGTTTTTTAGAATAGTGACTCTGGGTGGTTGTCCATTTCGTAAAAGTGCACTCTGCAGCCCTAGAGTACTTGGCGCCCCCCCCCCTTTTATGCCCTAGATCAGTGCGAAATACCGCCCCTTCAAAGACGCCGCCCCGATGCGATGCTTACCTTGCTCAGGGCCCTATTATCGCAAGGGAAAAACGGGACTCGGTCAATTTCAAAGTTGTTCTGAAATATTCCTTTTTATAACAAAATTTTGGGGCCCACCAATTCATCCATGCCTGGGACCATGGTCATAATCAGGCTCTGACCTTGCTTACCATGTAGGGCCGCCCCTGAGTGCAGCTTTAGAAGAAATGCTCTATTTCGGATGTCTTTTAGCTTATAATTTAATTAGAAATTAAAATTTTTCTTTTGGGAAATCATGTTACTTTTAAAAGAATCCAATCACCCCCACCCCCCCGCAGAATCGAAAAAAATTAGAATATGTCTTTGCAAGCTTCTACAATACGCCAAGATGTCTCAGAAACATTTAATTTTAATTTCTATTTCTTCGAAGTGGAAAGCAAACATTTTTATTTCGGTTTATTTTATTCGGGGTTTTGTGTTTTGTTTTGTTCATATCTAAACTACTACTTGCCAGAACAAACCGCACAAGCTGGTGGGGATTTTATTTACGATTTAATTTATTTACAGAGAATTTATTTATATTTTATAATTTATACTGATTTAGAAAATTATAATTTAGGACTTTTCGTTTACATCTTTGAATTCATCAGAACAAGTTTTCAACCTCTTTTCTTTCTTTCTTTTCTGCTTCTTCTTCTTCTTCTTTTTTTTTTTTTTTTTCCCCTTTTAGCCCTATTTATTTGTTTTTCAGTTGATTCTCACCCCCACCCGCCTCCCCTTAAGGTCTGGCATTTTCTTAAAACTGGTTCATTTTTAAAATTCAGACTTGGATTTTTTAAATTTAATATTGGTGTAGTAGTCATTTATAGAATAATTTATTTAATTAATTTGTCCTTAACACTTTATCTACTGACGGTACTTAGGAGAACTGTAAAGATAATTTTTTTAAATTTAATTGATTCATTGTAACCCTTTCTTTGAAAAATCACTACCAAATAACTTTATTTAATCAGCTTACATCACGACTGCATGTTCTATTACAGTAAGATTGATCTAAATGGACAACTTTCCGCTCATTTTCTAATCATGTCGATCCAGGGAAATAGAAATGTAAGCATAGGTGAATTTTCGACGTTGGCTTTATGATTAAAGTGTTAGATTTCCCGAAAGTGTGTCAATCAAAGTATTGCTTGACTTCTTCACCATTGTCGGTGCCATATTCCTTCGAAAAAGACTCATTAATTGCTTATGAAACAGTCATTAGGCGTCAAGCCAGTGCTTATATATTCTTTTTTATTACATTAATCAGTACGGATCATTCCTCATTTAACTATTAATTTGTTATTGCGTTTATTCTTTAGTTTTTCCTTTGGGGGTTCACTTGCTCATGTTGCTCAAATGGAGAAGCCGCCACTGCACAGGCAGCAAAATATCTAGAACCTGCACTGCTGTTCCCTTTTACAGGGGCGATGAGGAGCCTATATAGGAACAGGTGGAGACGGCTGGAGCTCCCCCCCCCCGAGCCGTCGTTATAAGTATTTTTATGGTACTGAACAGTTTTGTTTCATAATTTGCAAATGAATGCTTGAAATTTGGAAATGATCCTTCCCCCTAAAAGTACTCCAAGTCCTATGCAGCTTGCCCATGCTTTTTTATCTTTATGCTCTTGCACAACCATGTACTGGGGACGGCTCTCAGTACCGCGCCACCTAAATCACAGAATACGTGTTTTTACTATTACGTCCATTCGTCTTTTTTTTTTTATGCATATTTATTTCCCCCGGATCTTCAAGGTCGTTCTCGTAGACGGGCCCTTTTTACAGGCTTCACCGACCATGCAAACACCCTTCCCTGCTTATGAACACTCCTCACTGATACGGAATCGCAGAAGACAATTTTCAATGGATGCATTGTGTATTATTACAAATCGGCAGGGCTCTCTCACGCGGGAAGATTTCTTTTTTATTTTTCCCAGTTATTACCAGGACCTGATTAACCCTTTGAGGCGCAACCCTTTCCCAATGCTGAAGAAAGGGCAGCCGTTGCCATCGATCGACTTAACTGCCAGCAAGAGGGCGGACGATCGAAACGTTCATCGCGTGCCACAGATCGAGAGACCCTTTTTTTGACGCAGCTGGCTGTGCCCGGCACAGCCAGCTGTCTTCGCCACAGCCAGCAGTTTCGCTATGGATACAGATTTATCTTTATTACAGTGTATAATACAGCCTGTAAAGTGACATTCTAAAAATTTTGAGGTGCATTTACATAATTAGTTTATTTGTATTTATCCACCAAAATCATATGTTTTTTTTTTTTCGAATTACACCGTTATGATCGTTAACTGCATGAGGAAAAAATAAATGAAATAGTGCATTTGTTTTAAAAATATATTTAAAAAATAATCTTTTTTTAAAAACTTTTTTAATTGACTCGCCTTTTCAAAAATTCACCCTTACTTTTATTGATAGTGAGTGCAGACTTTTAAGTCTAGAGCAAGCATCACATTCGTGCACCCCAATGCCTAGTTTTTTTTTTCTTTTATGGGCCACTTAACGGTGAATTTTGACAAAAAAAAAAAAAAAAATCATGTGATTTTGGAACATAAATACGGAAAGGAAGAAGAAGAAGAAAAAAAAAAAGAATTAATCACATCTCAAGCGCCTCAAATTTTTTAGTGTATATTGTGATAAGGCAAACCCCCTACAAGAAGGGTATCTGCCTAGGAGGAGGTGCCTTCGGGGAAGGACTTAAAAAGTTGTCACGCGTATACGCGTTACATCTGGAGAAAAGCGACCAAAACTCCAGACCGTTAGATTGACAGCTGTGTGGTAGACCAAAAATCTGGTCAGAATTTTTAGAACGTCTCTTTACAAGCTTTACTGCACACTGAAATAAACGATAAACTTGTATCAATTTCGAAATTTTAGAAAAAATTCCTAAAATTCCAAAATTTTGCAGAATGCGTCTTTCTTAGAAAAAATTTGCTGTGCAATTCAATGTTTAAGAACATTTTTCTGAAAGTTTCAAAAAAGGCACTGATTTTACATTTATTTCAGCGTGTAAAAAACATCCTGATTTTTTTTTTTTTTTTTTTTTTTTTTTTTGAGTGAGTGATGTTTTAATTTGCGTACCGAGACCGTGAGTCCGATTTCGTTTCTTGGATATCCGTGATTAAGGCCTACTTATAGTTCCCGTGATAGTCGCAGAGGGTAGGAGGACATTATCCCCTCTAACCTTACGATTTTTTAATGACTTGGCGTGTCCACCAACAAAAGATAATTGTAGATCATTTATTAGTTTCTGGTTCAGTAGTAAGAATGTAATAGAAGAGCTGTGCGATTATCTTGATGTCGCTCTACGATGTTTCTCCGTATTGCTTTACACGGAAGTCGCGGGAACTGTAAACAGACCTGCCTTTGTACAGTCGAACCAGTTGCGGATCCAGAAAAGTTTCAAGGAAGGGGCGATAAGTATATGACAAATCATTTTATCGGACATGATCATTCTCCCTCCTCCCCCCTCTCCTGTTTATTTTCAATATTGAACCCATGTTTACCGGGTTCGCTCTCATCATTGAAAAGACGAAAAGGAGAAGACTCTCACTGACCAGCTCTCGCAATCCCTAAATTCCGGTGGAGCATTCAAAGACCCAAATAAGGAAGAATTAGTCTTCTTTGGTGAGTCATTTTTTAGCACACTGGCTGCCGATCACTCGCCAGCGCATGCTAGTCAGGAGTAGAAATTAAGCTAAATTTCCTATTTCAGTTTTGTGAATAACTAATTTTTCAAAAAAAACACCTAGTTCGAAAGAAATATATGTGAAATTTTTATAATCCACATGAATCATTCATTTTTAAAAATTATATTTTTTGTGTTAAAGAGACCCATACTTTTTGGTCTGGCAGTGAACGAGTTTATGATGGGAGCAAACAGGTTAAATATGGGTTCGAAAGCGATTTATTTAAATGTACTTGAGGGGGGGGGGAGACCTGCCACTGAATCAGACATTCTTAAGGCTGTTCTCTTTTAAAAAATACGATTGCCGAAACACTTTTGAACAGCTTTAAAAACAAATCTGTGACGTTAAACAAACGCTCATTTTTCTACACACTTCTTTACAAACTATGTACTTTTAAAAGTAACCGTATATGTCTCTTGCAGTTGCAACCTTCAGAAAATTTCTTAAGCGCCACAAAAATCACCATGGATAATAAGCCGGCGTGCTATCCTTTACTGGTTTGATTTAGAACGAAATGACGAGTATTTGTCAAGCGTAAAAGTGTAAACAGGGGCCACACCAATATTTAGTAACTAGCCGCCTTCACCAGTTTTGGCCGTCGATGGCCGCGTCGCAGCCAAAATGTGCAACTAGAGCACACGCGCCGCTTCGCGACGGACATTTTTAATGATTTAGTTAACAGTATAATTCATAGATGTCGCCACCAAACAATTTGTTGTTCTTTTTCTCATACCGATCTACGCTAGTATGTTCCGTAATTTTTTTTCAAAGAATTAGGAATGAATCGTTTGCTTCGCTTGTGTTTACTTTTTCAAGGCGTGATATATCGCTAGATATTTAGAGTTGAAAGTAGCTGCAAGTTTGAAAAAGGTTAATTTTTAAGAGATCTTTCGAACTATACAAAAAGTTTTTGCTCTTAGTAAGAGATAAAAATGTCGTTTTTATCACCATTTCAACATGGCTGCCAGATGCACAGGGAGCGATGGGTCGATCCAGGAAGCGTTACAGACAACGGATTTTATTATTTAGCCTATCTGTAAACTAAGCAGGTGGGTCATTCCGAAAAAAAAAATTGTAAAAAGTAGAGAGTAGTGCCGAGAAAATATGATTATTTATTTAAATAATGGTAAATATTTTAAATATAACCATGCTTGTTTTTTATTCCTTGTTTTATTTTGTTTCGTTGGATATTTTTCTTTAGATTCTAGATAAAGTATAATATCCGCAATAAAAGTTTTTTATAGCTAAAGCGAGAAAAACATGATGTCCCATGCTGCAATTCATGCAATTGAAATATATTTAGAATAAGCTGGTTAAGAGTTATAATAATCAGTTAAATTATGCGTACAGAAACACACAAGTTCTAAAAAAGACTGACAGTAAAAAAAAATAACTTTTTTTTTTCTTTTTTGGTGTGAGAAGTTTTTTGTTGTTGTTGTCTGTGTCCAGATTATATTCAACTCTGTTACAGCAAGTTAAAAAAAAAAAAATAATAATAATAATAACATTACATAAAAGTTGGTAATACCATTTGAACTGCCTGAAGTGTTTACTATTCACCTGCATTCAATAAAATTTCCAAGAACAAGATAGGTTGCTATGTCTATCATTACTTCAATACATTAAGGCTGTTCTACCTGAAAACGGAGGATTTCGGTTGATTTTCGACCAAGATAGGGATTAAACTTATAATCACATAACTTTGAGAATTTTCAGAATGTTTCCTCTAAAACTAGAATAAGAACTGACATTGCGATAAAATTTGAAAAGTTATTTAATTTTTTTTAAAAATATTATTAAACTTGACACTTTTTTAGAGGAAACGCTATTTTCTCGAATTTTACCCAAGATTAGAAATAAATTTACGATGATATAATTATGAGAATTTTCAGAATGTTTCCTCAGAAACTATATTGGGCACTGACATTGAGATAAATTTTGAAAAACAATTTAATTTTTTTTTTAAATAGTGAAACTTGGCACAGTTTCAGAGGAAAAGGTTTTTGATAGACTTTCACTTAAGATCAGAAATGAACTTATGATGCTACAACTATGAAAATTTTTAGACTGTTTCTTCAGAAACCATACTGTGAACTGAAATAAATTTCAAATTTGAAAAGTTACTTCATTTTTTGAGAAAAAAATTATTAAACATGCCATTTTTTCGGAGAAGTCTGCTTTTTGGTTAACTTTCACTACAGATAAAAAATAAACTTACATTCCTAGAAGAATGAAATTTTTCAGAATATTTCTTCGGGAACTGTACTGTGGACTACTGCAAATTTAAAATCTGAATAACCAGTCAGTTTTCATAAAAAGGAAGAAGGAAAAACGTTGTTTTTTAAACTCAAATTCAAAATTGGCTGACTGAAAAATTTTCTTTCAAAAGTAACTTTGAAGTATAAATTTATAGATGTATTTAAGAATGTTTTGGGGCCAAAAATGTACTGCATTTTGCTTTTACAGTTTTTATAATTGAAACTCGTAATTGTTTATGCAACCTAATGAACATGACTTCTGATCAAGATTTAAAATAAAATTACAGTAGAAAAGCTACTGAAAAATTTATAATGGTTCTTTTGAAACTAGTTTACGATGCTTTATGAACATTAAGTTTATAGGAGCAATTTAATTTAAAAAATAAGTAAATAAATGAAGATGATATTTCAGACGGAAATTCAAAGAATTTCAGCAGTTTTATCGTGTTTCAATCGAATTTTGTTTGAAACTAGCTGCGTACCCGTTCTCCGCACGGTGGGAAAAGCATATTTTCCTTAAACATATATAATTCGAATTAAACAAAGTAATTCGGAATCTCAAAACGTGAAAAAATACTTGAATCGTGACTAAAAGTTGACGTCATGATTGCAAATTTTAGATGATTGCAACATGACACAAAAACTACGTCAATGTGACTGGCGATCAAAAAAGAAAGAACTTTACGGTATGCAGACAAAACTTTTCTCTTTCGAAAAATGCCCGATTTCTACATCATATAATTCTCTTTGTGAGGTTTAATTTATAGCATTAATATATAGTATATACCACATAAATAACATTACATGATGTTGACAATAATTTTATCTTGCATTTTTCAAAGCGTGGACAATGCATTAGGGCAGTTATGTTGCACACGACATTATTAAATTTTACCTAAATTAAAAAACCTACATGAAACAATGGATGCATCATTTACATTTAAAAGCCAAAAATGTACCCTGCTCCGGTGAAAATCATGTCGCTTTTGTAAATGAAAACATTCGTGATGTAACTTCTCAGAAAAACTTATTACCCTTATTGAACTCTTAATGCAGTATCACACTTGTTACATAAAAGTGACGTTTATCTCACTGTCAATTCGCACTAAATAAATAACTAATTTCATTTTTCATTTTTTACAGATTACAGTTGACCCCTTTATAACATGGGGCTACAACACGAATTCTTAGAACACGACGAAAACATTACGATCGTTTTCGTGTAACACGTTAAAAGAGACTCGTACAGCACGGTGAAATGAAACATATGTTCTGATATTATGTCCCCTTAGCTCCTGTAATTAACATTCCTTTTGAATGGCAACACCAAACATCATTGCATTTTTACGGAGCGCGAATAAGTTTTGCCGCGATTGTACCGCGCAGTTCGCACTCCAGGTGGAGTATAGCTCAGGACCCGTACAACACGGATTCCTATAACACGGAATGCATCTACCGTGTTAGGGAATCTACTGTAGTTGCATAGTGTCAAATTCAATAGTTAAGAAAATTGAAAATAGTAATATTTCATCTCACCTTGGTGGCCGAAATGTATTAAAACCAAATATCCGAACTGCATCAAAAGTAAAATTTACTAAAAGAAAAATTTTTAATTTTGTATAAACCCTCAGAACAACTTCGGAGTTTGCCATCTATGACGGTTTTTCATGACGTGACAACTTATGCTTGCGTACAGTGGCGTAGCCAAGGAGGGGATAGGGGGTCACAACCCCCCAAGCGGAGTTTTTTGCCATACAAAATGTATATTCTTCACTCCCTTATCGCACACACGTGTACATTGCACATATATGTGAGTTGCAGTAGTCGTAACATTCCCATGAAAAATTTCTGGCTACTCCTGCTTAATCAATATACTTCAGGATCGGAATCTCCGCGGTAAAAAAATGGTCTAAAAATGTGACACCAGAAAATTCTGATTAACACAATGGGGTTACACAAATACGCGCCGGACATACGCTCTTGCTTCCGGAGGAGCAAATACATTAGAGGGTATGTGCTGCTCCGGATAATCTGCCAGCAAAACAGCAAAAATGACGTGAAAAATGACATCCACACTCGAAGGAAATAAACTATGTAGAATTGCATAAAAACTTCGATTATTTTTAATGTGCAAGTCTGTTACAGTCCTATTTGTTTCACAATTGATGCGTTTTCACTTTTTCGATTCTTAAATCTGTAGAAATGAGTGGTTTCACTTAATTGTAAAATTTAACAACTTAAGTGGCAACAATGGATTCCGTTGCTACGGAAACTGTAGCAATGTTAAAAATAGAACATGAAATGAGTTATTCATCTTTACTTTGCTAGAACTGCCATATTGGCGAAATTAACACCGCCAGTCGATGGCAAATAGCTCAAACCACAAATTAAACTTGACACTAAAGGCAATACTCTGTTTGGCGGAATTTAAAAAAAAAATATCTATGCATACGCTAGTGACATCGGCTGATCTCAATTGTGGAATGGAATTAATAATATGTACAGAGTTGCACTACATTTGAATATTTGTCGCCAACTTTGCTAAGAAATGTACTAAAGTAGGAATCAACAAACATTTCAATTCGTAAAACAAAAAATATATTAGACAGTATTAATTACGCCTTTCTAACAGCTTCTAGTAAAAGAAACTTCCGTAGCGCTGCTTTAACAAATAAGAATCAATTATTTATTACACAGTACTTCAATCGCCAAAATGCCAACCATTTTGCGAGATTTTTTTGTTTTCAGGAATCATTCGAAGCATTGATTTAACGGCAATCAAAATGGGAAATACTTATCTATCATTTATATGGTTCCATCGCCAAAATTTAATGCAGTCATATTATTGATAAGCAGCAGTTATTTAAATTATTAACTATAGCGGGTTTTAATCACCGTTAACTACCATGTACAAAATGCGAGAATTTCAATTTTCTGAAATTTGGCGGGATTCCTCTAACCTAAATCAGTTTACTTAATTTGGTGAAAATTCTATAGATCGTTTAAAATCGCCTTAATAACTGCATTATTTCTGTATGAAAAATCGAAGTATAGCGCCCTAAAATTTATACTTGTTATTAAAAATACTATTTCGTTACGCTCTCAGTAATTTGCGCCAAGCCCAAAACTGTACAAATCGGTAGAACCGACTACTTTCTCAAAATCGCCAAATGAGCCAGTTTTTTTCGGCCAAACTAAAAAATATACATATTAGTCTCTGAAATCTCTCAATCCCTTATTCTTTTACACAAAAACATTGAATTCCAGCTCTGATTTAACATGAACGCAATATTTTAATTAAAAAATAACTTTGTAAAATATCTAAACAGAAAAAAATCATTATTCTTTTATTTTTACTGCAGGAGTCTAAATAATTTAATAAAATAGCCAAACATGGCAACCTCGATGCTTATTTCTCACTTTTTTGACTACAGGGGTTACAATCACGGAATTGCGGAGAGCAAAAATTAGCCTTTTTGATGGGGTTTTTTATCAATATCTCCTAAACTAATTCGAAATTTAAATTAGCGGAGGTTCTTTCTCGAAATTTTCCGAATTCGTGGATACCTCGTTCGAAACTCAACTCCCAGCCGTTTAGGAGGAGATGATGCTACACACACACACACACAGACAGACGCGCACAGATTTTAATAGTATAGAAAATCAACTCGCGCTGCTCTCTAATACTTACTACACTATTTTACATCAAGAAAAGTCCATTTTATCGTTTTAATTTTAAAGTTATAATTATATTTCTAAAATTTTTCTGAGAAATTCTAAAAAATACAGCTAACAATTGTGTCCATTACATGAATAAATATGGCGTGACATGTATGCTTGGACCCCCAAACCACCCATATTTCAAGCTTTTCCCCTAGTCCCCGATTCGACTTTCGCTCGTCAGGTTAAACAGCCTTAAGTAAATGTCCACTACGTTACATTTAAATTTTTATTTCATAACAATTTGTAAAAGAATAAATTTCTGGGAATCAATATTTTCTTCTAGTGTACCATAATTTGTAACATAGTGGACTATAATATGAGAAAAAATGTAAATAATTATTTGTATGGTAATGTTTTTTAAATTTAAGTGATAAATTTCAATGTATTTGCGTACATTTACATTCGTAAAGCTCAATCTAAATATTTAATTAAAACAGATAAATCAAAATACGCAACTGCAACAGAGTGGACAAAATTTTCTATTTCGCAACAGAAAACAGAGAAAATCGCTTAATATTACTTGAATTATCAAAGTGAATTCTATACCATGATAAAGTACATATTCTAGGTTATTATTGGAATATAAAGTTCTTTTGCAAATATGATTTTTATCTCTTAAATTTAAAAATCTGAAATTTACACTTTTTTTCGATATGACCCCGGTAATAAAATATCATTCTAGACAGGCACGCAGCCTACTATGGGCAAGAGGGGTCTATCACCCCCCCCCCCAAAAAAAATCACATATCACGTATTTGAAAACAATAGGAAACATTTTGCCCCCGCCCCCTCTCCCAATATTACATCCAATTAGGCGGAGAGGGAGGACCACCCCTACCCAGAAAAAAGAAATTAATGTTAAAAGATGTTTATTACTCGCAGAAACTTTATAAATTTGTTTAAATCTGACGTAATTTTATTATTTTTTAAAAGTTGTGTTTGTTGCAGGATTCCTTTTCCATGGCTACTGCTTCATTTTTTCAAGAGTATGTAAGGAATGGATGAAGAATGTAAATTTTTCTTTTCAAAATAAGCCTGAGGTTTATTTAGTGCTGCCATCTATTATCAGTTTTTTAAACTATACTATCGCCACGAAAGTGTGAATAGTAGGATTTCTATGTACCATCTTTTATAATTATTTCAACCCAGATTTGCTTTACGAATGCTTAGTTTTCAACATTCTGTAAAAATCTTTACAGTTAACACTTTTGAATTGTTTAGCTACATCTGAAGCATAGAGGAAGGCAAACAGAATGCTATGAAAATGGACCAAGCGGAATTCTCAAATGAGTGATATATAAGTCTGATACTGCCATCTGACGGTAATAAGTGCAACTAATTACACATAATTAATAACAAAGATTTCTCGTAAATTTTATTTGAGGTAACTACTTTATTTGTTAAGTTTCAAAACAAAACAATTTATTATAATATAACACTTTAAAAGTTAAATTAAAATTTATATTAGTTAAAGTCATTATATTCAAAACATCTCCGACTTTTTCTTTCGAGAAATGTCTGCAGACTTCCCCATGGTTAAAATTTTTGATATTTGAGGTTAGTATAATAAAAAAGTCTAAGACATAATATTTCATTTCCACTATTAATAATTTAGAAATAAACAATTGAACTCACCTCGAATCAAAACAGTTTTCTTCAATAAAAATATAATAGTCTTTTGTGACTTTGTATCATACTCACCAAATGCAAAAACCTTGTCTACTTACACAATGTTGCCATTTCCAAATTATTAATTTGTTTACGTGTTACCAACTTACAAAATGAAAAAAAAAAAGTTTTAGTAGTGAAAAAGATTCAGAAAAATGGATTAAAACTCCAACTTTTTTTAAAAGTTTGAGTAAAATAAATTTACTTGATAAAAATCATTTGAGAATAATAATTTGGCCTTTTTTTAAAAAATAAACTGTATGTGGGCCACAGAGTAAGATTAGATGGAATGAAAACTAATGATTTAGAATTCTGATTTAGCACACCAGATTAGTGTTGGGGAACAAACCTTTTATGCTTTGAAATTTTCAATTAAGATGATCTTTCGTTAAAAGAAAAGCTTCAGCTTTCAGTAATAAAGTGAATAAAGGATTTTACTAAATAATTAAGCTAGAAAATCTAAGTTATTTTATTTATAAAATGGACAAATTATTAAATTGCACAAATTAGGATAAAAGTAAATTGTTACATAACTAACACAATCATTTAATTTCAAATTGTAAATGTAAAAGAGAGTTCACAATGTCAAATTAATTATTTATATTTTTTCTGCTGTCTCAAATGTTAAATATGATTTGAATCATTTACATTTGTTTTACTATTTACTCATTGGTGTTGCAGTCTGTAAATTATTGGGGGAACCAAAGGCCAAAGACATATTTAAGGGGGGGGGGTGTCTCCTCCCCCGAAATTTTGATTTTTGTTACTAAAATCATAATGATATAGTTTTTTAGTGAAAAACTTTGCCTTTTTTGTCGTTTGGACCCCTTCCAAAATGTTTTTTTGGATATTTGTCTTCAAAAGATACAGTTTAACAAGGGCAAAAGGGGTCAATTGTTTGCCCCCTTCCCTAATTCAATGAATTCAGATTTCACCTATTTGAAAATTGTATTTTCCACACTAGGAAACATTTTGTCTCTTCAATGTTACTCTCCCAATCATGCCAACAGGGAGAGGGACAAATAATAAAATAACATTCTTTACTATACAGAGGTTCCCAAACTGTGTGCCGTGGCACCCCAGGGTGCCACGAGCGTATGCTAGGAGTGCTGTGAAGATAATCATGTTAAGTCTGTTATGGGTAGGGATGGATGAAAAATAGGAGTCTCACAAAACAGCCGAAAAGCTTTGTCTCACCTTGCAAAATCCCTGTATCGTAACGTTAAAAATGTTTCAATGGACAATGAATGCTCTCAAACTTGACTAAAATATTTTCGTTTAGCTAACTTGATTATTGGCTCAGGAAGCATTTTTGGGGGATATCGGTTCAGAGGAATTTTTTTTACTATACTCCCCCAAAACTAGGGATGAATGCAAGACGAGACAGAAATTTACAGCTTTTTGCGAGATGAGAAAAATTTTTAACATTACGATACACACACACACAGGAGTTTGCAAGGTGAGACAAAGCTTTTCGGCTGTTTTGTGAGACGCCTATTTTTCATGAAAAACTACCATATTGGAGTATAAAACTTAGGTTGGGATGAGCTTATAAAAAAAGATAATTTTGCCTATCCAAAGTACAAAATATTACCTTTCAGCAATCTCTTTCTTCTTTACGTGGGAGGGGAGGGGGGGGGAAGACCCCTCCCCTTTCTTGGATCCCCTACTGGCAACAACTGTATTTATCATAACGACTTAATTTCTTTTGATACTTACTCTTACAACATTTAAAAAAAAAAAAAAAAGGATCTTTCAGTCCCACCCCCATTCCTCGAACCATCATGTCTGGATACGCACTGGAAAAAAATAATCTCCAAATAAGTTCTTAGCTTCTGTTTCTAAAGCAACAACAATAGTTTCACTCAGCAAAGTTTCGTCTTTTGTAGAGTCTTTCTTGTTTCCTATGAAAATACTCTCAACATTGTGTGATTTTAACTTTTTTGGAGGACCCATGGTAGTTTAAGAGAAATGAGGACTCGTAAAAAAAACTCTTAATGCTCTATGAGAGAAGACATACGACTGATCACATCCTGTAAATTCTACCAGTCAATAACAAAAGTACTTTTCCTGACTAATTTCCAAGAAAATATTACCCACCCATGTAAATTGACCAAGTAATTTCGTATCAAATTTTGTTATTATTGGAGGAAAAATCTACCACAATTCATACCATACTTCGATTTCAGACAAAATATTTTGTAAAAAGTCTCTATAGGAACTTCCGGCGTGTTTCATTTTCTTAATAAAGTCTTTTGCACCAATTTGTTTCATTTTCTTAATAAAGTTTTTTGCACCAATTTTTTTCATTGTTGTTGTGTAAAGTGTAAATAGGTCATAGCCAGCTTTGTTGTCTGCATTAAATCTTTTTCCAAACGATGTTATTAATCCATCCAAATATTTGATATTCTAAAGCACTCTTCTCCTTCTGTTTTAATTTCTGGAATTAAATCTGCAGACTTGCTGTGTTCTGCACACTCATGGTCATCTATAGATCTCCACATGGACACGACACCAACTGTATGGAATGAATTTAGAATTGGATTCATAATATGTAGAATATCTAGTATAATATCGAATATAAGTAGGATATCGTGCATAATTATAGAATATGATTATCTTCATGATTTAGCTTCGATCTTTGTGAATATAGAATAAGGTAATTGCTTACCTTTCCTTGATTCTGGAGACTTCTGAAATCCAACAGGATGAATAAGTGAGACACTGAGTTAAAGTTGCATGAAATACGCATATGGATAAGTGAATATTGAATTTAATTCTAACATATTAGGAACAGACTAGTACTGCCAGTCAGTTGACATCTTTGTTACAATGTAACATCTGAATGTCGCCTCAAAAGGCTAGAATTAGAACTTAAAAATGAATCAAAACTACAACAAACGTGAAGCGAAACTAAAAATATGAACCAGAAGTAACCCATCAGGGCCTCCCATCCCTCGTTAGTGGGTCAAGTTCTTAAGATTAGATCAAGGGTCTGAATGGTGCTCCCATCTGTTGGATCACTTTCGGATTTCATTTCTGTTGTATCTGACAGATTCCGGGGGGGGCGCAGACTCAGTATCAACATCTGGAAGTGGCAAGAATGCTATCTGAGAGGCTGGGCGTGTGACAGTTCCTCTGGCAGTCCGGACGGTGACCACTCTGCTGATGCCATCAGCGCCTGGATGGAGAGCGGAGATTCGGCCTAATTTCCACACGGTGGCAGGGGCGATTGGATCCTTGATGAGGACTAACCTTCCTACAGTCAGGAGATGGTTGTTTCTCATCCATTTTGTCCGTGGCTGCAATGTGTTTAGGTATGAGGTGCTCCATTTCTTCCAGAATTGGTCTTTGAGTTGTAGTAGGAGGGACCACCTAGAATTAAAACTTAAAGAGATAAGATTAGATTTATGTTCAGGGAGTTCGAGTAAAGGACCACCAATAAGAAAATGTCCGGGTGTTAATACACTGAAGTCTTTGGGATCAGCTGATAATGGATATAAAGGCCGAGAGTTGATGATGGCTTCAATTTGGCAAAGAAGGGTGGTAAGTTCTTCAAAATTGAGGAGTGCTGTTTTACATGTTTTGATTAAATGCTGTTTAGTTAATTTAATAGAGGCCTCCCAAATACCTCCGAAATTTGGTGCATATGGAGGAATGAATTGCCAGCTTATATTACGTTGGGATGAATAATCTTGTATTAAGGGATCATGAGGAATTCTAAATAATGATTTTAGGTACGCTGAGGCTCCAACAAAGTTGCTTCCATTGTCACTAAAAACGTGCGATGGGTAGCCACGACGAGCTACAAATCTTCGAAATGCTGCCAGAAATGCCGCTGAAGATAATGCAGAGACCAATTCAAGATGTACTGCTTTAGTGCTCATACAGATGAATAAACAGATATATGATTTGAAGGTACTTGATTTTCGAGTGTGTTGGCACTTCGTGGAAATTGGCCCTGCAAAATCCATGCCCACCTTTTCAAATGCACGGCAAGGATTGACTCGTGCACTCGGTAGATCACCCATCATCTGGGTAATTGGTTTTGCAGATGATTTAAAGCATTCGATGCATTTCCGAAGTTCTTTTCGAACGGTTGATTTTCCGTCTGGGATCCAAAATTTCTGTCTTATTAGAGATAAGACCAATTCTTGGCCTGCATGAAGATTTGCATGATGATAGTGCCGAATAACAAGAGTTGTGAAGTGATGATGTTTGGGAAGCAACATGGGATATTTCTGATCAAAAGTGAATTCTTGTTGGTGACGTAGACGCCCTCCAACACGCAGAATTCCTTCCTTATCAAGAAAAGGATTTAATGCTATGAGTTTGCTGGATTTTGGAAGGGGTTGATTAGAGTTAAGTTGGGTGATATCGGAATGGAATGCATCATTTTGTAATAATTTAACTATTGTCTTGGTAACTGTATCTAATTCATGGGCTTTCAAAGGTCCTTGAGTTTTAGGATCTGATTTTGAGTTATTGTAGAACCTAAATACCCATGCTACAGTTCGCAGTAGCCTCGTGTATGATGAAAATCTGTCAAATAAATCTAGGAAAGGATTGAGTTGAGTGACAAGAGATGTGCTTTCGAACGATGAATTAAAATGAATATCAGAGGATATATCATACATGTCTTGATTTGGGGTATTTACTCCTACAGAGGTAGGATCAAAATCAATGAGCCATTGTGGGCCATTTAACCATTCTGAATGCTCCATAAGTTGTTTTGGATAAAGGCCTCGGCTTGCGCAATCAACAGGATTCGACTTTCCAGGAATGTGATGCCATGAATCCTTTGAGGTTAGAGAATGAATTTTACATACACGATGCTGGACGAATTGATTTCCTTTAGTTGGTGGATTGTTAATCCAGCACAGTGCAATTGTTGAATCGCACCATAAATAAGTGTTATGAATGGGGAAATTTACAGCCTTTTTGAATGTGTCCACTAATTCTGCGAGCAGGACTGCACCACTCAATTCTAATCTGGGCAAAGTTATAGCATTCAAAGGTGCAACACGAGTTTTGGCTGCCATTAAGAATATACGAGATGAATTGCAAATGACTCTAAGATAAATGACAGCAGAATAAGCCTTTAAAGATGCATCACTAAATCCGTGAACTTCTATCTTTACTGAATTGACAACATGGATGTAACGAGGAATCTTTATCTCTTTAAAATAATGAACTTCGGCTTGGAAGTTATTCCATCGATCGAGAATGGCTGATGGTAAGTGATCATCCCAACCGATGTTGGCCTTCCACAAATCTTGCAGAAAAATTTTCAAAATTATCGTAGAAGGTGCGACAAACCCTAAAGGGTCAAAGGTGCGCGCAATGATGGATAATAACTGTCTTTTCGTTGAAACATTATCTGAAGGGACTGCTCTAACTTGAAATGAATCCATCGTTAAATCCCAAACGAGACCTAGAATTTTTTGAGATGAATCTTCTTGAAATGAGTGTGTAAAGGTAGTAGCCTTTAGGGCATCTGGAAATTGTGCGATGACTTCGGGATGGCTACATGACCATTTTCTGAGCTCAAAACCACCAGCAGACATAAGATCTAAGAGTTCTTGGATTATGGATTTTGCTGAATCGACCGAATCAGCACCAGCTAACAAGTCATCTACATAAAAATGATCTTGAGCTAGCTTAGCTGCTTGTGGAAATCGTCCCTTCTCATCGCTGCATAATTGTTGTATGGTACGGATTGCGAGATACGGCGCACATGCTGTGCCATAAGTGACCGTATTTAATGTATAAATTTTGAGAGGTTCATTTGGAGATTCTCTCCAGAAAATTTGTTGGAATGACTTGTCTTCACTATCTATCAGAATTTGGCGGTACATTTTTGTAATATCAGCAGAAAATGCCACAGGGAAAGTTCTGAATTTTAACAAGACCGCGAAAATGTCTGTTTGGAGTTTTTTCCCTTTCAATAATACATCATTTAGTGATTTGCCGTTACTCGTTTTAAACGATCCATCAAAGACAACTCGTAATTTCGTTGTTAAACTATTTTCATTTATTATACCGTGATGGGGTAACATATAACTTTGGGAAGCTACATCAGATATGAGAGGAGTCATATGACCAAGACTTTGGTACTCTTCCATGAATTGAATATATGTTTGCCTTAATTGTTCATTTGATTGTAATTTCCTTTCAAGAGAAAAAAATCTCATTAAAGCTCCTTCTTTACTGTCCCCAAGGTTTGAATCTTCTTTAAAAGGTAACTTTACGATGTATCTACCCTTGGAGTTTCGAGTATGAAATTTGTCAAAAATTTCGTCAGCCAATTCGTCTTCATCATTAGGTTTAACAGGTTTATGGATTGTTTCGCTTTCCCAAAATTCCTTTAGATTATTTTCAATGTTTGTGAGAGTGTGACATACCACAGATGAATTTTGAGTGGCTGGTGTATTTACACTACCAGACAACAAATGTCCTAACTTGGTAGGTAATGCGGAGGGTGTACCTTTAGGTCCCAATATGGGAGAACCAGTGACTAAGAATAAGAAAATGTCCGCACCTAACAGAATATCGATCTCACTTTCCACAAAATATGATGGATCAGCAAGACATAAATTATTTAGATGAGGCCAATCCTGTTTTTTCATATTGAAATTTGGAAGCGATGTTGTGACTTTGTTTACTACTAACGCATTCACTTGAAATGTATCTCCTGAGAAATATGGAGAAAATTCGAAATTGGTAGAATATAAACATGTTTCAGCATAGATTTCATTTATTCCCACCAAACGGTGCGTAGTTGGTTTCATCGACAATTGTAGTCGTTCTGCACAGTATTTTGAAATTAGCGTGTTTTGTGAGCCGTTGTCGATTAATGCCCGGCAAGTTATTGTTTTACCAGTCTGAGACTTAACTTTAATTATTGCTGTTGATAGCAAAACATGATTCTGTTCTTGCGATTTTGTGTAGCTATTTGCTACGGTGCTTACTGACTGAGATTGAGGCACTTGATCATTATTTACATAACTATGCAGTAATGTATGGTGCCTAGCTGCACAATTTTTGCAACTGAATCCTATTCTACAATTATCAATTAAATGATTACTTCTTAAACAATTTGTACACAAATGATTATCATTAACGCACTTCCATCTATCATTTATATTCATCGCATGGAATGTGGGACACTTAAATAACGCGTGATTTTGTTTACATAGCATACAATTATTAAATTTTACTTCACTACTTACATTTTCTCTTTTCACTACTGTATTATGTACATTAGATTTTTTTACTGCGTTATTTACAACTGATTTCGCTTGAACCTTTTTGAATTCCGGTTTAGAAAATTTATTTTCTTGTAGACTTCTAGCCTCTTTCTCAATAAATGATTTAAACGTATCCAGAGACGGACAGCTCTCATTATCCAAAGCCAATTCCCATCGTTGTATCACCGCATCATCGATTTTGGACGTAAGGAAATTTATTATGATTAAATCCGTAAGAGAGTTAGTTTCCAACCCCAATGTTTTCAGATTCCTCACGGCTTCGTTACAAATGTCAATGACCTCTAAGAGTAACTTTGAATTATTTGCTTTCGTTATCTTCATTCTAAAGATTTTATTTATTTGGCTTATTGCCAGTGCCGGATTAAGCCAGCGCGGGGCCCGTAGCAAATGTTACCAAGGGGCCCCCTGCTCAGTGACGCACATTAATATATATATATATATATTTAGGGGGAGGAGTTCACCCTCACATTAAAGTAATAAAGCTAAATTAAATGAGAAAATAAATAGTGCTAATTATATTACAATTTATGTTTAGTGCTAATTAATGGTATTACTAATGCTAATTAGATGTAAACAAAACTAAAAGGTCACGCGTGTTATATTTGCGAGAGGTTTATCCCAGCCCTTCCTCCACCTTAGGTGAGCTAATCTGTAGGTTTTGTGCGATAATAAAATAAAACACAACTTTTACGAATTTTCTTGATTCAAAATGAAAAAAATTGAGTTAAAATAGTGTGCAGATAAAATACCGCAAGACATAGAAAGTGAGTAAATAGATAGTGAGACTAGCGATGTTTAAAGTTATTTATTCGTACAACTCGGGTTTTTTTTAATGAATGTTAATGTTCATAGATATATATTTGGAATTTCTAACACTTCCCACCTTTCCCATATGCAAACATATAACTAGGCAACTTTACACACATAAAATAATTGTTTCTGTAAAATTTTTAGAACCTTCGAAATCAATATGTATTTTAAACTGTGCCTTTAAACACTATTTTTTCCCCTATAAAAATAAATGCTTGTAAAATTATTTCATTATATATCTGGACGGTCTTTACTAATTATAGGTTACATATTTTTAACTTCTCTTAATTTATTTAATGGGTTAATTCATAAGAAATCGAACTGAGGATAGATAGATCTAGCACAATACCTCCACCATTCAAAATATACTGCATACACGGAAGGCATTTAAACTGTACATGCTTGTACAGGGGAACTGTTACTTCCACATACCGCTTGGGACACTTCTAAAGGTCATTTCGTTAGTGTTCTACAAGCATATGTACATTACTTTTCAACTTATCCTCGTTAAAATGATATAAAATATTTTGCTCAAAAAAATCTTTATAAGAGGAATAGAATAATCTATATAATAAATAATAAAAAATTCGGATAAAACATTCATTATCGTATTACGTTCAAATGTTTTTGCAAGACATAATAATCTTAAATGTGACAAGTAATTTGTGAGTTTCTTTGTGGGTCAAGAGTATCCGAAAATTCTTTTTGTTTTCAGTTTGCCTGAGGTTATGGCTTCTCGGATACCCCAACCGTGCGAAGATCCTCTCGGTTCTAATTATTTTATTTGAACGAACGTACCGGCATGCGCGCTCTTGACCTGTGGTTTCGACCGGCCAAAAATGAATTCTTTCATATTTAACGTGGTTAATTTCCGAACTTAATAAGATAATTTATCGTAATAGTGGATTCCCCAACTATAAAAAAATGACTTACATTCTATATATTATTATTGTTTCAAAAAATAATTCGCCTTTGTTTAAATACTGTAAAATGTAAAATAAATAATTAAGTAAAAACAAAGCAAGCCAACTACCAAAAGCCTTCTAAGATGGTTTACATCCTAGTACACCTTCGAATTTCGCCAAAGCCACCCGCCTTTACTGCAAAATAAAAGAACTTTGGGGCTGCCCAATATCCGTTTAAAATACCATCCCCATATTTACTGCAAAACAAAATAACTTTATGTCCAATATTTAAATAAAAATTGTTTCGTGGGGGATTATTATTGATTATGGGGTGCGTTTTTCCTACAATCTTAATCCTATGGATCTCAGCTCTCGGGAAAATGCAGAAGATCAACTCGCGTTCCAGAGAACATCTTCAGAAATAGACAAAAATATTTCCGTTCTATTGAGTCATTTTGAAAAGTTTGATTACAACTTCATTAAAAAATTCTTTCGACTTGTTACTGAAAAGTCCCTGAAGTGATCGGGACAGATGGACTACAGACTAATGAATAATCCGGCTCACTGACGGATTAATACAATTTTGTGGGTGGAGGCTTGGATGGAAGATTCACATATATATATATAAATTTTATGGAAGTAAGTTGGGATTGTTTACATTAATTTCATTTTTCTCGGGAGGGGCGGTCACCTTCTCCGACCCCCTCCCTTTAATCCGCCCTTGATCAGACCCTCAGTCTGTTTTTTTGTTTCAGCACTTAGTTTTCTTTCTATATTTTGTTTATTTCTGGATTCAGTCTTCAAATAAAGACAAAAAAGTAACATTATTGGTAAGGAATCCATTTTCTAAAGGCCATAGGTGGGTGGTGCAAGGATCTGGATACCCCTCCTCCGTTTGTCCGAGTTTCGCTTTTAGTCAACGAAAAGATAATGATACAGCCTTTCTTTCTGTCTTTCTTTTATTTCCCCCCTTTTGGATGCTCCCTGAAAATTTTTTGAGAACCGTGTTTTTGTTCCACAGTATTGTTGGATATACTCTTGTGTGTGTCCTTATTGCTGACTAGAATACTCATTCAGTTTCGTCTAGGTAATGAGTTGACTAAATAATGCAGGCATGCAACAGCCACATTAAATATATTAATGACTATGTCATTTTATCGCTCACCCCCTTTTGAAAATGGGACATAAAAATGAGACACGAAAATGCGTTACGAAAATGCGACATAAAAGTAAGAATAAATGTCCGCTAAAAATGTTAGTATGTGTTACGTAAACCACCGATTTCTATAAGCTCCGTAAGGTTGCATTTCTTTGATAAAATGATTGCTTAAAAATTTCATCCGTTTATTTAAATACTATTAGTTCACAACAGCTTTAATCTATTGTTACAATATTTACTGAGCTGTAGAATGTGCATCACATGTATTTTTCTATAAATAGGTTACAATCCTAAAAATTTCAACATGGGGTTACCAGGTGAAATACACGATAGATGAGAAATAAAATGACAGTCCATTAATATCGTTTTAATATGGCAATCATGAAACTAAAAAATTAGGGGGGTCTCCCATTGATGAGGCTCGAACGGCCGAGTTATACATATATTCTTTCAATGAGTTGTCTACAACTGATTTACAGTTCCACTATATAGATCTTCAGAAATTGTCTTATCCAATAAATAAATAAATAAAAATGAAAAGAAAGAAAGAACGAAAGAAAAAAAGATTTATCTGTTGCCTTAAAAAATCAAGAAAGATAAATCATGCCAAGCTCATAGATTATAAAACACTTTCCAATACAAAATATTTTTGCGCCCAATCTGCTATGTATTTTAGTTAAAACTGGCGAGATTTCGTAGATAAAAAAAATGTTGTATTATCACTGTAAATGCAATTTTATGAGACCCTGTAAAAGACCATTAATTTTTTTTAGCGTTTAACTGAAGAATATAAAAATTTTATACTCATTGTCTTGTGCTAGAAATGTATTAGTGTCTCTCAAATGCCACAGACTGCAATGAGAATTCTTTTGAGTGCTCCTGTAGAACTATTGATAATACGGACGTTATTCTCAATGGAGAGCATCATTTTGAGAGCCTTAGTAATATATATGCCAACTTTGTTTTCTTTCAAAAATCGAATATCTCTAAAATAGGTTTTCAAGAATGACTGCTGATTCAGTCATTCCTGTATCAACAGATACAGGGGGAGACCCCCCCCCCGAACCTCCCCTTTTAGTTATGTTTTTTAGACTGTGCTATACATTGGATTTTTTTCTCCTGTAAAAGAACTATAAATGCTACATACACCATTTTCAATATGGTACGTGGTACTGTACATAGAAAAAACATAAATTTCGCACAAATCGATGTATATCCACAGCAGTTAGAACACTGGATGGGTGGACATCAGAATAGACAAATAATCGAAATCATAAGGACGTTAACCCGTTTTGGGTTCTAATACATTAACAAATTTTCGTCGGTCGGAGACCCCCCTCATACTCCAAGGCAGATAGCCCTTAACAAAACACAATACAATAAAATCAGTTAATTAAAGTGCGAGTAACGAATTTTCAAAATTTTCAAAGAAATCGACATAGCTTAATATAATTACATTAGACATTTTTCGAGGTACTACATTATTATCCAGGCGATCCGCCAAGACGAGCAACTTTTTCGCCAAGATAAATGCCGGACACATGAAATTATTGATGGTTCGGAATACGATTGCCAACAGTTTGCCAGGAAATTTGAGGGAAAAATAGTTTGGCGTTAATGACCGCCGAGATAATACGTAAATACCTTTTTCGATTTATCGTAAAATAATAAAAATATCGCCAAGTTTGGTTCATTTTTCAAAGCATTTTTTTCGTACCCTGTTTGGCAATTTATCGCAAAAGTCGCCAACATTGCCGGCTTTTGGCTCAAATTTTGAAGGAGGCATACGATCGTCGTCGAATTATTAGCTAATCATATTGTAGGATAGTATTATATGCTTAAAATAGATGCCCGTCTCTAAACTGCCATTGACCGTATTGTATAGAAATTATTTTGAGTGCTCCCGTATAGAAAAACTTTTAACTATACAGACACTATTTTCGATGCAAAGCTTCATTTTGTAATCCTTCATAACATCCAATTTTGTTTCATTTCAAAGAGCAGAATATCTCTAAAACTAGAAGTCAAAGCCTTTTGTGAAGGCAATTACAACGGGCGAGAGAAAAAAAACATTAAGGAAATTTGTCTTTCATTCAATATATTTAATTTTCATCCACCTAAAATAAATAAGTTCATATTCAATTTTTATTACAGACCCAAATTGAATTTAATGCTCATCTGGAAACGCGCGGAATCTTTTCGCAGTCGAAAGCTTTCGTTTTGCATACATAAACATTCGAATATCCAATAGACGATTTATTTGTGAGGGAAAAAAATAATAAACTGTGTAATCGGGAGAAATTTTAAACGTGTTGGAATCCCCCCCAATTGTATGACGTCATTTTCACTTAAAATAGGTTATTTTGTCACGCAAATGATTCAATTTTTTGACTCTCGGAAACGAAATGGTGCTGAAAATAGCGAAAAATCGCTTAAAAATGAAGGAACGGGTGGATTTTCAGATTTTTAAAATTGACAGATTGTTTTCTATATTTTTTTACAAACTTGTGAAAAATTTCAAGCGGATCGTACAAACGATGAAGAAGTTGTTAGGCTTTTTGTCCTTGACTTTGTAATCTTTTTGTAGTCATAGAGGAAAAAGTTTTATCTTGAAGTCGGGGTTCAGCGCAACTACAAGGGGTGATCAAATGAAAAGGTACCAAACGTCGCAACAACCTAACCGTTATCATATTTGTCCATGCAGCTATAAGAGCACGTATCGAGACATCTAGGAACGCGATTGGAGCCTTTTGTGTGGATAGGAACAGGCGGGGGCCCGCAGGAGAGAGCAGAAACTCTTGTAAAAAGCACCCTACTACGTCCAATTGACGCGGCAGTGCGTGTGAGGACAGGATGGTGTTCACATTGCAAAATTCGACGATTTAGGGACAGCGAGGCGTTATCCGATTTCTGACAGCGGAAGGTGTTAAACCGGCCATTATTCATCGCAGGATGATGATCGTATACTGGGAAGGCTGTGTGTCCCACAAGTCAATGAGAAAATGGAATGTCCGTTTTCGCCAAGGAACTGGTCACGTTCAAGTGGGAGACGTTGGACCATCCGCCCTACAGTCCGGACATGTCACCCTGCGATTTCCATATGTTGGTTCCACTGAAGAAACCACCTGAAAGGGAAGCGCTTCAACTCGGACGACGTACTAAAGGACGCTGTGACGGACTGGGTCTCGTCACGGCCACAGGAATTCTGGGAACAAGGAATCCTGCGGCTTGTTCGTCAGTGGGATCGTTGTGCTCAGGCCTATGGTGTATATTTTGAATAAAGTCTACATTTGTACTAGAGATGAGTTCGGGCTCATTTTTTGAAGCCCGAGCCCGAAGACTTAATCCGAGCCCGCCCGAGCCCGAAATGTCAGCTAAAGACAAATAAAATGAACTACTTCATTAATAGGATACAATAAATTTTTTAGCTTCACACACCTTCTAGTCCCCCGTGCCGCTATTTTTTGAAATAAGTACGTCTATTTATCCCATAAATAACTTTTTAAAATTTGTTTCAAGGAGTATGTTCAACAAAGGAGAAATTTTTCACGAGCCCGAGCCCGAACGTAATCGTGAATTACAGAGCCCGAGCCCGAGTCGGGCCCGGGCTCGGGCTTTCGGGCTCGGGCTGAGCCCGTCTCATCTCTAATTTGTACCCACCGTTCTTACCTTTTCATTTGATCACCCCTTGTAGTTAGCAGGATGATGCGCTTTAAAGAATAACTTCCCATAGAGCGCAATGTATTGGGACTATTTTGAGTGCTCCTGTAGAAAAAAATCAATAAATGCTACATAGATCCTTTACAATAGGGTACATGGTACTGAAGATAAGAATAACATATATAAATTTCGTAGAAATCAATGCCTATACACTCGAGTCAAGGACGGACAGACAGAGAAACCGAAATCTTAAACACTTTTCTACCTTGTTGGAAAGTGTCAAAAAAGCTAGATCTTGAGAGGGAAAGACGAAAACTTTCAAGGTAAAGGCGCGGGGCCCCCAAAAGCGCGGGGCCCGTAGCATTTGCTAAATCTGCTATATTGTTAATCCGGCACTGCTTATTGCCAGCTGTCGTTTGTTCTCATACCTCTGACATAAAATCTCCCAGCAATGCGTAAGGTTTTCTGGCGTAATTGCGAAACCTCGAATTAATTTTGCTGCATCACCGCGGATACACGACTGAAGATATGTCAGCTTTTCAACATCATTTAAAGATTTGTTATCAAGAATAGATGATTTAAATATTTCTTTAAACGATAACCACATTTCACTATTTCCGAAAAAATGTGGAACTTCTAATTTGGGCAACTTCACTACCAATGAAGATTCTTTTCCTGGTGAATTCTCGCTTTTGGTTATTTCAATCGGAATTTTATTTTCGAGGTCAATGACCCATTTTAATAGTAAATCTTTACTTTTGATATAACTATCAAAATAATCAGCGCTTTCATCTTGGGATAATTCTGTAAAATTCTCTACCAATTCCTTTTCAAACTTTTCTACTTTGCCTTTTAAAATTCCTATTGCGCGATAATTACTTTCATCAGCCTTTTCTACATTTTTCTCAAATGCACTTATTTCCTTTAATAATAATTCGAATTTGAAAGAACTCTTAGCTTGCTTAGGAGGCATTATTACTCTTAATATTTGAGAAACTTCAAACTGACTAAATATAGAATAATGTATCTTAATGGAAATGTAATAATAATGCCATGAATAATAAACTGAGTTATTTTCATACACTTAATAAATGTCATTCATATCCTTCGATAGTCACTCAGGCTGGAACGGACCAGAAATATGTATGGAATGAATTTAGAATTGGATTCATAATATGTAGAATATCTAGTATAATATCGAATATAAGTAGGATATCGTGCATAATTATAGAATATGATTATCTTCATGATTTAGCTTCGATCTTTGTGAATATAGAATAAGGTAATTGCTTACCTTTCCTTGATTCTGGAGACTTCTGAAATCCAACAGGATGAATAAGTGAGACATTGAGTTAAAGTTGCATGAAATACGCATATGGATAAGTGAATATTGAATTTAATTCTAACATATTAGGAACAGACTAGTACTGCCAGTCAGTTGACATCTTTGTTACAATGTAGCATCTGAATGTCGCCTCAAAAGGCTAGAATTAGAACTTAAAAATGAATCAAAACTACAACAAACGTGAAGCGAAACTAAAAATATGAACCAGAAGTAACCCATCAGGGCCTCCCATCCCTCGTTAGTGGGTCAAGTTCTTAAGATTAGATCAAGGGTCTGAATGGTGCTCCCATCTGTTGGATCACTTTCGGATTTCATTTCTGTTGTATCTGACACCAACCATCTGCAGACTTGGTGACGAACTGTACAAGGACACCTCAGTTAATATGAGCTTCTGCTATTTCTTTAGCAGATGTAAAGAGAGTGACAAGTTTTGGGGGTTATCTGCTCTTTTGTGGATTAAACTAGTCTAAAATTTGCATCCAGCTCGTCAAAAAATAAAAATTTGCATTTTGTTGCATGAAAATCAGTTAAATAGAATGCAAAATACGGAGTTCAACGTAGGGTTTCCTGCAATTCTAGAGAAATATTGGCACTATCGCTTATGTTGCGTCGTTGCTTAGTGGTGTGTTTTATCCATAAAGAATATGCGAACTTTGTATAAATGCAAAGATATATAATTGATACTTGGTTACAATAAATAAATATTTACAAATATTACAAAACATTAAGAAAATAATTCTGAGAAGTGCGTATTGGCTAAGGAGCCAAAAGTTACGACCGTCAGGTCGTGCGGTTGTAATGCGTATGTCAAGTGTCTATGCAGTTCGATTGTCTGTGAGTCCAAGTGACTGGAGCGCCACTCAAAAAGCGTCACTGGGTGCGTATGTGCAGGAACATGTACTCCCACCCTATCAGGGCCTTAGTCCTGATATAAAGGAAGAGGTGAGAGCTTTGCTATAGTACGCTTCAGAACACTGTTTTTGGTCTGTACTGAGGCAACTCGCACAAGACCATCGTTGCCTGGATGCGTCTCAATGACACGTCCGAGCTGCCAAATGCCAGGAGGAACCCCATCTTCGTGAATTAAGACGATGTCGTCCTTCTTGATGTTTGGTTGTGGAGTCTGCCATTTTTTGCGTTCTTGAAGGGAGCTGATGAAATCTCTCCTCCACCGCTTCCAGAAGCCTCGCTTGAGGTTCTGTAGGAGCTGCCATCGGTTAGTTGTTGTAATAGATGGATGATTGTCTGGGGGAGGAAAGAGAGTGTATCCTGAAAGGAAATGAGAAGGGGTGAGTACATCGATACAGTCAGGATCAGAATTTTTTACGTGGGTAAGAGGACGCGTGTTAAGCAATGCTTCTATTTGGCAAAGTAAAGTAGACAGTTCTTCGTAGGTCAGGAGTGTTTCGCCCATAACTCGTTTGAGATGAAATTTCACACTACGAATTCCTGCTTCCCAAATACCGCCAAAGTGAGGTGAGGCAGGCGGTATGAAGTGCCATTCAATAGATGAGCTTGAAAGATAATGAGCAGTCACTTCATTTTCTGGCAAAGAAAGCCAAAACTGCTGTATTTCGTTGAGCACCTACGAAATTTGTAGCATTATCACTATAAATGTGACGTGGAGCACCTCGACGAGCACTAAAACGACGAAGAGCTGCTATGAACGCGTCAGCTGTTAAGTCACTGACAGCTTCAATGTGTACTGCTTTTGTGGATAAGCATATGAAGAAGGCTATGTAACCCTTTGTAGTCTTTGCGCCACGACCTGGACTGAATTTCAACGGTATTGGTCCGGCGTAATCAGTTCCATAGTAGAAAAAGGGTCTCTCGAGAGTTACTCGACACTTGGGTAAGTTACCCATTAGTTGGGTTTTGGTGGAGGCCTTAAATCTGTGGCACTTCAGGCATTTATTAATGTGCTTGTTTATGAGTCTCCTACCACCAGTGATCCAAAAAGATTGTCGGATGATATGAGCTAATAAGGTAGGACCGGCATGCAGATAAGCTACATGGCGTTCTTTGATCAGCAGTTCACTGAATTTGTGTTCATATGGCAAAATGATGGGATGTTTTTTATTAACTTGCAACTCAGAGTTCTGCAATCGACCTCCCACCCGTAAGAGACCGGTTTCGTCCAAAAATGGATGAAGAGAGCGCAATTTGCTTTTGTTTAAGAGGGATTCTTGATCTTTGATGCGTTTTATGTCGTCAAAAAAATGACTATTCTGAATCGATCGAATGATTGTTTCTTCGGCAAACTTGATTTCTGGAAATGTGAGAGGATTGGAGTGTATTGCCAAGTTTTTGTCTGGATCTTTGCTATTTTCAACAGATATTTTGCAGTTTTTTATGAATCTCTGGCAGAATGCAAAAATGCGAATTATTCTAGATAACAAGGAGAATTTTCGAAATAAATTATCAATTAAATCATTTGATGTACTAATATGAAGATTGAAGATTGGATCAGATCTTTGTTCTGTTTTTACAACGTCATCTATCTCTTTATTGTTTACTTCACTCTTAGGCCAATTAGTTTCGTCTAGTCGAAGCCATTGTGGACTACTGAACCACAAATTGCAATTTGGAAGATATTTCGGATCAATACCGCGGGATGCGATATCTGCGGGATTTTCCTTTGTAGGTACATGTCTCCAATGTTTAATGGGAAGAACGTCCAAAATTTGGGAAGTCCTGTTAGCTACGAAAGTTTTCCACTTACGTGGATGAGCCGATAACCACGAAAGAACAACCTTGGAATCAGTCCACGCGAAAACCGAAACGTTGTTGTCTTTGAGCGTGCTTAATACTGACACAAACAGTTTTGATAGTAAATGGGCTGCACAGAGCTCCAACTTTGGAATGGATATCTGCTTGATGGGAGCAACTTTTGTTTTTGCGACTAGAAGTGTAGCTTTATTAACTCCATTGTATGTTTGTCGACAGTAGATTACTGCCGCGAAAGCAAGAGATGACGCATCGGCAAAGCCGTGGAGTTGTACTTCGGAATCTGATGCCAGAGTGACAGATCTAGGAATGGAAATGTGATTGATTTCATTGAATGCTTCCTGAAATTTGTACCAATCATCAATTAGATGCTGCGGAATAGTTGTATCCCAATCTCCTTTGGTGAGCCATAATTTCTGATAGAATATTTTAATCGAAACAGTGCAAGGAGAAAGTAACCCCAAAGGGTCAAATATGCGTGCGGATTCCGATAATATTCGTCGTTTTGTTATAGGTGGTGTAAGTGCTAATGTTGCCTTAAAAACAAAAGTATCAGAGCTCGGATTCCAAAATAACCCTAAAACCTTCGAACTGAAGTTAGAATCAGGAGTTATTTCAAAGTTTGCATTGTTGGAAGATTGACCTTGAAATTCGGCAAGGAATTCTGGTGAATTTGAATTCCATTTTCTAAGGTTGAATCCGTGTGATTCAAGAAGAGAAACAATTTTTTTGCACGTGGATATTGCTTCTTGTGTTGTGTGGGATCCCGCTAAAAGGTCATCTATGTATATATTTTCTTGTATAATTCTAGAAATGTTGGGATCTTCTGTGTAATCAAGAGCGATTTGTTTGATACAACGAGTGGCTAAAAAAGATGCTGGGGCTAAACCGTAAGTTACAGTTTTTAATTTGTAAGTGCGCATTTCATCTGTAGAATTGTACCTCCATAAAATTTGTTGATAATTTTGGTCTTCTTCTGATACTAAAATTTGCCTGTACATTTTTTCCACGTCAGCGGTGAAAACTATTTTGGGAAATCTAAAATTTATTAGAATATCAAAAATATCCCGTTGTATTTTAGGACCGACCCCTAAGATTGAATTCAAAGATAAACCGCTGGAGGTTTTGCACGAACCGTCAAATACTACCCTTAACTTGGTAGTAGTACTGGATGGTTTGATTACTGCGTGATGCGGGAGAAAGTAATGTTGTAATTCGGAGTTACGGCATGCATTGCCATCTAGCTCCATGTGACCCAAAAGTTGATATTCACGCATGAAATCTTTGTATTGAGTTTCAAACTCTGGTTTATCTTTAAATTTTCTTTCCATTGCAAGAAGTCGAGAAATTGCTGCTGGCTTTGAACTGCCAAGCTCCGATTTAGATTTATAAAACGGTAGTTTTACGACAAACCGATTTTGTGTATTTGTTGTATATGTCTGTTGAAAATGTGTTTCCACAAATTCTTCTTCCGGTGTGAGCATTTTATTTTTGGACTGAGGAATATCCTCCAGCTCCCAAAATCTTCTAAGTTCTTTGTCAATATTTATTTCGTAGATGTGGAGACTAGATACTGAATCAGCTTGCGTGCATTCGCTAGGCAATTTTCCCGAAACCATAAACCCGAAGATTGAATTCTGTGCGATCAGATTACCTTGAACACAATTTACTTGACCGGGAAGCAACAGAGAAAAAAACACATCTGATCCCAAAATACAATCAATTCTGTTTGGAATATTGAATGTAGTGTCTGCTAACTGAATGTTTTTAAAATGCAATAAATGCTCTTCATTTATTTTCGAGCTCGGTAATGGAGCTGTCAATTTATCTAAAATATATGCGTTCACTCGGATCTTGACTTGCGAGTCATATGGAGAAAATAATTCCATGTTTACACATCCTTTTGTGACCGAAATATTCCGGTCAGCTAGACCTTTTACTGGAAATCTAGCGTTTTTCCTCGCGATTCCTAATGAGTTAACTACACTCTCTGTGATAAAGGATGATTCACTCCCGGAATCGCACAAGACTCGAAGTTTATGGGCCTGGCCCGATGAATCATTTATTAATACGCAGGCTGTTGGTAGGAGCGAAGATTCTTTTCGATCCGTATTAATGAGTGAGTTATTTGCTTGTAGTATGTTTTGACTAGCCGCTTCTCCAGCTGGGCTGACGCCAGAAGCTGATGATGGCTGAGAGGCCTTTAAAGGGGTTGAAACTGAAGTGCGGAATGTTTGGAAATTCTCGTGTAAGCTTGAGTGATGTTTTTTATCACAGTAATGGCATGAATAAGGGGACAGGCAGGAGGAATTAGAATGTTTATCAGACAAGCAGTTGGTACATAACTTATTTTTGCGTACGAATTGATTGCGTTCTTTGATCGTCATTTCTTTAAATTTGCTACATTTAAAGAGCAAGTGAAAGGGCATTTTTTTACACAACAAACATTTCGCTGCGTGAAACACTGGTTTTGAAGCATTAACCTTTAGGTTTTTATTTTGTGACTCATTATCACAGTACAATTCTAGAGAAGCGCATTTATCGTTAATAAATTCAATGAATTCTTCGAATGTGGGAAAATCGTTGTTAACTGTATGTCGTGCCCATTCTTCGCGAGTTTTTGGGTCAACTTTCTGTAATAATATATAAATGAGCCAAATGTCTCTAGAATTAGCTTGTGTGTCTATTGATTTAAGCCCGCGAATTACCTCGTCGGAAACATCGGCAAGGCTTCGCAGATTAATAGCATTTGCCTGATTGAAAGCTGGTTGATCAAAAAATGTTTGAACTAAAGAAGAAATTATTTGTTTTTTCCGATCGTATCTACTCAGAAGCTTATCCCAGGCTTCTTTGTAACTAGCTTCGGAAATTGGAATGTGTTTGATTATAGCTGCAGGTTCGTCAAGTAATAGGCCTCTTAAATATGAAAATTTCTGAATGGTTGACAAACTATCATTATTATGAACTAATGATGTATATAAATCTTTAAATGAAGGCCAGTCTTTGTAATTGCCATTAAATGACTGAATATTCACTCTCGGTAGTTTAAAATTGTTGATTTGGCCGTTAGTATTAGAATTACTAGATGCAAAATTTGTAATACTGATATTATTAATGCATAATTTTTCAAGAGCGTCTTGTAGTTTGGCTTTGGTTTCGTAATATTTATCTTCAAATTCTTCCATTTCTGATTGTTCTAGAGGAAGATTTGCGTCCGCTTTGTCAAAATCATTATATATTGATTCAAGTTTTTCGATCTTGTTGTTAAGATCATTTTTTTTGAATGTCTGATTTTCATTGTTGATGTAATTGTAGATGCGGGTCAGAGCTGCTTTTGCTCTGCCTCGGAGAATAACTGCGTTTTTTTCGGCATCTTCCGCTGAATTTATTGTTTTGTTTTTGTCATCCATTACGCGTGTAATGGTAAGAATGCGAAATTACTTGCGATCAAAACCAAAGACAAACTATTGCAAAAGGAAAGAGTACTTATCTTTTTTCCAGTCCGTTCATCCGTTAATCTCGCCGGTGCCTCCAAAAAATGTTGCGTCGTTGCTTAGTGGTGTGTTTTATCCATAAAGAATATGCGAACTTTGTATAAATGCAAAGATATATAATTGATACTTGGTTACAATAAGTAAATATTTACAAATATTACAAAACATTAAGAAAATAATTCTGAGAAGTGCGTATTGGCTAAGGAGCCAAAAGTTACGACCGTCAGGTCGTGCGGTTGTAATGCGTATGTCAAGTGTCTATGCAGTTCGATTGTCTGTGAGTCCAAGTGACTGGAGCGCCACTCAAAAAGCGTCACTGGGTGCGTATGTGCAGGAACAGCTTAGTTGACTTCAGTTTTGAAAACTTATTTTTGACACATATTTGATGATTTTTTGCCTGAAATTTGCTAAGCTTGAAGACATTTAGAGCGTTTTTATTAATCGGGCCTGTAATGCTTGCTTCCCTGGTTTAGGATTATGCATTATGTATTACTCAATTGCATTTCTATTACATAATCAAAATTTGCGATTGAGATTTCTCTAGAGATGGAATCTCCGGAATGTTCATGCAGCATTGGTATAAGGTATAAAAGAGTAGGATCATTCCAGAGTTCAGAGTAGTTCAATCAGCTGTTGCGAGCAGACGTTGATTCTGGTGGGAGCATACGGCTCCGAATGTGTGCTTTTGTAAGTGATGTATCGCTTGTTTTGAGAAGCTCTTTGGGCTTTCTTCATTGTTGAATCCTGAGGAGCTAATGACAATTTGTCTCAAGAATTTCCACTGAATTTTAACCTGGGGAAGAATTTTTATTGCATGTGAGATACAGTGTCTGAGGACGATTCTGTGTTAAGCTGGCTTTTGTAAAACATGTTTTTGTAAAACGTGTTTTGTAAAACGTATTGCTTATTTATTCCTGTAATTTGTGTATAGCAGATTGTTCATTGACTTCTAATAAAATTTGTTTTCATTCTATCAACTGGACCGTTTAATAGAACTTTACATCTACACTGGACTTTTAGGCTTCGAACCCAGAAACTAAACAGAGTTTTCTGCAACAATAGTTTTTCAGAACTACTGCGATTAAATAAGAATATTTTTTTTAATTTATCACCTTGCTCTCTAAAAAAAACTAAATAGATGTCAACAGACTGTAGAGTGTTGGCTACAGACTCTATGTATGAGGAGTACTTTGCTATGATGTATATTGCTACAATGAACTTTGGCGAGGTTGAAGCACAGTACATATCATATGCCTTTATTCACGTATTATTGAAAACTGCTTATTTTTTGTGAATTTCAGCATCTATTTTTGTGAATTTTCACACCAGTTTTGTAAAAGTCACTTTTTTTCCTTAAAATAATTTACAAAATATATTAAAATATAAGGTAAAGTGTCAATGAAGGGTTGTTTTAATCGATTGTATTTTTATGAAGGAGCTGTAAAACATGTGTATATATATATATATATGTACAAATATACTATAACGCATGTATGCAGTAAGTGTGCCTTACTCTTACATTTTGCCCACCCTTACAAAAAATCCTGCCTGGGCACCACTTGCAGCAGTGGCGGCCCGTGGTCAAAAATGTTAGTGCAACCGGAAGCATATGAGCCCCCCTCCCCCCTTTCCTCCGGAGAGGATTGGAAAATCTTTGATACTAAATTCGAAAGCTGGCGGATTAAGCCCTCACCGAGGGAAAAAAAAAAAAAAAAAAAAATTACATTAAAAACGTCAGAGATCCTATTTTACTTCCATAAAATGGACACGAATTTCAACCAGCCGCTCTTATCCTCAAAATTGCATTAATCCATGTCTGATTCGAAGTTTCATTAGAATTTTCTTTTGTAACGATAACTTGAGAAGAAAAAAAAAGAAAAAGAAAAAAAAAAAAAAAAAGAAAACTTACTTACTTTTTATAAGTCAAATCAATCCTCCTTTCTTTTAAACATGCGAATCGGTCAGTGATGTCCCCATAAAAAGGCATTGTTTTAATTCAGATATCAATAATTTTTAAAGCTCTTTAAAATTTCCCATATTTAAAGAATTTTCTCGCTCGCCATGTCTAAATGCCAGTTCTTGCTTACTTAAAAACAATATTACTTTGATGGGTAATTGTCCATTCATAAGCGTCTATATTGCTGAATTTATCAAGAAGGTAAGCCTGAATAAAGTCCAGAGTTTTCCAAACATATATTCTTCTTACCCCTCCCTCACTTCTCGTCCAACCGAATTAGTTAGTCGAGTTCTCAAGTTCAGCCGCCGTTAGAAAATCTTCCATCGCCTGTATCCAGCTGCATACTCCTTATGCCGGAGAGGCTGCTGACGTAGTCGTTGTCATGGCAACGGTGATGCCAATGTTCTTTTCAGCACTCTGGGCTGAACCAAAGATTTTCCCAATTGAATTGTGGGAAGATTAAAGTGCTTTTTTTCTGAATGAGCGATCCGGCCACAATACGTTTTTTTTTTTGTTTGGTTTTTTTCGGAGATTTTTTTAGTTTACTGTAGGAATTCCACAATTCTAATCTGAATTTAGGAAAATTAGTAGAATAAATTATTTTAAAGTATGTGCTGATAATTTCAAGTGCAGCCCGGCTGTACTTGCTGTATCCCATGAGCCGCCACTGACTTACAGATATCGGCCAAAAAATCAAGTTAGCCTAATACATCTACATCAACAGGGTGAGCCAGTTGTATATAGGTGTACAAAATTTGAAAAGTGCACCGAGTACAAAAATTTTATAGCCAGGGCAAGTATGTGCATGGGCTATCATTTTAAGGAATTAAAGTACCCAACACAGCTGTACCCTATGTTGGGTAATTTTAAAGTGCGTAATTCAGATTTTGAGCACATGTTAATGAAAACTTCTTTTTATGCAAAGATGTACAACTATATAAAAAAATTAAGGACAAATTGCCCCTTACTCAATGAATTCATCATACACAGTAATAGTTTACAGTGAGCTTTATTGGGGGATAGTTATTAAAGTCAAATAGTCACTGGGATGTCACAAATAGTAATCATTCCCATTGTTAACCTTCTTTTATAGTATGGCAACATGCTGTTCCGCTGCCCCTAGTTACCCCTTATTGTTTTTTACTTATTCCAATGTTTTTCATCGATGTTATATGTTGTGCTATGTTATGTTTCATTAATAAATGTTCTAAATGTGTAAATGCCATTTAATTAATTCCTCTACCACTCGCACTCTGCCCCAATACTGACTAACAGCTATTAACTCACCTAAAAATGTACTGGAAATTATTACTATGCATAATAAATTATATCTGTTGTTGTTAATGTTTAACTTTTTAAAAGTTAAACATTTCTCCACAGTCCACTGCAAGGCCAAGGCCTGCCCTGTCCAATAACACCTTCGCGACCATGGGCTCTGGGGGTACAAAAGCATATGCCTTGACCAGGTGGTCAGCCTGGTGCAAAGCCCCCACTGTTTAACTCCCAAGCAAACCTGGTCCTCATTTTATCGAACCACTCAGGGGATGAAAGGCTGAGTGAGCCTTGCCCAGCCTGGGAATTAAACCCCGGACCTGTGGCATGGCAGTACAGTGTGTTAACTGTTACACCACTGGGCTCCAAAGCTAGATTTAAGTCTATGAAATTGATAAACGATAGTTAAGTGACATAGCAGCAAGTCTTACTTTTTCTGTAACTGTACATGAATTATAATGAATATAAACTTTATTTTACAATCAGTTAGCCTGTGAATGCAAGGAGTATTTAAGGAAGAACTGCTCATTATCAATTAAAGTATAAAATTGCTTTTTTAATTTTAAATAAGCTTTACAAGTAATACAACATATTTCATTACATAACTGCCTTTTGACTATACACAATTCATCCTATTTACAATAATATTTCCTGTTCCAGTAATTTCTTCTGTTAGAAAGTTATATTTTGTACAGATACTGTGTTTTTCAGCTTCAGAAATATTCACATACTCAATATCATCATCTAAAGAGAAAAGAAATTCAAAATTTAAGACATGATGACAAGAATTTATTAGTGATAAAACAGTTTTAAATCTAGAAATTTTTTACCTGTAAGAACAACACCAGTTTCATTCAAGACAAACTTTACAGCAGCATTGGGTGCAACAGGTGATTTTGCAATTATCAACTATATAAATAACCAAAATATTCATGATCATTCAATATATGTATAATGGAAAATGACATTTTTCAGTTCTAAATAATACTATAAACAGAAACTACCAGTAATAAGATTATTAAAATGTAATAATTTTGTTTAATGAAACTAAGCTTTTTTTTTTTTTTTTTTTTTTAAAGAAATAGTAATGCAACCACGGGCAAAAAGAAAAATTAAATTTTACTACAGCTATTCCCTTCAGCAGAGGTGTCACCAATAAAATTTCCAATACTGCAGTAAAAAAAAATATATCTGGACACCTATAAAACCTAACTAAACCATTTTGCAATATGCAAGATCTGAAAAAGATCTTAGTGATCCAAGAGACACTGCCGGCATCTATAAAATTGACCTAGCATTTGAAGAAACTAAAACCAAAGGTTGCTTCATCAGAGTAGCCAAGCAAAAAATACAAAAATGAAAAAGGAACATATTAACAATATTAAATTTAACAAATGGAACATACTTTACCTCGCGTTTAGCATTAAATAACTCCAATTACAATAGACTTTCGAAGGGAAATAAACTAAGAATCCCCAATCTACAAGTGAATAAATCCTATGCCATATCTTCAAGAATCTTTAGAAATTTCTCTCCAACAGAGGGTTAACACATCAAATGATATTGAAATAGCGATGACACCTCCCAGGAATAAGTGAAATCCTGGAGATGACATAGGCAAGCATCAAAGTTTCGACGTGAAGGTCTAGTTGTAGACGAGTTAGTCGAGAGCTCTGATCATATCCATGCGATAACAAACAAAAACGACTGACGATGGCCTCGAACGGCATGCGCAAAATATATATTTCGGAAGAAATAAGATTTTTCTATTTCATTAGCTATATTAATGCAATCTTTCAACAAAGGTTTCAGATCCGCCCCCCTCCCCCCCCCCCCCAAGTTTCACAAGCTTCCTAATAATTCAAAAAAAATTTTTTTTTCCTTTCTTAAGCAAACTTGTACAAGAATATGTTCAGGATTACCCAACTTAATAATACCACACAGATGTTAGATCTTTTGTAAAGGGCAATTATATCTAAACTAGCATGTAGAAAAAAACCTGAACAACAAACATAAAAATAAATACAAAGGATAAAATATCGGGAATAATAATAAATTGAAAAGATCCAATGTACTTAGACATAGAAAAACGTAATTATAAGGTAAATTCAGTATAAATACTTTTCTTCTAATAAGTATAGCAATACAAAATAAAAATCTAGAATATTATATGTTCATTAAACTGTAAATGGCTAAATCTAACGTAGCAATAAGAAACATGTTGAATAAACAAGCTATTAAAGGCAGCACTTTCTTGTACTATCATTCAAAATACAAAAATAGCATCTTTCAAATGCATGGTAGGGCCCCCACCATGGCCGAGTGGATCATGGTAGACGGCTGAAGTGTAAAGGTCACGGGTTCAGGCCTATCACACAGCTGTTGATCTAGCGATCTGGAGTTTTGGCCAGTTTTCTCCAGATGTAATGTGAACATGCATTAAAATCCCTTAGGAAGTCCTCTGTCCAAGCACCTCTGAAGGCAGATGCCCCTCATGTAGGCTTGTCATAACACAAACTTCAAAATTAAATGCATTGTATATTTAAGTCTAATTTTAATATACCACAGAATACAAATTAATTAATATATTACTGCAAGCAAACTATACCAACTTATATAAAGTGGAACCTGGTAAAGTGACCATCAGTCTATAGTGACGTCTTCTGTACACACATACAAAATGGAGATTGTTAAACCAAAAAATATAAATGGAAAATAAATAATTATTAAATATAGTTTCATTGCATATCTATCTGCTTGTTTGAGAAAAATTTTAGTCTCATAAATGAGTTATATATTCCTTTCTGGATTCATGCTTAATGCTAAAACAATCTTGATCGTGGTGCAATTTTTTTCTTTTTATTAAAGCTTTTTAGCATTTAACTTACTAATGCACGCTTAAATGCATGAAATAAAAATCTCCGTCAGTCAAGTGTAATAAATTTGATTTTCCTGTTTTTAATACTACCATTAATTTACCATAGTAAGAATGTTCAATTTTCTCATTTAAGTTGTTGAATGCTACAATCAAACAAAAACTGAAAACATTTCTAAAGTCTTGAAACTCGGAAAATAAAAATACATGAATGTGTTACCCCCCCCCCCCCCAAAAAAAAAGGGAGCTAACTAACCTTTAAAAACACTCCGATTTTGATGATATGTTTTGATTTTTTTTTTCTTCTTTGGCATATATGTCAACAAGTCTTTCACGAAATAACCGATTTTAATTTTTTTTTTCAACATTATTTAGCACAGTAATAAGATTTTGTTGTTGCATGCTGCTAAATTCAACAAATAAACAGAAACAAAGAAAATGTCAAGTGTTCTGTGGACTGAATAATTTGTTAAAGGCGTGGTGGCATCCTACCAATGATGGATCCAGAAAATATTTTTGGTGGATGCACAAAATTATTTAGTCTCCTTTTTTTCATCAATTCACTTGAATTTACAAAATAGTCAATCTATTATAGTGTAACCTTAGTTTGGTTCAGGAAGGGGGGGTTTAGGGGGAGGGGTACACAGCCCTTTGCCCCTTCTCTGGATCTGCCAATGGTCCTTTCCTTCTTAACAAAATAGTGGGTTGCCAAATGTGGTGTATTATTCCCTCTCAAAAACAAAATCAACCAGTGTGAACTGGGTCAGGACAAATGGAAAAGCACTGAGCATACAGCAGGAAACCCTTTTTATATTACATTTAAGGCTGTTTAACCTGACGAGCGAAAGTCGAATCGAAGACTAGGGGAAAACTGTGAAATATGGGTGGTTTGGGGGTTTAGGGATACATGTCGCGCCATCTTTATTCATGTAATGGACATAATTGTTAGCTGTAATTTTTAGAATTTCTCTGAAAAATTTTAGAAATATAATTATAACTCTAAAATTGAAACGATAAAATGGACTTTTCTTTATGTAAAATATTGTAGTAAGTATTAGAGATCAGCGAGAGTTGATTTTTTCAAATGAAATGCGATAAAACTGCTGAAATTCTTTGAATTTCCGTCTGAAATATCATCTTCATTTATTTACTTATTTTTTAAATTAAATTGCTCCTATAAACTTAATGTTCTAAGCATCGTAAAGTAGTTTCAGAAGAACCATTATAAATTTTTCAGTAGCTTTTCTACTGTAATTTTATTTTCAATCTTGATCAGAAGTCATGTTCATTAGGTTTCATAAACAATTGCGAATTTCAATTATAAAATTTGTAAAAGCAAAATGCAGTACAATTTTGCCCCCAAAACATTCTTAAATACATCTATAAATTTATACTTCAAAGTTACTTTTGAAAGAAAATTTTTCAGTCAGGCAATTTTGAATTTGAGTTTAAAAAACAATGTTTTTCCTTCTTTCTTTTTATGAAAACTGACTGGTTATACAGATTTTAAATTTCCAGTAGTCCACAGTACAGTTCCCGAAGAAATATTCTGAAAAATTTCATTGTTCTAGGAATGTAAGTTTATTTTTTATCTGTAGTGAAAGTTAACCAAAAAGCAGACTTCTCCGAAAAAGTGTCATGTTTAATAATTTTTTTCAAAAAATGAAGTAACTTTTCAAATTGGAAATTTGTTTCACTTCACAGTATGATTTATGAGGAAACAGTCTAAAAATTTTCATCGTTCTAGCATCATAAGTTCATTTCTGACAAAAACGTTTCCTCTGAAAAAGTGCCAAGTTTCACTATTTAAAAAAAAAAAAAAAGAAATTTTAATTGTTTTTCAAAATTTATCTCAATGTCAGTTCTCAATCTAGTTTCCGAGGAAACATTCTGAAAATTCTCATAATTATATCATTGTAAATTTATTTCTAATCTCGAGCGAAATTCGAGAAAATAGCATTTTCTCTGAAAAAGTGTCAAGTTTAATAATATTTTTTTTTTAATTAAACAACTTTTCAAATTTTATCGCAATGTAAGTTCTTATTCTAGTTTTAGAGGAAACATTATGAAAATTTTCAAAGTTATGTGATTATAAGTTTACTCCCTATCTTAGTCGAAAATCAACCGAAATCCTCCGTTTTCAGGTAGAACAGCCTTAAAAGCAAGAGAGAGAACATCACTGTTTCTTCTTCTTTCAAGATAAGAAGAAGAAAAAAAACTGAAAAAACTTTTTTAAACACCTATTGGGGTCAATTTTCCAAAAACCCAGAATTAAAAAAAAAAAAAAAAATTTCATGCATTTGTGTTCATTACATTTTAATGCATGATTGTTATGGCTATTTTTATTTTCCATTAAGATATGTGAAGACAACATTCTGGCCTCTTACCTCTGCTTGGGTGTGAATTTGAAAAAAACCATGAAAATTATCTTCAGGCATTTGTCTTTGGTACATTTTAAAACAAGAATTTGATGGCAATAACTCACTGACTGAGATAAGGGAAATGTGAAAAGAATGTTTTAGCCTCCAACACCCAATTGTGAGTGAATTCTAAGAATTCCTGAAAATGATTTACAATTATTTCTGTTTGTCACATTTTAAAGCAAAAATTTCATGGCTATCTTTTTTTCTTTGAGCTATGAAGGAAAATGTAAATGGAAATTGTGGTTTGCCACACTTGTTTGAGTGGAATGTTTTTAAAAATTGCTAACTTAAATGATGCTTTGGACAGAAAAGTTATATAAGCCACTAAAATTTTATGTCTGATAGATTTGGCTGGCCATTGATGATTCATTCATTCAGGGAATCTTTCTTTACAAAGAGAGATATTATAGTAGAATTAACTAAAATGAATAAAAAGTAAATAGCAATGAAAGTATTATAGACAGATAATAAGACAATCAGTTTAAATCCCATATATCATTGAATATAAGAATGATGAAGAAAATTAATATAGAAGTGTGTATATTGATAGTAACGAAGGAAAAATATTTGAAATTACAAAGCTATTAATGCACAAATTCAGCAAAATATAGATAGTAAGCCTATTAAAAAGATGTTAAAATGTAAAATGGAATTACAAATACAATAACAATCATCTATATAAAGCATGATAAAAACTCAAATTGAATTGTGCGTTTGCTGGATAAAACAATCGATATATTTACACAAACTCAAAAGTCATGTACACAGACAAGTAAATATATAAAAGAATTATTTATAAATTATAACAATTTTTTTTACTAATTTTATTCAAAGATGTAATTTTACCTGATGTAAATTAGAACTGATAAACTGAGCAATGAGGCGTGTGTTGATACAGTGTGACCAAGTAATTCCCAATGAAGGCATAATGCAATCTGTACTGATCACATCTTGGAACTTTTGTTTTTTAACAGTATGTTTTGAGGTTTCAGGAAAGTCTAAAGCAAAATAGGAAAGTCACATTATTACTTATGTAACACTTGATGCTATATGCCAAATTAAAAACAACATGGGCATATTATTTTAAGATAACTTACATAAAGACATTTTAATAATGCACACGCTTCTAATTTTGCCTATTTAAATTAATGATCTCATTTTATTTATTTTTTGAGTTTATGCAAGATAATAAATTTCAAAACTTCTCTGTGAGCTTTTTTTTCTTCTTTTTAATCTTTTAATTTTTCTAAGAGTTATCTTTTTATTTTTCTAAGAGTAATATTTTTATTTTTCGAAGAGTTTTCTAAGAGTCATTCAGAGTAACTTTGATCCACATTATGTTTCAATAGTATTTTCAGACCAAATGGCATAATATGAAAGAATAAACTCCCAATTTCAGCTTAATTTACACAAATTAGTAAATGTTGATGATAAAAACCAAAAGTATTGGGTAATTTTCCTGGTGCAAAGCTACAATGTTATTTCGTGGAACTTAAACTACTATCAGGAATCCCATATAAAATACCTTTTTTTTTTATTCAATCTATGAATCAGGATAACTTTGAAGCAGTAAAATTAAAAAAGGTCAAGCAAACAGTACTTTAGGAAAACAACTGAATGATCAAATTAACTATGTAGCCTGTTTTTAATTTATTTTCTAAAATACAAAGCAGAAAACCAGTTTCGCAATCTTATTAACAGAGTTTAGCAGTGAACCACAAAACAGCTTTATAATACCAAATATACAGAAAACTAGGAAGTGGCACAAAGTCATCCCCTATAACCCAAAGTTACCCTGAATGATTATATTCATTAATCTCTTAAATAATTCATCTAATTTTTAGATATTAAAACAATAAAAAAGTCAAGTTAGCAAACAAAATTTTTTTCTAGTCATACAGATGACACATGTTGATGCAAGTTAATGTTCCGGATCACTTTTTAAAGTCTGAGCCCGAGGACTTTTAATTGGAACCTGCCCGATATTATTTAAGTTGGAGCCCGAGCCTGAAATTTCAGCTAATAGATAGATAAAAGTCAATTACTTCATTGATTGAATATCACAAATTTGCAGTTTGTGAAAATCAAAGACAAATATGATAGCAAATTCTTAAAGCACTTTCTAATTCTTTATATTCAAGTTTGGAAAAATAAACTAATTATTATTTGATAATGAATCACTTTTTAAAATCTGTTTACAATGAGTATGTTCAATAAAGGAGAAGTTTCTGCTGAACCCAAACACAATCGTGAATTACAGAGCCTGAACCCGTCTCATCTCTATAGCATTATACAAAGTTAAAAACATTGTGAGTCATGTCCTACTTCTTGAAATTACAGAACAACAGTAGACTTGTAAAATATTTCTAACAGAATATTTATAAACATCAATATCAGTTTTGAATGTGTAAGGGAGTACTAGTGCAACAACTCTGTATAAAAGATATTCACAAAATATTACTCTTATTTTTTAAAATAAAAAGATACCTAGCTATGCAACTACAACATTACAATAATGGATTTTTTAAATATTTCTTTTCCATTGATTCACATGTTGATATAAAATAGTGTTCTTCAACTGTTGGGCCACAGTCTAGTATTAAACCACAGTATCAGTAATGACAGACTGCAAAAGAAAGAGAGAGAGAAAAAAGATGCAAGTTTGTCTCATAAGCCACCTGATATTAATGGTCTGACTATTTTTATGAGGCAATTTAACCGCAAATTAGACTTTAAATACTGTTATTGTATGAGGGTTGGACACAACTAATTTGGATTGCAGTACTAAAGTAGATTAATATTACAAGGTTTAGATATTATATAGTGCTATGTAGTAGATAAGTAACGCTGAAGTTTTTTTTTTCATCCTTCCTTAGATAAGCAAAAAAAAAAAATTATTGTTTGCAAAGATGGCAACCCCCAACTTTTCGGTAGTAATTGTGAATATTTTCAGTAGTTTTTTATGTTTATCAGCAGTCGATCGCATAGGAAAAATTTCAGTTCATTTGTTTTTCTAAACCGTTAAAAAAGTTTCCTTATACTCTATTAAAAACTAATCTTAATTAAAATATAAATAGTAAACTTACCAGGAGGGAATCTATCACCAAGCCTTTAGCACGGCTTGAAAATAAAAGTAGAAGATAGAAATAGGTAAAGTCTGAGAAAGGGGGGGGAGAGGAGAGAGAAGAGAGGCTCCAGAGAAATCCACTTTTTTTCTCCGACGGGCACTGATTAGAAATTCAGTGCCGATTGCATCCTATAATTGATTGTTTTAGGTTTTGGGTGTTGTTCAATAACTCTTGGTGTTTTTTTTAATCATTAAAAGAACATAGCTTAAAAACATTATAGAATAAATTAATTTATATTTAAATTTCCTTAAAAATATACACTTTTTCTGTAGTCCGTAGTAAACCAAATAATAATTAAAAAAAAAAAAAAATCCATAGAAACTATGGAGAATCCGCAATAATTGGCATCTCTATGTTTGTCATAAAGCAACTTCAGTTGAACCTCCTTACTATAAATCCAAAGGAGTGGCGACAATTGCTCCACATCAAATGAATTTCACGTTATCCAATAAATTAAGCTTTAAAACATTAAGAATTGTGTTTTGGTGGGACCAAGCACATCTTTCTATGTAAACCAATATTTCATCTAAAGTATTTTGAGGTAATGAAGTATACTGCATTTCATTTTAATGCTGCAATTTAATCTCAAAAGTAAGTTGATCTCGCATTCCTTTCCAAAAGTAAGATACTAAATTGCACATAAAATGATTTCAAAAGTTAACTTTTGGAAAAAAAAAAAAAAAAACAGTGGCACAGGTCTGTGATGCTAACTATGCCTTTTTGATGAGAGGCATTTGCGGTGCAAAAGCAAAAATGCCTTGGAGAGATTGTCAGCCTGACATGGGGCTACAAGTGTTTAGTTCTCATTTAATTGGCACACTCAAGGGATGAAAGGCTGAGTCAACCTTGATGATCAAACCTTGAACTGGAGGGCACAGTGACACATTTATTACTATTAAGCTACTAGTCTTCACCTTTTGAAAAAGTTTAACAAAAATATAAAAATTACCTGATGAAAGCCCAGCATCATAATCTCTGTGTTCTTCAGATAAAAAATATTCTGACAGAGAAGGATCATAGTCAGCAGAATGTGATGTTATTTGATTGGTAACAAAAACCTAAATAATCATAAAATTAAAACAATGAAACTATCTAATCAAAAATTTTTACATAGATCACATAACTAGATTTTATGAAAAGATATAACTTAGTTTGTACTATTATTACAGCTGCCAAGTGCTCCAATTTTGCAGGAAATTTCTCCGATATTTTTTATTTGCTCCGAAAATCTAAGATTTTTCAGTCTTTAAATTCATTTATAGAGGCAGAGAGAAATTTTCAATCTTTCTTTACCCTTCTTGTAAATGGCTATCTTTTACTGAGCATTCCTTTATTGAAGTCTCCAATACCTAATGATTAAAAATTAACCCTTATTTTATATGCATTTTTATTAATTAATTTTATTTATGATTACCTGCAAGTTGCAATTGATTTTTAAGCTCAAATCTACGTAAAATATGTATTGTTAAAATGTGTGCTTGTGAAATACTTACTAATGAAAATTATAACATGCCTGCTTGTGCAGGCAGCCATGTTATGGCATACTGTTTCACTAGTTTAAAACATACATAAAGTAGCTTGACTAATCTCTTTGTTTTTGGCAGCTCTGTATTATGAGTAACTTTCTGTGCACGTTTCACTGGAAAAGACGCACAAAAAAAAAAACAGGGCACATTGGCACTAATGTAAAGAGGACAAGGTGCACCAGTACGAAAGAAAAAGAGCAGGCACATCAGCAGCTTAAAAAATAAATAAATAGGCAGGGCACAGTGCTTTTTGAAAAATGCAAAATGTAAACACTACTCTTGTCAGATTTTCTGATTGTCTCTACACATGCCATGCATGTATAATACTTATATATATGTATGTGTGTGTGTGTAGGATTGTAGATATGTGAATTACAAGTGGTAATAAATATTTAATACAGAGCTGCCAACCTCCAATCGTAAAATATAGGAGCATTCATATATGGCGCCATAAAAGAAAAATAAAGAGGGGGGGGGGGGGTAACTTCATTAAAAAAAAAAAAAACATTAGTTTCCTAATTTTAGGGAAATTTTCACTTTTTTAGAGGGGAAAAAAAAGGATTAGTCAAGCTACTTTATACATGGAGTGATAATCATACACTATACTGCAGTAGTAACTAGAACAACAATCATACACAATACTGCAGTAGTAACTAGAACAACTATTTTAAACTAATGAAACAGCATGCTATGACATGACTATCTGCACAGGCAGCCATGTTATAATTCATTAATAAATATTTCACAAACACATTTCAAATGTAGATCTTCAATTTCTTCTTCGATCTAGATTTGAATTTGACCTTAAAAATCAATTGCAACATGCGGAAAATCATAAGTGAATTTTAAATAGCATTAATTAATAAAAATAAATAAAACCCTAAAATAAAGGTTAATTTTTAATCGTTAGGTATTGGAGACTCCAATAAAGAAATGCACAGTAAAAGATAGTCATTTACAAGAAGGATGAAGAAAGATTGAAAATTTCTCCCTGACTCTATAAATAAATTTTGAAGACCGAAAAATCGGAGTTTTTCGTTAATTATCGGATTTCCGGAGCAAATTAAAAATATCAGAGAAACTCCGGCGAAATTGGAACATTTGGCAGCTATGTTAATAAGATAAATATTTAAAATGTATATAAATTTAATTTTTGATTAATTTAGTTTAAAGATTTGGTCTGAAACACTGCAGCATGACAGCAATTTTTGTATTTGTTTTTAAACAATGGCTTAATATCTGTGATAATTTATTTCAAAATAAATTAAAATTGTTTCTTTTCCTTCTTTACCTATAGCTCAATAATCCATGATGAGCCTTCTTTAGAATTTCACTCCATGCTGCCTTACTCTTGACCTTCTAATTAATTACCTTCAATATATTTTGTGTTTCATCAAAGACAAACAATCAAGGTAATGGTTCATCAGAAAAGCACACAATCTTTTTTATACAAGGGTAAGTAATCCTACTATATAGTTACACTGATCCCTGACTCACTCTGTAACCATTCTGGGCAACCACTTCAATATAAATATTTTACCGCCATTACTCCAAGAAGATTAAAAAGCAGAAAAAGTGTAATAATATCTACACCGTTTATATGATTCGCTTGAAATTTTTCATAATTATATATAAAAATATAAAAAACAATCTGTGCTACTTTAAAAAACTGATAATCCACTGGTTTCCTAATTTTTAAGCGATTTTTAGATCCATTTTATTTCTGAGAATAAAAAAAGTAAATCATCCGTGTGACAAAATGAGCTGTTGCAATCGATATGACATCCTATTCATCACGGTCATCAGGCTTTGAAAGGAAAGTGTGTGATTCCAATTCATTTAAAATACTTTTTCTAGATTCATAGTTTATTTTTTTTTTTCCACAAATAAATCATCTGCGTGGATATAAGAAAGACTGTGTACACAAAATGAAATCTTTCGAATGCCAAAAGTTTCCACCTGTTTCCAGAAGAGCATGAAATTCGATTTGGGTATATAATAAAAATTGGATATGAACTTATTCATTTTAGGTGGACGAAGATTAAATATATTGAGTATAGACATATTTTCGTCAAATATTTTTCCTAGCACCCATTGTAATTGCCTCCATTTGACTTCTAGTCTTTTATAAGTGGAGAGAAAAATTCACAGCATAAATCTTATTAGAAGAAAAAAAAACTTATCTGTTAGACCCAAAACATCCCTATGCTTTCCTTACTTTAAGCACTTGTTAATTTTTATATGCAAACTTCAACTTTAATTTCTATCAATAATTGTTTTGGAGAGCAGAAACAATTTATTTGATTTAAATTTAACAATTTAGCAGCCATTAACAGCAATAACTCAAAACTTTTCCAATGTGGAACACACACACACACACACACACACACAAAAAAGCAAAAAAAGCTGAAAATAAGGAAAAAGCAAAATATGCGAAAAATAACCAAAACGCGGAATTCCGTAGAAGATTCTAATCCCTGATATGGGGAAATGTTTTGATGGCAACCATAATGGGAAATGACTATTGATTATGCATGTGCATAAATTGCAAAAAAAATCACCAAGATTGTTCAATATTGAAATTTGGTTATCTTTTTTTTAAATCACAAGGGGCCAAAGCCCCGAGACCTGCTACACTCACTTTTCCTATGAGGCATTCGGCCCCTAAAAAGGCTTATTTGTAAAAGAGGCATAATTGACAAAACCCAAAGATTGGATCTGATAGAATGTTACCGAGCTACACATTCCTTGGTTCTTGCATGTTCCTTGGAACAACTTCACACTATTTTTAATTGTGTAAAACCTATGGAACACCTTGCGTATTTGTCATCCATGGTATTTTTTATAATTTAGAGACTTATGTACACATATAGTTAATAATTATTTCTAAGAAAACAGTGTTCATATGTTTTCTTTGATAAAAACTATGGAATGGCTATTATATCTTGCTACTAAAGGCGACTTTTCATTATCTGGTGATTTACACATGCTCATAACCAATAATCATAGTTCATGTAAGGTTGCTGTGAAAACGGTTATCCATACATTCGTATACATAATCCTTTACAGATTGGCTTATTTAGCATCTAAATAAATATAGCATCTCGCCGCATGGGCAAATATCCAAGCTGTACTTGCTATAAAGGCATAATTAATGCTGCCAAATACTTTTACGGGTGGCAAATACCCAAGCTGAACCTAACTGGCATTACTATAATATGTATTTGAATTATTTTTCATTTTCAAAATACTGGGTGCTAACATTTTGGAACACATGCAGTATTTAGATTCACCCTGCTCTAGGTAGTGTTTTTCCAGATCGTACCGGATGCCAAAATGGCACTTTTTATATCAGTTACAATTATTATTAGACAAAATTAATAGAAATATTGAATGTGGCATCCATTTTAAACTCCTGTAATCTAAGAGAACTTACTGTGTGAAAATTGTGAATTTTGTGTAACACACTTTGACTTATTTATTTCACTTGCTTTTTAATTAATTTGGTGTAAAAATGGTGTAATTCTACTTCATGTTTGTTAATTTCAAGCAGGAATTGATTTGCTGCAAAGGCATGAATGATTTTATGCTGGCGAAAATTGCTAAGTCTGGCAACCACAGGGATGTTAACTCCAACATTCGATTTGGGAGCACCCAGGAGCAGAAAAAATTTCATTTGGGAGCACCTCGGGAGCAGAAAAATTCCATTTGGGAGCAGAAAAAATTCTATTTGAGAGCAGAAAAATTCCATTTGGGAGCACAAAAAAATTTTGCTTCCGCGAGGAAAACTAAGATTTGGGATCAGAATTAACATGATTTTGGAGCATAAAATTGAAGATTTCTCACTGTGTTGACTCTAGAAAATACGGCCCGCCTGGGGGAAAATTTCAAAAAGGGCACCCTGTTCTCAGAAAGGGCACTTTGGTTTCGTTCACGAGAATGTACAGGTAGATAACATATCTAGAAACTGGTTTGAAACTATCTGATCCCCTAAAATTTAACATGTAGAGTTGTAATATGTGTTCTGACTTACAATGCATAGTTAGATTTTTCCAGTTTGTCTTTAGTTTTACCCCCCCTACCCCCCTTCTTTTGGAGAAAATATCCTGTAGAAGTAAATGTAAGTGAAATAGGAAAAATGATTTGTTGATAATATTTTGCTCTAAACATGACATAAATATGTGAATTAAATCTGTACATAACTAGAGGTTTTTGATTTAAAAAAAAAAGAAGTTTTAATCTAAGTAATTTTGAATTTTCTGCTTAATTTTTTTCCCTCAAAATTACGTGATGTAGATGTTTATTATTTATAAGAATAGTACATTTATTGAAGAAGGTTTCAGAAATTTTTAGCCAGACATGATTTGTTAGGAAGTAGGGGAAGGCAGAGGGACTGTTAATTTTTGTTCCTCAATTTTATCACACTATCACTACTGGACCACAATTACTGGACCACATTCATATATGAATATTTCACCTATGAATTTTAGGTACAAACTCTTAAACAGAAAAGGACTGTCAGTGTAAGTGGATTAGGATAGATGTGTTTAGCATGTAATAAAAATAATAAAATTTCTGCAGTGCAGGATGTATAAAATTTAATAATATAAATCAGAATTTTATTTAAATTCTTTTGTTCGCAATAATTATTGAATGATTACCAAGCAAAGAGTTTTAAAGACGAACTCTGGAATAATGATTGTTTGATAATTAGCAACTACTTATTTATCAAACGTAACTACCGATATTTGAGGATTGACAGATGGAATCGCAAATTTTTAGATAACTTAAGAAAATTTTGATTTTCCCAACCGTATTTTCTTCCCCCAACTCCTAAGTGAAATGCCCAGGTAGTTCTGTCGGGCCGATCGGGCTTCTCATTGAGTCAGCAAAAACAAAACATACTAGAGAGGCCCCTTTTCGGGTTACTCGGCTCGCGCAAATGCAAAGACAATGAAAAAGGCAGTAATAGTATTTCGATCTGAAAGAATAGAGTATTTGAAAAAGGCATTTGTGGGAAGACTAGATCTTTATAGACAGTTTTCGTGAAAGGGCCGCAAGCAGGAGGGCATATAAAGATGAGAAATAGGGCCGCCGGGCGCTGCGCCCTGCAAAATCAATCTAGAGTCAACACTTACAATAAATGCAAATAAGAAAAGCAAAGTTTGCAAGCGTGGCAAAAAATTAACAAAGAGTCAAAATGACGTATTCGGCGCAGCTCGGCGCAAAAATCGGCTAAAAGCGCAGTTCGGCGCAAGATTTGCGTTTCGGAGCAGCTCGGCGCAATCGGCGCAGAATTAACATCCCTGCAACCATTATGCTTTTCTTTTTTTAGTTTTTTAATATCAATGAAAATAATTGGAATTTCGAAATTTAAGTCAGCTTACCGGCTTCCCTGGAATTTTGCGAATCCGTGGACACCTTTTGAAACTAATATCCCCATGGTTTCGGAGAAGATAGCAGAACAAGCTTTTGAAAGTGGCAGTTACTTGTTTTTAGAAAAGAGAGATACTTGTTTCTGTTTCTAAAATTAGTAAAACTGATAGCCTACTTGATAATTTAAGGACCTTTCTATCTCTCTCTCTCTTTTTTTTTTAAATAAGTACTGTCAAATCACATTTCTGTTTTGCTGATATGACTAGCTAAAAAGAATAATAGTAAAAAACTATAAAAATTTAACTATTTAACTATAAATACAATTTTCATTGCTATTCATATGAAAATGCTCTAAACTGCTTAATAAAATGCATTTTTGTCTTCTTACTATACTGGTATTTAATATTTATGCACATCTTACAGAGTAAATGTCACATATATTACTGTGGAATGGACTTGCAATCTAGCATGGTGTTTTTCAATTTTTTTACACCCGTCGAGTAGCCAGGGAAAAAAAAAAAAAATCAGATACTAGCATTAGCTGAAAAAATAAAAAAATATATATAAATGTTTTTTATTAATTTAATCAAATGTTATACAAATACAATTTTTAGTTAAGAATGACATGTGCTAATGCTTATTTTTTAATAAATCTGATTTCTTACATGGACTGGAAATGCAGTCTTGCTGACTGCTGTTGGTTTGCAGACTACTGGTTGTGAAAAACTGATCTAGGCAGTTGTCAATGGGGTTTTTAAAGCTTTACTATACTTTCTGATATATATACACGCATACACGCACACACAATTTAAGCCCCCCACCGAAAGAGCCCCCCACCGAAAGAACCCCCCACAATTTTTGGACATTTAAATCATTTTTTCAGTCATGATTAGACAGATTAAATTAAATGTTAGGAATAAAGCCTTACCACAATGTCATATGTTTGAGCTATATCTTTCAAAAGGGCAGCTTGTTCCAAGAGAATATTATTACGTTCTACAAGACTCTGAAGAACAGATGCACCATACTCTTTCCGAAACAAGGAAGCTATTGAATCAATTATAACCAATTTGATTTGTTTCTTAATAATTTCATTTTCAATATTAGGAATACTAAAAAGAAATACACAATAAATATCTATAAATGTAAGTATAACAGCTTACACACACTCATGATGTCACAAGAGAAGTTCTTTTCTATTCCTCTGTCAAACAAATTATGCATAACTTATGCGTAACTAACCAGTAAACCATGTAATGTGGTACAAATAAAAATTTCTTGTTTTAACATTTTTAAAGTATAACAAATAATTCCATACAAATAAATGTGCTTAGATTGTTCATTTATTTTCAAAAGACAGAATTACGCTACAGTTCAAATTTATCATATAACATTCAAATTTATAGTAAGTTATAAAATATATCCAACATCAATTGAGAAAAAAGAATAATTTAACTCAGAGAACTATAACTTGTTATGTTCAACATGAGTAGCTTTAACAAAATCATTTTATGAGCAATTAAAATTAAGCATGCAAATGCGAGCAACAAAAGTACCGAAAAAACAAAATACTTCATGTGCTTTCGTGCAAGATAATCATGTACACATTTCAAAATTCAAACTGAGAAGTAATTACAATAAAACTGAAATTTCATTAAGCAAGATACATCACCATAAACAAATATGCAGAACACATAAATAACCACTTTAATTTTGAAGTCTTGCAAAAATATCCAAATAGTCAAGAGTTAGCCAATTTTTAAATGCATATAATGATGTCATGTCTGATTCATTAACTCAACTGAAATATAATTAACTTTAAGCCTAATGAAATAATTAAACAATGGTTTTAAAATATGTACATCATTAAAAGAACATTGTTAATTTTATAATATAAAACAAATAAAATAAATAATCTAAAACTATAATAAAAGAATGTTGCTAATTTTATAATCTAAAAGCACATTTTTGGTAATAAGTATTGTACAATTTAATAAAATAAAACACAAACACTCTATACTTTCAAAATATTTTATAAATTATTCATTGCGATTGAAATATATATTTATTAAACCATTTTTTTAAATATCTGTTAGATAGCATATTCAATAAACTAATACAATAAAACTTACATTTCTTTTAAAGCATTAACTGATGAAGCCTTGTGCACAAAAATTCGTTGAAGTAGAGACTCAATAACATTTTTTGATTGATAGAACGTAGGGCATCTGTTCTCAGCCATTTTTCTAAGTCTGAAAGAGAGGAAAAAATTTAAATATTTATAGACATAGGCATAGGCATATTTAAGAGGAGTGCAAAGCTGCATATCCACACCTAAAAGTTCTTTTTACTTCCCATTAAGTGGAATTGTTTTCACCTAATGGCATTATTTTATTAAAAATCACCTAAGATTTTAAGCTGACAACTACTGAACCATCTGTAGATAGGAGTGGCCATCAGCCTTTACTGTCTTGCACATATTTCTTTTTTATTTTGAAAAAAGGATTGCCTTAAGTTTTTTAACAATTGAACAACTTAAGTGGAGTCAGGAAGGTCGATACTAACTGAGCAAAAGAAATAAACAACAATCTTATTTTGAATAATTATAGTTGTGAAAATTGGGACTGACTTGGAAAGCATGTTGGTACAAGCAAGAGTTGTTTGTTAAACAAATCGAAGAAAGTCATTAGGTAAGTTGGAGTGTATAGTCTGATTAATTTTAATTTTTGCATAGTTGGTGAAAAATAAAATTAATCAGCCTATACACTCCAACTTGCCTAATAACTTGAAGGGTTGATGGAGTCACTTTCTAAAAATGTCGAAGAAAGTCTTCAAAGCAATCAATAATAAACAAACAAATACAAAATCATAAAGTATTTTTTCCAGATGTAAAGTAAATATGTGTCAGAACCCCTTAAAAAGTGCTCTGACTAAGGCAGCCCACTGAAGGCAGATGCCTCTCGAGGCTTGCCATAACACAAAACTCAAAATAATTGTAATGGGAGTTAAAGTATTTCCTTTTAAATGATCTTATTGACAGATGATAAAGTGACTCTGCTAGAGGGGAAATATGAAAAAAAAATTATTAATTGGAATTTAATTGACAAAAAAAAAAAAAAAAAAAAGATTACTTTGAAAATGTATGCATTCCAACAGCCCTGTATGTTTTCCAGCTCATTGTTTGATAATGAAAAAATAGAGAGGAGATTTAAATACAACTTAAACATACATTAAATGTTCTACTGATAATGAAGAAAACTAAATAGAATAAAATAATAAAAGCATTCATTTATATAATGTAGTGTATACATTTGGATATACATTAAGTCTTTTAAACACTTTTATAATGCTAACTATTGTCTAAACCTATGAAAGAGAATTGAAAAAGCATAAATGCTATAATTCAACAGCTTGTAAATGGATAAAGTTAAGATTGAATAACAGTAAAAAATGGTATTTAAGAGCTGTATCCCCAAAATTTCAAAACTAATTTCTGCAAGTCAATATAGTATTCACATGACCAGGCCTGCAACTAGACGGGTGCAAACAGGGCGTATGCTCCTTTAATTATGGTTCTAAAGAAAAAGGCACTAAATTTATTAGGTTTGCCCTGGGCTTCATGCTGAGGGGTCGCCAAAATTAAGTTTTGCCTTGGCTGATGTAAACTCTAATTGAGGCACTGCACATGACTACTTATAAACAGTGCTTTTGTTTTCTTAGGTATTTTCCAAATCTGTCATAAGTAACAGAGAATAATAAGCTAAATACAAATGAATTTCTTCAATATTTAAAATAAAGTACTACTCTTCAAAATCAATTTTTAAAATATATTTTAAAACAAAATTGTTCTAATATGTTTGAATCAGGAAAATAAATTATTTACTGTATGTGACTAAATGGCTTTTAATTGTTCTAATGTCAATCACGTAAAGCCTTGATCTGCCACTATACTATAAAATACATCAAAAAGAATATTTGTATTTAAAAAAATTTTTAGTGTTGCATTTGTATTTGTTTAAAACATTTTTAGAACACTAAGCAATATTTTTTCTAAATATGAAAATTTTATTTTTAAAGGATTTAAAAAAAAAAAAAAAAAAACTATAATGGACTCTCTCTATCTGAACACTCTCTACTGTGAACAAACACCCCAGTATTATGAATACATTACAATGGTCCCAGCTCAGACTTACCATAAGGTGAGAACCCTTTCTATTTTCCACACCCTCTAATCTGTACATCCCAGTATTAGGAACTCTACTTTTGATCCCCATTCTAACTGTACCTCTCTATAAACTGAATGTGTGTTTTTAATTGGAATTCGGGAATTCCTCCAGTGTGGAAATTTGGAGAAATGTATGCATGCTGCACAAGCATACGCAATGCAAGAATAGACTAAAATTGCTCACTTTCTCATATAATGTACTGATTACAGGGTTTGTACACATTTCAGAAAGGAAAATCCAAGGAGTCCAAGAAATTTCTAAGGAGCTCTATCAAATCTGTTTATATTGTATACACGCAATATCACAGTAGTTTCTTAATCACTAAGTAACTTTATTTTTCAAAACCAAAAATGTAACATATTTAAATTAATAGATATTTATTAATTTGATGAATGAATAGCTAAAAGATAAAAAAAGACAAAATCTAAAGGAAAAAAAAAAAAAAAGAAAAAAAAAAGATTTATCTTTGTCTTGTTTAAACGCAGAATTAATGTCTCGAAACAAAAGCAAATATTTAGAATTAGTAGTACTAAAAAATTTGGAGAGTAGCGAGTTCTGTACTATAAACTCTCTACTTTCTATTTATGTAAACCACTGAATTTATTAAGAACTAAATTTTAAAATTAAGAGTTAGTAGGAGATAGAAGTTCAGAACAATATGATTAGCATTAATGAAAATAATAAAAGATGTTGGCTAACCTATAGCATTCTTTAATTAGAATAAATGAAATAAAAAGCATATCACATTTCAAACTAAATAAAATACTCTTGAAATTTAAAAGATTTGTCCAAATGAAATATTTATTTACTAATGCTAAAATTTTCAACTACAGGTCGAATCTACACTAAAAACAAATACAGTTCCCTTGATTATAAATTACACACAAACAAAATAAAAAAGCATTACCAGATTAACTGAAAGAATTTTAGAGTTCAACTAATCCCAAATTTATGATAAATCGTCAAAATAGTATTGAAGAATTATGAAAGATTACAAAAAATTTTCTATTAAAATAATGCTTATGATTTTTTTCTAATTTAAGCAACTCTGCCTGCTTTTCTTTTGCTGTTTTTCTCAAGCTATTGGACTTAAATAATAAAGTCATGTTTTCTTTTCCTGCTTGTTCATAGCTAGATCGCCCATGCAGCATAGTTTACAAATCAATCCTGTTTCTACGCTCATTTTTTTTTTTTTTTTTTTTTTTTGTGTGTGTGTGTGTGATTTATCATTTAACCCCCTAGCACCCCGGCCGGCCAGGAACAAGACACTTCCTTCCCCTATTTTAAGAGAGATAAATCTTTTTCCAATAACTGGACAACAGCAGAGCCATTTCGTGGGGGGACCTGGACAATAGCCATTACAGGAAGTCACAAAACTTCCCATGATCTTCCTTATCTGTGTGATCTCATGCGAATGGGGAAAGATGAAACAAATAGACCACCCCCCCCCAAGTCTTTAATCCCTCGAAAATTTCTCTTTCTCAGTGTCATGTCTTCATAACAATTTATTTGTAAGGTCAGTGCTTCTATGGTTTAGAATTCTTTGGGGAAATCTAAAAGGGGAAGCTGGGGGAAGGAATGCTTCTACCAATTTCGACCAGCACCAGACATTTAGGAAGTTCTTCCGGCTGCCAAGGAGTGTCTAAGGAGTATTTTGTTTTTCCAAGTAGTTCTAAGCACCTTGGAAAAGGTTTTCAATTTTAAAGAGTTTCCAAGGATTCTGAGGAGGTGTACACACCCTGTGATTATGTTTTAAAGTAACACAGTATATAATTATCTAATTTACTCACTGATACATGTAATGTAGCAATTATGCTTCACCTTGCTTCTTGTCCTGCTCTGCTTACCACTTCTTAATGGGAGCACTAATAGACTGCCAGATATACATTGATAGACTAACTGATGTTACTTTTATATCTTGTATTCTTGTGTGTTGTCCTGTTATTTATCATTAGGAAAGAAATTAAAATGCTTTCAAGAAATGCAGTATAATTATATAATTTTTCTACATGTTTTGTAAAAATATTTTAATTAAAATGAAGAAATGACTAATGGTCGAGTGAATAAGACACTGAACATTGGTAGATGGCTGAAATCCAGGGTTCTGGCCAACCACAAAGCTGTCGATTTAACGGCGTGGAGTTTTGAGTGGTTTTCTCCAGATGTAATGTGAATCCACGTTAGAACCCATTATCTCCCTCTCTCTCTATCCGAACACTTTTGGGTATGAACACTCCCATAATCTGAACACTTTTGGGTATGTCTCATGAGTGTTCAGAATACAGAGACACTAACATTTAATTTGTAATTATAAATCAAGTTAAAAAATTTAATTTTGAACAAATTCATTTTAAAGCTGTTCTTAGGGTAAAAAAGCTAACAGATTTATATTTTATAGAAATTGGGAAATGTACAAGTTTACTATTATAAGCACTCAAACACGGCGTTTACATTATTATTATTTTAAGAAAATGAATAATTAAAAATTACCTTTCAGCAGAAAAGGCAGATTCAGTATCTATATAAATAACTTGACCATCTAAACCAATCATACTGGTTGGTAATGTACACAATATGCTAAGCATAAAACAAAATTGAGTCTTCCCAACTCCTGGAGGACCTGATAGCTAAAAATTAATTATAATTTGAAAAGTTATAAGTTAATTAAATAGAATAATTTTAGAAAGAAAGTTATTATAATAGCTGAGCAAGAGATTTTAATAAAAGAAAGATGAGAACTGTAACAAGTATGATAGTTGAAGTTAATTCTACACAATAAGAACTTTTATGTGACTTGCTTAAAACAATTTTATATAAATATATATTAATTGAGTACTGTTAAAGCACTTACTTTCGTGAGTCTTTAATTTTCACGCTTTTTGCAAGCCCATTGTAATCACAAAAATTAAATCCTCATGAAAAACTTTTTTTTCCCCCGCTTCAAATAAAATAAAAATTAGAAATTTTTCACTTACCAAAATTCACTAATTTATTGCAGCTACAAACTATTTCTTGGGGTAAAAAAAAAAAAAAAAACTAATAGATTTATATTTTATAGAAATTGGGAAATGTACAAGTTTACCATTATACACACTCAGTTGTTTCTTGAATATAAAACAATAATACAACTAATAGAATGCAGCTCGTTCACCTACAATGTTTATACCAGCTTCTTTGAAGTCATTCAAAATGAGGAGGGGGAGACAAACTTTTTGGACAAAAGAAGTTTCTTAAAGTCCTTATGCAAAAGGGGTTTTAGGCACTTTCAGGATTATTTAACTTACGGTTCTATTCATATAAAATTTGCAAAATTTTGAGCTCACAAAATCATTGACTATCTTCATTTTCAGAAAAATTACAACTCTCAGAAATAAGTGCTTTTACAGTACCCCTTTCTTTGTACAGGAGAATGCAGACATTTTTCTAACACACGTAACTAGAAGTTTATTCAATTGGGATAGAACTGCCTGATCGTTACACTCATAATCTGTTACCACAATAGCTAACCTAAATTTAAAAAATAATAATAATAAAAGAAAAATAACTTTTTGAGTTCACTTTGCGGAGCTTCGTTAACAGTTTGTTTCTTGACGGGTTAGGAGTTCTATGCACTTCATATGAAACTACTTACAGTACTGTGTGTATTAATTGAATCAAGGGTGAATTTTTATATTTTCCAACTTTAGGTAGACACTCCAAAAAGAAATTTGTTTTTTTATACAAGGGGTAGAGCCACTCATCACAGTTGAAGGCATGATAAAAAATTATCAGCACGAGAAGACAGTGATAGAAAAAATAAAACTTGACTTAAACATGAAGTTTCCCTTCAAATATGGGATTTGTTTCATTACAAAAAAAAAAAAAAAAGAATACTTTGTCAAAAACAAAGTGGCTCTTCTAGGTTGTTCAAGAACCTTTCTGGACCTTGTGGGGGATTTATCCCAGAAATAATTAGGGATGTAACGAATATTCGGCCACTATTCGGTATTCGGCCTATTCGGCTGTTTTTCCGAATATTCGGTAGGCCGAATATTAAGTTGGCCTAATATTCGGTCAACCGAATACTGAACAGATATTCAGCCGAATAGTTGTGTCCGAATATTGCTACATATTCAGCTGAATAATTTCAGGACAAAGAGAAAAAAATATTTTTAACATGTATTTTTTAATGCATTTACAAATAATATTGCTTAGTTATACTTCAATATGCTAATTTTATATGATAAAATATCCTTAGTCTTTGAATTTTAAGCTAAATGAAACATAATTTAGTGTATTTAATATTACAGAAATGCAGACTTTTCTACTTTCATGATACTACTTGGTTTTCTACCTTTATGGGGTGGGGGTAGGAGGAATCTTTTCAGATCCTCAATTACAAACATAATTTTAAAAAGCTGCTACATATGTTTGCCCAGAGGTTGTAAAACCCAAAGAATAGTATATTTATGCATAGTTACCAGATTAATCACAGCCATAGCATATTTATTAAATTATGAATATCTCAAAATATAATTATGCTGCTATCAGTGTTTAAACTTGTAAAAGATATTTTTTTATGACCAAAATTTTTTATAGATAATATATTGTTGTGTGTTTTTAATCCTCTACAAAAAATATAAAATGAATTTTAATTAGTCTTTATTTGATATTTATTTACAAATTTGAAAAGCAACAATTTTATTTAGAGTTAAAATGAAATTTTTAAAAATTTAATATTCGGCTGCCAAATATTCGGTATTCGGCTTGAGCTATTGGCCGAATATTCGGTATTCGGCCAAATCACTATTCGTTACATCTCTAGAAATAATCTCTGCTATCCGTAAGCAAACATTCTTAAAAATGGATTGCAGTGTGAAAAATAGCTTCATTTATTCAAGTAAGGTACAGAGCAGAACAAATTGCTGAAGATTAAAAAAGCCTGATGGAATGTATGCCACAATGTGTAAAAGTAGCCCTGGAAGCAAAGGAAAGGGGGGGATAATACCGTAAGCGGGTGTCCATCGCCAAGGAAGATGCGTCGCCAAAGCTTACTATATGTTGTAAACAGTCCTGACAGCGTTGCCAATCGAGATTAGCTAATCGGCAACCCTTCCGGCGGAGCTGTGTTGTTTTATGATGTCATGAGAAACTAGTGTGTTTGAAGGAATTTTAAGGAGTTTAACTGGAAAAATAACTGAACTTGAATTAGCCGGGAATGGAAGTTGTGTCGTCTGCTGCAGATTTGTATTTTATAATGGTTATTTTTGAAAAGTGGAATTTTTGCTTGTTTTTATATTAAATGTAGATAATTTGTGTAGAGCTATGATGAAAGTTGTTCCTTTATACGTTGAGTTGTTTCTAATTTTTTATCAAGTGAAATTCACAAAAATTTGAAAATGTTTGTTGTGAGTTATGAAGAATATGAATCGAGCATATGTTGAGGTACAGTTGTTATGCTTATTTCAATGCTTTTGATGGAATTATTTTGTGGTGAATGGACGCCGTTCATGAATAAAATTTGAGGTATGTGGTGCTTTTATTTATTTAAATGTTTATTCCTTGCTTTACGGTACACCGGTGTATAGTTGAGAATATTTATGGTGTTATGTTTTTATAATTATGTAAGGTTTTTAGCATGGTATGTTATTTTTTGTGAATTGGGATGAAAAAATAAAATTTTTTAAGGTTTTAAGAGGGAAGGTTAATTTTTTTTTTTTTTTTTTTTTTTGTTATCTGGGTTTGCTTCCGATTTACAGAATTCCCGTACAATTTTTAGGTTAAATATGAATACATATGTAAGGATTTTTGAGTTTGTGATCAGATTTGATTCTATTCTGATTAATAGTGTAAATGTTGTGTGTTTTGAAGGTATATTAAATTGTAAAAAATCATGTGGGGGAGGAAGTAGTCGGTTTATTATAGTTGTTTTCTGTTATTTATAAAGAGTGTTTTTAACATTTTATAAAAATATTTGCAGTGTATTTTTCTTGAAATCACGTGCACTATTCAGGTTAAATATGATACAGTAAATAAGTATTTTTGAGTTGTTTGTGTGTGTGTGGTGGTGGGGGGGAGGTAGTCGGTTTATTTGAGTGTTTTTCTATTAATTTAAAACTGTTATTTTAACTTTTTAAGGGAAATTTCGCTGTATAATTAATTATGTGCAGAAACATATTTTAGCATTTTGCATAATTTGAAGGTTATGGCTTATTTATTTTTTAACGTGCCCAGAGCTAGTGCTTTGTTTATGTACATTTTGTTTATAATTGCATTTGAAATATGTCTACTAATGTTTTAATGTGTTTAGATAAGTATATTGTAGTTTTGGGTTTATATTTTTCCGTATGTGTCTACCTATGTTTGTTTTGCCTGGCGCGAAAAACAATTCGCCAAGGTTAGACGTTGGCGACAAAAAAAAGTCGCCAACTCAACCGACACCCGCTTACGGTATTATTCCCGGGAAGGGCATATTCAATACTGATTGTCATTGAAATGCATTAATTTTCCTTATAAACTGTTTTCCCCAAACATGCAATTTGATTCAATTAATACTAACATGTGAATGTCCACTCAAAATTTCAAGCTCAGTGGCTGCTGGCTACCTATGAATTTTCTGAATTTTAACCTCTACCATTTGAGATAAGAGAGAACTTCTTTCTGCATTTTATAAGAAACTGGACTTCACAAATATCAGACTATTTCAGAGCAATATTTCAAATATTCAGAATTTTAGGAAATCTATGATCTGTATGAACTCTACACATGCAAAGATAACAGTAATAAGAACTGAGTGTACTATATTTTAGAAATATAAAAATCTACAACATTTGGAAAAAGTATTTAAACATTTCTAAAAAAAAAAAAAAAAAAAAAAAACTACAGTCAATTTTACATAAAAAAAAAGGATATATAAATTTTTACTTCAGTTACACTTCCAACAAGTAAACCACCCTGCAGCAGCATATCCAAACTTTGTAATGAAGTTGAAAAAAACGCATTTCTGGGAGTTTCCTTCTGGTTCATACATAGATCATAGACCTATAAATAAAAATATATTTAGCCAGGAACTAAAGTAAAAAGCCACATTTATTTAACAATATTTTAATTTTAAAAATCTGATAAAAGTGTGCATACTGAAATTAAATTTTGTAAATCTCCACAAAAATTTTAAAAAAGGTCGAGCACATAAAGAATTCTGTTTACAGAACAAATTGACATACTTTTTTTGTTAATATTTTAAGGCATATACTATAAAATCAATAGTACATAATGCTCAATGACTAAACACACTAAAATAGTTTGAGTTTGTCCAAAAACATACACATCTTCATTAAAGTTTGGACATGAAGTAATGAAAGTTATATAGATCTAAAGAAAGATTACAGATTTATTTCATTATTCCTCTAAGCAAAGTTTGAAAAACTCAATACAGGAGCCACACCTTGAAAAAGTAAACAGAGAAGTGAAACAACACGATTCATTCCTTGATTCTTTGAAAAAAAATCACTGAGCATAATCTCTCACATAGAATCGATTAGATGAAGCCATAGATACTGGCAAAAATACTCCTTTTGCGTGACAAGCAATGCAAGGACAATTTTATTTAATATTTAAGTTCTATTTAACTGAAAAATTTGATAGATTTGGGGCAAATTTATTCAAAATGTGTAAAATTTTGTATGCACATCACTTAAACACTTATTTGTAGGAATTCTTTTTTAGAAATTGGTAATGCTCTTTGAAATGACAACGTAAGCGTATATTGTCGTTTGTGGAAGTCACTTTTTTTTTTTTTCATTGCTCTCACCAGTGTTTTTAAATGTTAACGGCAAGATATTTGTGCAATCCTATTTTAATAGTGTTTGAGTGATGACAGCATTTGTTTATAGCTTTTACTTATGTAAATTTAGTTTAGTTTATTTTGTTTTTGTTATAAATCTATAATTACTAGCCAGCTAGCCGCCCCGTGAAAATTCGCTTTAAAAAATTGCCGATCAGTAAGGTAGACCTCGTGCCTCTGTTAACTGTGTCAGTCAGCCTAATGATTATGTCTTCGATTTTATTTTTTTTAAACCGAACTTTAGAATTTCTTTCTGTTGAATCCAATATCTTAAGAAAGCAAAGAAAATGAGTTCAGAGGTTGAAACTCAACTTTAATTTTTAAAAAATAAAATCATAGACATAGTTGCCAGACATCCTCCTCCTTCTCTTCTGGGTTAGCGTTGCAGCAGGAAGACTGGTTATTATACTGATGACTGGACTCTATTTGCTTTTAGTAGTTGCACAGGTATAAGCGATAAATGACTGTTAGAACACAGACAAGTAGAAGAGGACATGTATCAGGTGCGGACATTGCACAAGGCCCACATGAGCGGGCATACTGAATTTTTTAAAGTATACGATTTCGATTATGGACAAACTATTGAGCTTTCATTCAGCTGGTCATTGAAGGCAAGCAGCCTGTAGGTTGCACCTTTCTTTTTTTTTTTTTAAGCAGCCCATTAGCAGACCCGGTGGTCGCCGAAGGCCGGTAGCCTGCAGGTTGCACTTTTGGTCGCGAAGAGGCTGTCGGCAGACCAGCTGGTCACCGGATGTGGCAGCTCACCAAAACATGTAAAAGTGGCCCGTAAGTTGGATAGGCTGGACATAAAGTGATCGGACTAACTGGTTGCTGAAGGCGGACGGCCCGTAGGTTGGAAATTTCGGTCGCGAACAGGCCCGTATACCATAGGTTGCACTTTGCTTGTGCACAGCACACAGGTAAAGTGGCCTGTGTGCTGTAGGTTGCACATTTTGGCCGCAAAGCGGCCAAAACTGGTCTTCACAGGCAAATAGTTGCTCATATTTGTATAAGGATTATATTTTTCTGCAGAATGGTGAAAGACATCATCCTTCTTCTGTTTTCATTTTTTATCTTAAAGTTAATCTGAAACCTGTTCTCTTTCATCATTCATAATATTCTCCACTAGAAACTTTGTCCTCACAACTGGTTTTTGATTCCATTCAAAAAACAATGCATGGAAGTAAGAGGGGAGACTAGATAGGAAATCTTAAACTTATTCTCCTCCAAGGACGGATACAATCCATCCCACCGCCCCAGGAAATTAATGTCAATGGCGGCCCACTTACATTTACTTCTAACATACGTACACATCATACATAAGTGTATATATAAATACAATATATATTAACATGACCGGCCCATCGGGAAAATTCCTGGGTTACCGGTGGGTGTATCCGGGCCTGTTCTCCTCTTTGAATATGCCACGGCCTAAACTCGTTGCACAGTGAAAGTAACTTTATTTTTGCCCTTTACCAAGACACTGAAAGAGGTAGGTATAATGAAAAGAAATTATGGGAAAGGTGATTTAAATCAGGTAACTTTGATTGGGGCTAATTGGAAAATTTTAAATTTTGAGTTGGCATATTACATAGATCTCCCCCCCCCCTCCAATCATGATGCCCTTACTACACCTCTGAGGAACATATTGAATTTGAATCACTGATGTTAAGTTCAGCCACTGATCACATGAACATAAAAACATGATTTTACTGTTTGTATGAAACTCCTCAATCACCAAATGTTATGGCATTTGAGCAAAAAGGGATTTGAATGGACAGTAATAAGTTATCTCATCAAAGGTTTTAAAAAAAAAAAAAAAAAAAAACCCAACATCAGTAGGGTTTTTACCACCGAAAATATCACTAACAATACAAGTTTTCACAATTAAGTTTTAAGTAAAATAATTTGGTAAAATACTTTTGAAACTAAATGAAATATTACTTACAGAATATGCTTCCGAGACACATTTTTTGCTTATTTTAACTTGTAACTTCAAAGCTTCTTCAGAACTAATGCCAAATAGCGACTGAAGCTCTAATGTAGTAAGACAAAGAACATCCTATAAGAGTTACATTTAAAAAATGAACTGCTTAACTTAATAAAATAGAAAAATAGTTTACAAAGGTATGCTTGTAAATGATTCAAAAAAATTTTTGAATTAGAAAGATGCATGTCAGGATAATTTGCTTCATTGCAAGTTATTCAACACTGGTAAATATTCTTTCAAAATAAATTAGAAACAAGAGATATTTTCAGTTCTAATTGAAGAGAGAGAATGCTGTTTACTCTCTCTCTCGTCCGCTCCAATAATGGTATAAAATATTGCCTATAGGGGACACTAATCACGACTGTTTCGATGAAAATAAACTTACTTTACATGTGTATAAATTTTGTTTGTCAAATATCTCAACGATATTTTCAGGTAAGTCCAGCCGCTTTACTTTAAAAGAACCCATTACAAAACATACGGAATGGAATCTGAGGCGTGATTTCTCCAAACTCCAGATCCAATCGTTCCTATAGCTATAAGCATGGCTGACTGGGATCTTCCCTTCCCCGGCTATCCAGACGAAACCGAGAACAATAGGAAACCCCGTATAAGCGGTAGTTCGCATTCCTTCCGCCGTGGCGTAGTTATATGTCCTGAACAAAGCGATTTAAAGGGCCAGTCCATATGATTAAAAGGGCATTAAAACTGTCAAAAATGCTTTTTTTTTGTTTAAACAGAATGTATCTTTATCTATAAATATTTTGAAACGTTTCTTCATCCATGCACACATTGAAAAAAAATCTGATGTGTCCAACACATGACTTCCTTGCACGTCTATTAGATCAAAAATATTTTCGACGCACTTCCTCTAAACTTATTTGTTTCAAAGAGATAAACTATCAATAATAGTAAGGTTTAGCGATTTCTAGCCAAATATTTCGATATCGCCAAGTTGAGTTCAATTTGAAAGATTTCCTTCTGACACTTTATTTGGCGATATTTCACCAAAAGCCGACAAACTCTAGATAGTCTGCGAGATTTTAGGGATAGCCAAATAGTCATTGACCACAGACTTTCAATGAATTGAATGCATCCATACACCTCAATGTATTTAAAGTCATTTGGCTCACCCTATAAATAAATTCTCAGTCGATTGCTGTCAAAAAAGATATTGAAAACAGTTAGATATTACAATAGTTCTAAATACAAAAGTTCAAAATTCTACTGGTTAAAGTTTTAGAGTTATACAAAATACGAAATAATTTTTGGCGCCAAATTTGGCGATATTTCGGCGAAACTCGTCAGTGTCGACGACATTTGGCGAGATTTTAAGCATGAACCAAACAATGACAGATTATCGCCAAATTTGGCGACATGTCGCCAAAACTCGCCAAGAACGATGACAAATGGCGATACTTTGGGCATGGACCAAATGACTGACTATCGCCAAGTTTGGCGATATTTCGCCAAAACTCGCCACGGTCGAGGACAGACGGCGAGATTTTGGGCATGTATTAAACAATGACTTTCTACAGTTGTATTATATTGAAGATGTCCATAGACATTAAAGTACTGAAATTCTTTTCGGTGGTCCTGTAAATAAACTCTCCAGTAGATTGGAACCAAAAATCGAGATGCACAACTAGATGTTACAGCAATCTTATATATGAAATTTCATAATAGCTTTTGAGATTTGAAAGTTAAATATGCACACACGTACACCAAAAGTCGCCAAGCTTGGCGACTTTTGGCATAGTTCTTGAGGGAGGCACGTGACCGTGGTCGGACCATTACCTAACTTATATGGTAGGACGGTATTGTGCTTGAAATGGATGAATGCCCCTAAAATTGCCATTGACCGTAATGTATTGGAAATCTTTTGAGTGTTCCTGTAGCAGAACTATAAATGATAAAGACACTTTTTTTAATGGAGAAATTCATTTTCTAACTCTTTACAGCATATATCACTTCTGAGTCGTTTGAAATAGCGCAATACCTCTAAAAAACGCTTTGATGAATTTCGGCCCATAGAGCGTAATGTATTTCGAATCTTTTGGGCGGTTCTGTAGATAAACTATCCAGTCGAATGGAACCGAGAGGGGAGTTGCACAACTAGATGTTACAACAATCCTAAATATAAAGTTTCAACATTCTACGCCTAATAGTTTTTGAGATATGCGAGTTTAATGAATTTCGGCCCATTGAGCTTAATGTATTTCGAATGTTTTGGGCAGTCCTGTAGATAAACTATCCAGTCGAATGGAACCAAAAGGGGAGGTGCACAACTAGATGTTACAAATATCCAAAATATGAAGTTTCGACATTCTATGCCTAATAGCTTTTGAGTTAGGCGAGTTTAATGAATTTCGGCCCATAAAGCGTAATGTATTTCGAATCTTTTGGGCGGTCCTATACATAAACTATCCATTCGATTGACACCAAAAGGGGAGGTGCACAACTAGATCATAGAAAAATCCTAAATATCAAATTTCAACATTCTACGACCAATAGTTTTTGAGATATGCGAGTTACATACATACGTACGTACAGACGGCATGGAAAAACTGGCCACAATAGACTCGCCGCTGGTCAAAATGAGTTGCAGACGCGTTAATATGATCGTGCATGCTAGCCTACGATGAGATGCATCGAAAAAATTTTTTTAATTAAATTTAAAGGTAGTCAAATCGGTTTTTTTGTCGAAATTTGGCCCCCAAAATTTTTCGGGATCACATTACTTCCTTATACTACGTACATGGAAGTAAAAATTTAAGAAATTGTTAGTTGGTTAATGCTTTTAGGAGCTTCTTCGACATGTAATAAATTAATAATAATTAAATATATTAATTTATGTTTTATTTAAATCTTCAGAAGACTGTAATACTTTTTAAAGACTTGTTTTTCGCAACTCCTACATATTTTAATATATTAATACAGCATTCTCCCTATACGTAAAAAACACTCAAAATACTGGGGTTGGACGATAAAATAAATAAAAACTTTGTGAAAAAAACGCACATAAAATGTAACTTATAATAGTTACGATCGTTTCGACAAAAAATTCTTTCGGTCTGCATCAGAAAAAGTCCGAGACGCAGGGGCGTAGCCAGAGGGGGGCTGCTGCCCCCCGCCCCGAAATGGGACAATTTACTTAGCTTACAATTTGATATTTAGCTTACAATTGAACTTTAGCTTTAAATTTGATACCCAGCTCACCCCGAAATGAAATCCTGGCTACGCCACTGCGCGAGAGGAAGGTCTTTCTCTGATGCAGACTGAAAGAATTTTTGGTCGAAACAATCGTAACGAAATTACATTTTATGTGTGTTTTTTTCACAAAGTTGTAATTTTGCAATACGTATGTTCGTGTCAGTGGCGTAGCCAAGGGGGCATAGGGGGTCAGCTCCCCTCCGATGAGAAATTTTTTGCCATATACAAAATGCATATTGTTGCGGAATTACTCTGCTACTCCTGGGGTTCGTCGTTCTAAAGTCCAGTGGTGTAAAAAGTTCAAGTAAAAAGTCACTTGTCAGGATGGAACACAAACTTTATTTCTTCTAGAACTTCGTAGAACAATCAGCTGCACACAATTCACAAGCACAATCTAGCAGTAACGTGCTTTTAACAATCCTCTTGGATCAGAAGCTCTCACAAATGCTGTATTTCTCACACAAAATAAGTCACTTTTACAGGCAAAAATTCCGTGGAAATATTCAAGGGATATAGTACACTATCCCTTAAGACACAGCAATGAAGAATTTACACACAGCACTTTAAAAACAGCTTCACAAAGCAAGCTAAAACACAGCTTCTATAGCACTATCAGTTCACAAACAAGCGTACTCAGAGCTCTTCACACATTGAATGTTCAACTCGCAACTGACTCGCTTCGGGGCGATGCCCGCTTCTATAAATAGCCGACGCAGGAGGTACAAGAGGTTTCCAGAAAAGTCAATTTCTCGAGGGTTCTACATAAAGCGTGAATTTTGATTACGTCATAGAAGAGAAATGTTAGGTTATTATGCGTTTTTAATGCAGGAAAAACAACTTCCAGGCCCCATTGGGAAAATCGCGCCAAATGACCAAAAAGTCGCCAAGCTTGGCGACTTTTGGCGAAATATCGCCAAATTTGGCGCCAAAAATAAGTCCTCAAAAGTGAAGAGATCTAAGCTCTAGGACTAATATTTCTCGAGATTTCTAGAAGCCCATAGAAAAACATATGGGAAAGCGAAACCTCCGTATCTCCGGTTCTAATTGGCCGATTTTGATGCAACAAAAAGCAAAATTTATCTATTTGAAGCGTAGAATACGAATTTTAAACCATTCTAAGCCCCAGAGCAGCGGGTTGCCCCGAAAATTCGTAACATTGCCCCCTTCCCAAGGACTGCACGTCCCGGGCAGTACAATCCCTAGTTAGGAGGTCACACAGGTACCTACACTGTATAACACTTAACAAGATCTTAACAACATAATTCAAGCAAGTAATCAATAGCACAATAAGCAAATACACATTAATAAATAAATAATCATCATAATAAATAATTACACTGTAATAAGTAATCAATGTAATAACAAATACACATTAATAAAATCCAATATATTACAAATATGCACACTAAACATGGCGTAAGTGGTGAGAGAAAGAGAGTTGAAGAAAGAGGAAGAGAAGAGAAAGACAGGAAAGGAATGAGAGGTGAAAGAAAAGAGGAATTACGCCATAGTGACCATAGTCTGAGCTAATTACAACCGCGGTAGATGGCTAGCCGATCGTAATGTACAACTCTTGGCTTCGAGTTTGGTGACTTACGAATCCGTACGATGACGTCATTCAGCCGGTTTAGGACTGTGTAAGGACCGTCCCACGGCGATTGCAGCTTGGGAGACAGGCCTTTCCGTCGAGTAGGATTCCATAGCCAAACTTTGTCACCTGCGTTGAACTCGTGTCCCGTAGCCTTCGTGTCGTAGCGAGTCTTCATCTTTTCCGTGTTCAGGTTGATCCGCTCCCGAGCAAAATGATGCACATCTTCAAACCGTGCCCGAAGGTTTTCCACGTACTCCTCTGGCGATGAAGGCGCATCTGGAGGGCGGCCGAACACTAGATCGGCGGGAAGACGAAGATCTCTGCCGAACAGCATCTGGGAAGGTGTGAAGCCGGTAGTCTCGTGGACGGCACTCCTATAGGCCAGCAGGAACAGGGGGAGTTTCTTGTCCCAGTCCTCTTGATTCCTAGATACCAGGAGCGAGAGGTTGTTCAAAATTGTGCGATTGAACCTCTCCACCATGCCGTCGGATTGCGGGTGTAAAGGCGTAGTCTGTGTTTTGTCTATTCCGAGAAGTTGACAAAGTCCTTTAAAGACTGCAGAGGTAAAGTTCGTTCCTTGGTCGGAGTGAAGTTGCAGAGGGGTTCCATATCTGGAAATCCATTCTTGCACCAATACCTCTGCTACGGTCGTAGCTTCTTGATCGGGAATAGGAAACGCTTCGGGCCATTTAGAGAAGTAGTCAATGACAACTAGGATGTATTTGTTGCCATCCGAAGTTCGCGGAAGAGGTCCCAGGATGTCGAGGGCAATCCTCTCAAAAGGCGCTCCTACATTATAACGATGTAGTCTTCCACGGCTTCGTTTCTTCGGGCCTTTACGGGCGGCACAGGCGTCACAAGCTTGACACCACTTTTCGACGTCGCCTCGAGCCCTAACCCAGTAGAAGCGCTCGCGAACTTTCTGCAGGGTCTTCATTACGCCAAAATGGCCTCCAGTGTAGCCATTATGAAGTTCTTCTAGAACCTTCGGAATCCTCGAACGAGGGAGTACTAACTGCCATCGGAGCATCTTGCCGTCGTCCGACTCCCATTTACGATACAGGACTCCATTCCTCAGGCGAAGCGAATCCCATAAAGCCCAGTACTGTTTTGTTGCCGGACTGTAAGATGATATTTCTTGCCAACTGGGCTTAGCGCTGGATTTTTCCATAAATTCCACAATAGGTTTGATGTCGCTGTCTGCTAATTGGTCCGCCCGAACATTTTCGTCACTCCAGGGATCTTGAGATGGTGCCGATGATGTAACTTGGCGGACAACGGGATGTTTCAGATGGTAATTTTTCTCTGCCCTGGAGCAATAGCGACAACTGTCTATGCAGGGCCTTCTCGACAAAGCATCTGCATTTCCATGAGATGACCCTTTCCGATGACGTATCTCGATGTCATATTCTTGTAATCGCTGTATCCACCTGGCTATTTGGCCCTCTGGATTCTTGAAATTTAGAAGCCAGGTTAAAGAGGCATGGTCCGTTCGGAGCAGGAACTTTCGGCCGTACAGGTAATGATGGAAGTGCTCCACGGCTTTAATGATAGCAAGAAGTTCCTTTCTCGTAACACAATAGTTACGTTCTGCCTTTGAAAGGCATTTGCTCCAGTAAGCAATGACGTGTTCTTGGCCATCTATCTCCTGGGACAAAACTGCTCCAACACTCTCCTTACTTGCGTCTGTGTCCAGGATAAATGGCTTGTCAGGGTGAGGATACGACAGGATCGGCGAAGATGTTAAAGCCGTCTTCAGTTCGTTGAATGCGTCCTCACATTCCTCAGTCCATAGAAATTTCTGTCCAGTCTCGGTCAATTTGTGAAGAGGTCTTGCAATTTGAGAAAAGCCCTTCACGAATTTTCGATAGTAAGTACACAGACCGAGAAAACTTCTTAAGTCATGGATATTCTCGGGACGACTCCAGTTCTGGACTGCGGACGTCTTTTCGGGATCGGTTCGGACTCCGTGGGCGGATATTATGTGCCCGAGGTAACGTACTTCCCGACGGAACAAGTTGCACTTCGACGGACTTAGTTTCAAGTTTGCCTCTTTTAATTTCTGCAGTACCTTTCGAATGTTCTCGAGATGCTCTTCGAAAGTCCTTCCGACGATGATGATATCGTCCAAATAAACGAGACATGCTTCGTAGGAAAGTCCTCTCAACACTGTCTCCATTAGTCGCTCGAATGTAGCAGGTGCGTTGCAGAGTCCAAAAGGCATAACTTTGAACTGCCATAATCCTTGTCCCGTGGTGAACGCAGTCTTTTCACGGTCGTCGGGATGAATTTCTACTTGCCAGTAACCACTCTTGAGATCCAGAGTGGAAAACCATTCGTTTCCCGATAAAGTGTCCAATGTGTCGTCTATCCTGGGAAGAGGGTAGCTGTCTTTCTTGGTAATGTCATTCAGACGTCTATAGTCAACACAGAACCGGGTGGAACCATCTTTCTTTCGGACCAAAACAATTGGCGAGGCCCACGGACTAGTCGACGGCTCGATGACGTCATCACGCTGCATCTCCTCTAAAAGTCTACTCACCTCTTCTTGCTTAGCAAACGGCAGCCGCCTAGGATGTTGCTTGATGGGAGAATGGCTGCCTGTATCTATCCTATGTTGAGTTAAGCTCGTACGGCCAAAGTCACCCGAAGTTCGGGAGAAGAGGTCTTCAAATTCAGCTATTACTTTCCCCGCAGCGCTTCTCTGTTCTGCCGTTAACTCCATGTCTTGTATTAATTCCTTCGTCAGGCACTCGGAAGATTTAGCTGTCGTTTGGCTGATGTTCTTATTAATGCAGGTAACAGGAGTGCATGTCGCCAACACTTCATTTTTCTTTATCACCTTCGACTTGTCCGTCACATTTACTACTCTAACTGGAATTTCTGTTCTCGACAAGTCCACAAGTGTTGCTCCCACAAGTACTCCTCTGATGGAATCACTATTGCTTGGGTGTTCGATTAATCCAAAACGGAATTTATTGCTTTCTTTTACTGTTCCAGAAATTATTGAATCAGTTCTGGGAGGTAGAGTGATATCAGTCTGGGCTATTATTTGCTGAACATGCAAAACAGTTTCATTTCTAATATCGAACGCAGCTATTTCTTCTGAGTCTGAACGAAGCTCATTATTCTTAAAGTCCAAATTAAATTTGTGTGATTTTAAAAAGTCCAGTCCGAGAATAAAAGAGTCTGTAATATTGGCGACATATACCACATGGTCGTATCTGGCATTTCCAAACGTGATTTCTACTTGCGCTTTTCCGCCCACTTCGATCTTGTCACCTGTCACAGTCTGGAGGGTCAGCGAGGGCGGAGTCCAGATAATCTTCAAATTTAATTTCTTGGCCAGATCCGTCCTTATGATCGTTACGTTCGCTCCAGTATCAATCACCATGTGGCATGGGGAACCATTAATGTAACTTTATGTTGAGCAACATCATGTGACAAAATTTCATATCATTCGCTTTAGTCATTATTATGTAATGCATGAACAAAAATTCACTCAGTTTGAAACGATTTTCGCAAAATCCCAAAATCTGATCCTTTTTTTTTTTTTTTTAGATGCTTATAGTTTAAGGTGAATGACCACCTATCATTTCACCTTTGCTATTACGTGATGTGCGAACACAAATTTACGCAGTTTGAAACAATTTTCGCAAAATTTCAAAATCTAATCAAGATTTTTTAAAAATTCGACGACAATGTTTTAAGTTGAGTGACCACTAATCATGATACCAAATTTCATTTCAATCGCTTCGGTCGTTTTTACGTGATGCTGGAACACAAATTTACGCAATTTGAAAGGATTTTCACAAAATCTCGAAATCTAATGAAGATTTTTTAAAAATTCGACGCTTATATTTTAAGTTGAGTGACCATCTATCATGACACCAAATTTCATATCATTCGCTTCACTTGTTTTTACGTGATACTTAAACAAAAAAGCGTCACGGACAGAATGACAGACAGACAAACTTTTTTTTAAATTTTTGAATTCCAAGAAGTGTACAGAAAAGTCTAATTTTATTTATATAGATATTTTAGTTTGGGGCTTCACGTACTCATCTCCTCAAATGGATGAGCCGCCACTGCATCCAGAACGAAATTTATGACTCAAGTACCGGATGATAGTACATAATAGGTGGTCTACGCGTAGACATAACGAATACACTGAAACCTCTGGGCGATAGTCTTCCGGCAACAAGGTAACTGAGGAGTCAAAAAATTTACGACTGATTTCTTGCACTTTTTAGATAAACATACACGGGTTATTGAAAATTATTTTGCCTCATGTTCAATTTGAAGACTGAACTGTGGGCCACAGCTTTAATGATTCCAGCTTTGATTTTTGATAATGATTGTATAAAGAATAAATTTTTATTAATGAATGTTAAAAATCAAGTTTAAATTTATCTAAAATACAAGATTGTTTAAATAATTTAAAAAGAATAATTTTACACTAGTATAGTGATCGGTGGATCTTTTATACGTTCTTATTAGAAATAATACTACATTTTATTATACTAATAAGAGTTATATTAAAAGTTGCGTTATTAATTACCAAACGGGTGGATCGTACACAGGAGCGCCCCGACACAGTAAGCAAGATAAGCAAGGGGCGCCATCTTCGGAGAGGCGCTATTTTGAACTCAAAACTGAGAAAAACTTGATCTGAATTTAAGAGAGTATTTTGGGTTTGAGAATGCCATTCTCTATTACCGATTAATCATATATATATAGGCTTTTTTTTTTTTACCATGGCTAATGCATAAAAGTTTGATTTGTAACACCATAAATATCCAAAACGAAATCCTCCAAGATCATTCTAAAAGTTTGGGAAAACTTGAGTAATGTTTTGACCTTGATAAAATACTGTAAACAAGAATTCTGGAACATCCTAGGAATATAGTCAGAGACAGAAATGGCCAAATATAAAAAACGCAGTTACACGACACAGAAGCCCTCAAGAGAGAAGAAAAAAGGAATGGGGAAGCTCAACTCGATTTCCAAAGAAAATCTTCTGAAATAGCTACAAACATTTCCTGTACAAGTCATTGTGAAAAGTTTGATTATGACTTTATAAAAAAATTCATTTGTGATTGTTCTATTTTTTTTTTCTTTTTCTGTCAACAAATAAAAATACAAACACAACTCCTTTTTTTTCTTCTAAAATTTCGTAACATCGATTTGGCGCCCCTTTGGTGCTGCGCCCGGGGACAGATGTCCCCCCTTGCCCCCCCCCTAGCTACGCCACTGGTGCGGCTTTCATCTCGTCTTGTTCGGCTTTCATCTCGCCTTGTCCGGTTTTCATCTCGTCTTGTCCGGCTTTAATTTCTTGCATCATATTCATGAGCTTTTGAAGTTGTTCTTCCATTTTTTGTCTAGTCAAAACCATAAACTGGAAAATTAAAGCCCTTCTTTAGAACCCCGATTCTGACACCAAATGTTGCGGAATTACTCTGCTACTCCTGGGGTTCGTCTTTCTAAAGTCCAGTGGTGTAAAAAGTTCAAGTAAAAAGTCACTTGTCAGGATGGAACACAAACTTTATTTCTTCTAGACTTCGTAGAACAATCAGCTGCACACAATTCGCAAGCACAATCTAGCAGTAACGTGCCTTTAACAATCCGCTTGGATCAGAAGCTCTCACAAATGCTGTATTTCTCACACAAAATAAGTCACTTTTACAGGCAAAAATTCCGTGGAAATAAACAAGGGATATAGTACACTATCCCTTAAGACACAGCAATGAAGAATTTACACACAGCACTTTAAAAACAGCTTCACAAAGCAAGCTAAAACACAGCTTCTATAGCACTATCAGTTCACAAGCGTACTCAGAGCTCTTCACACATTGAATGTTCAACTCGCAACTGACTCGCTTCGGGGCGATGCCCGCTTCTATAAATAGCCGACGCAGGAGGTACAAGAGGTTTCCAGAAAAGTCAATTTCTCGAGGGTTCTACATAAAGCGTGAATTTTGATTACGTCATAGAAGAGAAATGTTAGGTTATTATGCGTTTTTAATGCAGGAAAAAACAACTTCCAGGCCCCATTGGGAAAATCGCGCCAAATGACCAAAAAGTCGCCAAGCTTGGCGACTTTTGGCGAAATATCGCCAAATTTGGCGCCAAAAATAAGTCCTTAAAAGTGAAGAGATCTAAGCTCTAGGACTAATATTTCTCGAGATTTCTAGAAGCCCATAGAAAAACATATGGGAAAGCGAAACCTCCGTATCTCCGGTTCTAATTGGCCGATTTTGATGCAACAAAAAGCAAAATTTATCTATTTGAAGCGTAGAATACGAATTTTAAACCATTCTAAGCCCCAGAGCAGCGGGTTGCCCCGAAAATTCGTAACAATATGCTTCGCTTCCTTATCACACACACACTTATACACAAATGTGAGTTGCAGTAGTCGTAACCCCCCCCCCCAAGAAAAAATTCTCGCTACGCCACTGGTTCGTATTATTTGGTTTTGGAATAGTATACCCATGGCAAGGATAAATTTTAATCTTTTTGTGCTTTGACGAATTATTCTTAATAATCAAAATAGGCGCCAGCAGGGGATCCAGGGGGGAGGGGGTGCACGTGCCACTTGTCAGGCAGCCAGTGACCCTCCCCTTTCGGGGACTCCTTATTCATTCGTCGGAGAATTTTTAAGATAAGAAATAATCCAATTTTTAGGCCAATTTTCATTTTGAAATATTTAAAAGAAAAGCTAATTTTGTAGTACTTTCGCTTTTCAAAGATTTGTGAAAGGATGCGTTTACATTTCAATCAGAAACAAAATTTCAGATTAGTGGAGGATGTTCGCAGTGGCGTGGCGTAAGGGGGGGGGCGCCCGACCCAGGCAGAAAATTTCTACAGGCGGTATAACGCCTATGGTTAAATTATTTTAAGAAGATTAAAATGTCATGGAGTTTTGGGCGGTTTTCTCCAGATGAAACATGAATATGCCTTAGAACCACATAAAATGTCCTCCGACCAAGCCCTCCACCCTTCTGATTAGGTGTATTATTAAAAAGAAAAGAGGAAAATTCTCTGTGCAAATTATTCAGGAGCTTAGTTAAATTGTTTAAAATTACTTTAAACAGATTAACAAAAATAATAAATAAATAAACATAACTCCTGAATAATTTGCATAGAGAATTTTCCTCTTTTTTAAAAAAAAATTACACCTAAGCAGAAGGGTGGAGGGCTTGGTCGGAGGACTTTTTAAGGGGGTTCTAAGGCATATTCATGTTTCATGTGGAGAAAACCGCCCAAAACTCCCTGATATTTTAATCTTTTCAAAATAAGTTAACCATAGGCGTTATACCGCCTCTAGAAATTTTCTACCCTGGTCGGGCGTCCCAATCTCAATAAATAAACCAAAACCTATTAATACGAACCAGTGGCATAGCCAGAATTTTTTCATGGAGGGGGGGGGGGGTACGACTACTGCAACTCACATTTGTGTATAAGTGTACGTGATAAGGGAGCGAAGAATATGCATTTGTATGGCAAAAAATTCCTCATCGGAGGGAGGTTGGTGACCCCCTAGGCCCCCTTGGCTACGCCACTGACACGAACATAGGTATACACGGAAGTATACGCAGAATAAAATAAATAAAAACTTTGTGAAAAAAAACACACATAAAATGTAACTTATATTAAGTTACCATCGTTTCGACCAAAAAATTCTTCATCAGACAAAGACGTTCGTCTCGCGCAGTGGCGTAGCGAGGATTTTTTTTCGGGGTGGGCTGTGTATTAAATTTAAAGCTAAAAAGCTAAGTTCATTGTAAGCTAAATATCAAATTGTAAGCTAAGTAAATTGTCCCATTTCGGGGCGGGGGGGCAGCAGCCCCCTCAGGCTACGCCCCTGCGTCTCGGACTTTACCTGATGCAGACCGAAAGAATTTTTTGTCGAAACGATCGTAACTATTATAAGTTACATTTTATGTGTGTTTTTTTCACAAAGTTTTTATTTATTTTATCGTCCAACCCCAGTATTTTGAGTGTTTTTTACGTATAGGGAGAATGCTGTATTAATATATTAAAATATGTAGGAGTTCCGAAAAACAAGTCTTTAAAAAGTATTACAGTCTTCTGAAGATTTAAATAAAACATAAATTAATATATTTATTTATTATTAATTTATTTCATGTCGAAGAAGCTCCTAAAAGCATTAACCAACTAACAATTTCTTAAATTTTTTTTCAATATGTGCATGGATGAAGAAACGTTTCAAAATATTTATAGATAAAGATACATTCTGTTTAAACAAACAAAAAAAAGCATTTTTGACAGTTTTAATGCCCTTTTAATCATATGGACTGGCCCTTTAAATCGCTTTGTTCAGGACATATAACTACGCCACGGCGGAAGGAATGCGAACTACTGCTTATACGGGGTTTCCTATTGTTCTCGGTTTCGTCTGGATAGCCGGGAAGGGAAGATCCCAGTCACCCAAGGTAGAGAAAACGAGAGGCTGGGCAGAGCGGATTAAATTGCTCTCTGGCAATTTGGCGTGCAGTCAGACTCCTTTGGCAAGAGTCGTTTCTCCCGCTGTTATACACTGCATGCTAGGGGTTGCCGACCGCACCGCAAGTTGATCCGCGAAAAACAGTAGAGTTAGAAATTCCATGTTCTTTTCCTAATATTTTTTTATTTTATTTGTTGATTAATTGTTCTAAATATATATTTTAATGCATTTAAAATTGCAGTCTAAAATTACAAATCTAAAATTTTTATTCATATTTAAATGCATGCATTTAAATATGAATAAAAGATTAATATGGGCTAGCAATAATGTGTGTAACAACAAAGAATAATAACCGCTCGTCTTTGTAACGGTAAGAAAGTAAATGTTAAACTTTGTGTAAAGTTCATTTACATATAATCTATATTTATAAAATGCTAAATTCTTTTAATCAAGCACAAACTACTAATTCAATGAAAGAAAAAACTAATTCGTATTCAAGAACGATTTTTTAAGACTTTCTTTGGACCATTTTGTTTCAGTGAAAAATTAATAAGGTAAATAGCTAAAAACTTAAAATTAAATGAGAAAGCAAATTCTAGATAATTTTTTTACTGTTGACTTTGTTTTAAACTGCAAAAGATTTCTTATTTGTTTTAAATACAACTTACTGTAATTCAGTCAAAACATTGTCTATGTATAAAGACAGGAAAAAAAAAAAAAAAAAATTAACGGTGAAATCTGGAAATTTCTTGTATTGTCAATGACATTTTGTCTTTTTTTTTTTTTTTTTCCAATGGCAAAGGCAAGAAAGAAGTAAAACATTAAGAAAAAATAAAAAGATAACAAGAAAACTGTAAATAACTGCGAGATAAAATTTCATGCTCAAACGTTGAATTTCCCAATTTTCCATTATTGTTATTGCATAAATAAATATGTACTTTTTAAAAACCCACCCCCCTCCCCCTCTAACACCTTACTTCTATTCCATAGCAGTGTATGTAAATATACTGCAACAGAAAAAGAATGTGGAAGCTCTACTGTTTTTCGCGGATCAACTTGCGGTGCGGGCGGCAACCCCTAGCGTGCAGTGTATAACAGCGGGAGAAACGACTCTTGCCAAAGGAGTCTGACTGCACGCCAAATCGCCAGAGAGCAATTTAATCCGCTTTGCCCAGCCTCTCGTGTAGAGAAAAGTCAAAGTTTAGTGTTAGGATTCCATCTGCCTCTATCTGCATGTACGCCAGCCATGATGTCGAAGAACGATGAACGAAGAAGGAATCCTAATCCTACCTTATATTCGCTAATCTGTGCACTTGTCGCGCGTGGTTGATATGATGATGATATATTTCCCCGGATTTCTATGATTTCAATTTTAAAGAGGTCTTGATTGTGTTATTTTTAATTGTTGTAAATGTAACTGAAAATGCCGTTTATTTGTTCTTTTCCAACGTGTTCGAATTCCGGCAAAACTAGTGGGAAGCGATTCCACAGATTTCCTAAAGACAGTGAAAGGTAGGTTAATTTTATTGATTTTAATCTTCCACATTATTACTGATTGTTTATTCATAGGTGCTATTTAACATGTTTTTGCCATTTTTATTTCAGAATTGATACTATTTTTCTCATCATTATATGTGACATGTATGTTTATACAAACCTTTGTTGTGTGTCTTTGTGGTGCTAAGATTTAATTTTCTGTAATTCACCTTCTTTCACATTCTGTAAGATTGCTTTATTAGCTGAAGTATTACTTTAATGTGCATATAAAAGTAACGTTAAAGATATTTTCTGGCATATTACTCGCATCATTTGACACATGCTAGAAGTTAAAATGCTTTATCTACTGTTAATTTGTTAAATAATTTTGAAATGAAAAAAAAAAAAAAACTCTAAATTTTGGACTGTTGATGATGAACGGCACTGGTATTTCTGTTTCAAAATCAAAACAAAATAATTCACAAAGTGGTGGGCATGCGCCTTGGGAGTTAACTAGCGGTATTGTCATGAGATGGCGTAAGTTGCTACATATTTTCTGTGCTTCATTGAGTTTCATTCCTAAATCGAAAAACCCAACCAAATCTACGGTCGACTTTTTATCATGCTCGTTGGTTCCAGGGTTGGAAAAAAACCCGGTTTATTTGAAAAAAACCAAAAAACCGGGTTTATTTGGTTTAAACCGGGTTTTTTTGGTTTAAACCAGGTTTTTTTTTAATCCTTTTATAATTACATGTTACATATTTATAAATAAAATTATTTGTAAAATGTTCAAATAAAAATTAATATTTCTTCTGAAAATAACTAAAACAAAGTAAATAAAAAATTGTTGCTATACTTTATATTGTGGACATTAAATAAAATATTAAAATTGAATGATTTCAGAGATACTATTTTTTTATATTTAGTATCTACTTATATAATATGCCAATGTATGCGGTACCAAAATTGACGATATTTTTATGCTGGGAGCGGCAAGAACTAGATGTAAACATTAGCGTAATAACAATAACACACGTGCAAAAATCCAGATTAACAGTTCAATGACATCAAGTGAAGCAAGCCTATTTGTTACTGGTTACGTGTGTCACGCAGTAGATAGATTAAAAAATAACAATGTATGTGCAAAGAAGCAAAATCTTTCGGATTTTTTTACTTCACGTTTATTGCACATTTAAAAAAAAACTACTTTGCAATGAAGTATATTTTAGCCATTTCGTGTTTCTATACACGAAAAAGCAAATTGTTTCTTTTTGATTTGATTAATGGCAACGGTACTCTGAGTGATCTGCCAAGGATAGGAGATGCCTTGGCAGGAGGACTTTCTAAGAGGTTTTAACGTGTATCCACGTTACATCTGGAGAAAACCTAACAAAACTCCAGACCGTTAGATCGACAGTCGCATGATGGGAGCCAAATCCGGGACCCTCACACTTCGGCCATCTACCATTTTCAGTGACATTACCACCGTGCCATGATGAGGACCCCAAAATCTTTCGGATCTATTCACATGTCCCATGGTCACCATCAGCTTTTGTCATGATACCCCTAAAATTTGTAGCAACCATAACCTAAATACATTTCATGACAAATACTGTTAAAACCATGAAATATGATTTTCGTTGAAAGGACTCCGATAATTTAAAGCCGGCATTCACATACCAATTCGTCTGTCAAACAATTAGTTACGGGCGATTTTTATGACCGGGGTGGGAGTTTTTTATGACCGGGATAGCAATAAATAACTGACTTTCCACGCCTTCATCATTTGCCCACACGATCAAACATTTCACAGTTTGCGTTCAGACTTGGCACGGAATGGCGATGGATACAGCGATTGCGTTAGTTGGCATCGTGCTTTCTGAAAAAAATAGCGAGAAAAAGCGAAAAGCTAAAAAAAAAAAATTTGGGAAAAAAGTGGCTAAAAGAAAGAGAGAATTTATCCCATATAAAATTATTAGAAAATTTACGATTTTCGCCAGAAGATTTTCACAATTATCTGCGAATGAACGAGGAGACCTATATGGAGCTCTTGAAACTTGTTGTGCCCATTATTAAAAGGAGCAACACCCTTCTTCCTTCTGCTTTCTGTAGTCGGACATTTTTTCTTCTCAAAATAAACACCTTTACGACCAAAAATTTCTTTGCAATTGTCTTTACAAAGTCTCCAGTGAAAGTGACAAGACAGTTCCGTATTTGCATATCAATTTCCGGTTCTTCCATCAACAATAGAGCACTCACTGGGCCTATCGCCTATATCGAGTTCTGTTTTATTGCACCTCAGTCGAAAGTCATTGAGAATAGACAAGAAATAGGAGATATTTATGGGTCTCAATCGGCGGTTCCCAGAGCTACAGATAAGAAGGGTTGGTTCATTCTTTGAGGAAACTTGCCGCCTTGAACGTACTAATGAATTTTCCCAAGGGTACAAGTATCTTCGATAGATCAGTTGAAGTCAAAGAACACAAAACGAAAAAGGTTTCTCCTAGTGAAACATTGAGAGAGAAGTGTCCATCAGAAAAAAAAAAAAAAACTAAAGAAAAAACCGCTCAAACTTTGATTATGCACACGGAGTGAACAATTACGAAAAGCAAACAAAAATTTATTTTGGATATATCTGCAAAACTGACTTTAGCTTTATCTTTTTTAAAAATCTAAGACTTCCTTAATCTAAATTTACCATACTTTTTTAATCTAAAGGGATATTGACCGAATATTAATTGCTAGAATAAGAAAGCTAAATTGGGGGTGGGGGAGGAAAATACACTGTATACATTTCACGCTGATCCAGTAAATTTGAAGTCACTATGTAAGTTCTTTATTTGATCTAATGATTTGGTGATCCTCAACAGGTCGATCACCAAAACTTGAATATTATTTGTGACATGTGTGGATCTCTATTTCTTCCAAATTGGAGAGCTGTAAAACTGTGCACTTTCATATAAAGATAAATTAAAAAATTAAGAACGCAAACATTCTACTCAAACTGTTCGGTAATTGGAAAGGCTTTTTTTTTTTTTTTTTCTTTTGTAAATGCATATTATATACAGATACATAAGTAAAATTATGGCATCATTTTAACTTAACATTTTAACATTTTATGAATAGCAGTGAACAGCATAGAAAAATTTATTTTATTGCACACAAAATCCTGAAGAGAAACTTTCAGTCCTTACAATTTATTTATTTATAAGAATATTCACGTACAATTTTTTTCCGATTAGTTTTTTATTCTACATTTACTGATTAACATTAGTATAGGCAATAAATTTTAATGCTTGCTGCATATAATTTGAAAGTCTGCTTTTAAGTTACATTATTTTATAAACTTTAAAAAATAAGATAATAAAACCACACAGTGATGAAAAAGCATAGTATACTCTTAAATAAATAGAATAAATAATTATATAATTGCACCTTTAGCCACCGAATCGTAAATGATTCTGTAAGACATATCCCAAGAAACAAAGATTTAATGTTTTATTTTTTAATTTTATCCAGTGAACTATTTATAATAATTACTCATTTATATGAAATTTAAAACTTAAGATTTATATTCCAGCATTTTTTTAAATTATATGTATGCATGTATTTGTGTGGGTACATTTAATAGTGGATACCCATAAAAGGTGGGGTAGAGACTCAAAGAACCCTCTCGTTAAGTCGTTGGTGTAGTAAATATTTTTTACAACATAATGAACTCTATTAATTACAGAAATGAAAGACCAAGGTAAGTTCCCGCTTTTTACCAAAAGTACTAATACGGGCGTCCATACATTTAATAAGAGTGCAATCCAGACATTTTTTCAGAGGGGGTGCCTCCCCCGCCCTACAAGCGGATTTGCCTTTGATTTAAAATTAATTTGATCAATTATTGTACAACTACTGACAAAATAGGCCACGTTAAAAAAAAAAAAAAATCGCCACTAAGTCGCTGAATTGCTATATCTGGCTAAACTAGCAACCTTTTAGAGCGGGTGCCTTTGAAGTGTCCGACTGGTCGAACGCAAAATCGTCAAACATCCGATCTGACCCCTTGACCCAAAACATTCCCACTTTAGCCACAAATTGAGATTTATGGCCAAATATCCGCTGCTCCGGTGACGAAAATCCCCCCACCACTAATAGCTTTCACGACCGGTCGTACGATCGGTTTGTACATGAATGTGGCCCATTAGACAAAACTGACTGAGTAAATATGGTAAGATATGGGGGGGGGGGAGCTGGCCACCTTGGCAGCTAGTATAATATAATACAATAGTAATTGTTTACTGCATTTTACATGGAATATTGCTCTTAGATTCATCAGTAATAATGGTGATATTTAGTTCAAAATAATATTTTTAAGGTTTAGATATAAGTTGTTAAAACACAAAACCTCTATTTTGGAAAAGTTCAAGTATCAAGCATTATTCAAGTAAAAAATGCAGCCTATAATTTAAGTTTAATTAATAATTTTTAATAATTATAAAACAATAAGGTATCTAGAGTGATATAATAAACTTATACTTGATACTTATGAGGATAATTTAAAAATATATTAGAACATATTCTATCTGTAGTATTTGTAATTTTAAATTATTCTTTTAAAAAAACCAATTGGTTTTTTTGAGAAAAAAACCATTTGGTTTAAACCATGGTTTAAACCAGTCGGTTTAAACCATGCCAACCCTGGTTGGTTCAACGGTTGCTAATTGGATGTATTTAATTATATTGATTGATTTATAATATTTATGTATAGTTTCTAAGACTGCTTTTTATTGCTCGCATGTGGATTGCAAAAATAATGTGTCTACTCCAGGGAAAAGATTCTATCGGTTCCCCAAAGATGAAGAAAGGTTACTTTTGGGTACTTACATATTATCCCGGCGGTCATTTCCGCCGAACGAATGTGCTGGCAAACTGTTGCCAAACATATTTCTAACCATAAAATATTTCATTTATCAGGCATTTATGTTGGCGAAAAATTGCTCGTCTTGGCGGACCGCCGGGATAATATGTAAGTAACTACTTTTGTTTTTCGATATAGTTTCGGAAGAGTGTTGACTTTGTGAAGTAAAAGGAAACGCATGTGTTATTGAAAAACTGTTGTTGACTGTAAACATGAGTAACGAATTGCTTTTCCCATTTCACCATCATGAAAACAAGTGGATCAATATTAAATGCCAGTGGGGTTACCAATGCCTTCTATACATCAGCTTTGATATTTATTTCTTTGGATATCATTTTTTTCATACTTGTCTGATTTTTAAAAATGAAAGTACTGTATGTATCGTCGGAATTCTTCGTTGTCTAAGCATATTATTATTATTATTATTTTCAACTTATTTCTATGCTTAACTCTTTAGATCCCAGCCCCATGAAAATCTCACAGCTGTTGATTACTAGGGAAATGGCCGAGAAATGCCTTCCCCCTTTTTACTTCCTTGTACGTAGTATAAGGAAGTAATGTGATCCCGAAAAATTTTGGGGGCCAAATTTCGACAAAAAATCAGATTTTGACTACCTCTAAATTTAATTTAAAATTTTTTTTCGATGCATCTCATCGTAGGCTAGCATGCACGATCATATTAACGCGTCTGCAACTCATTTTGACCAGCGGCGAGTCTACTGTGGTCAGTTTTTCCATGCCGTCTGTACGTCCGTACGTATGTATGTAACTCGCATATCTCAAAAACTATAGGTCGTAAAATGTTGAGATTTGATATTTAGGATTGTTCTATGATATAGTTGTGCACCTCCCCTTTTGGTGGCAATCGAATGGATAGTTTATGTACAGGACCGCCCAAAAGATTCGAAATACATTACGCTCTATGGGCCGAAATTCATTAAACTCGCCTAACTCAAAAGCTATTAGGCGTAGAATGTCGAAACTTCATATTTTGGATATTTGTAACATCTAGTTGTGCACCTCCCCTTTTTGGGTTTCCCGTTTTTTTTTTTTTTTTGGGCCCGGGGAATTAGTTTATCTACGGGAAAACTTGCCCTTAAAGGGGGGGAAAAAAATTTTAAAAAAATTTTGGGGGGGGGGGGGTTTAATTTTTTGGGAATTTTTTTTTGGGGTATTTTGGGGGGGTTTTTGGGTGGGGGGGGGGTTTAAAAAGGGTTTTTTTTTTTTTTTTTTTTTTTTTTTTTTTTTTTTTTTTTTTTTTTTTTTTTTTTTTTTTTTTTTTTTTTTTTTTTTTTTTTTTTTTTGGGGGGGGGGTTTTTTTTTTTTTTTTTTTTTTTTTTTTTTTTTTTTTTTTTTTTTTTTTTTTTTTTTTTTTTTTTTTTTTTTTTTTTGGGGAGGGTAAGGGGTGGTTTTTTTTTTTTTTTTTAATTTTTTTTAAAATAATTTTTTTTTTTTTTTTTTTTTTAAAAAGTGGGAATGGTTGGGTGGGGTTGGAAAAAATGAATTTTTTAAAAATTTGGTTTTTTTTAATTTTGGGAGGGATTTAATAAGGGGGGGGGGGTTGGGGGAAATTTTGGGGGATTTTATTTTTTTGGGGTTGGGTTTGGGGGGGGTTGGGGGGTGTGTTTGGGGAATTGAAAAGGTGGGGGGGGGTTTTTGGTTTTTTGGGTTTTTAAATTAAAATTTTTAAAAAAAGGTTTATTAAAAATTTGTTTTAGGGGGGTTGTAAATTGGGGGGGGTTAAAACCCCCAAAATTTTTTAAAGGAAGGAAAGAAGGGGGTATTTTGAGGAATTTAAAAATTTTTTAATGGATGATTTTTTGGGAATTTGAAATTTGGGGTTTTTAAAGGGGGGTGAGGGGGGTTTTGGGGAAAATTGGAAATTTTTGGGAGGGGAAATTTTTTATGGGGGTTTTTGAGAGAATTTTGGAGAGTTTTGGGGATTTTGGGAAATTTTAAAATTTGGGGAAAGTTTTTTGGTTAGGGGGGGTTTAAAATTTTGAAAGGGTTGGGGGTTTGGGGTTTTGGGGTTTGAAATTGGGGGAAAAATTTATTTCGGGGGTAAAAAATTAAAAAAGGTGTTTTTTTAATTTTTGGGTTTAAAAAATTTGAAATTTTGGGGGGGTTTAAATTTTTTTTGGGAAGGGGGGTTTTTTTAAAGGGGGGGGAAATTTTAAAATTTAAAAATTGGGGAGGGGGGGGGTATGGATGCCCAATTAAAAAGTTGGGCAAAGGGGACAGGGGGGTTTTGAGATAATGTTTGGGGGGGGTTTTGGGGAAATTTAAAAAAAGGGGTGGGTTTTAAAGGGAAATTTTATTTGTTTTGGGGGTGGTTAATTTGTTTTATTTTTAAAAATTTGGAGGGGGGTAAAATAGGGGGGGGTTAAATGGGGGGGAGGGTGTTGGAAAAAATTTTTATTTGGGTTTTTTGGAAAAATTTGAGGGGGGGTTTATGGGTTGGTAAAAGGGGTTTTTGGGGAAAAATTTTGGTTTTGGTTTAGAAATGAAAAAATTACCTGGCGTTATTTTTGATGCTTAACTTAAAAAAAAAAAAAAATTCTTAGCAAAGTATACTGATCAATGACAATCGCTATAATGTGTCTGACACATTCGAATTTTACAAAAGGTGTATCACCAATTATCCTTCAAACCCTATTTTCTGTTTTGTGCATCATCTTGTGTGCTTCAAAAATATTTTCACTTTGAATGTTGTAAATAAAAATTAAGATCTAAAATATTTTTGTGGCATAACACAGATGCACTCCAAGCCTATTTTGCACTATTGTGCAAATGTCTAATGAGCACTTGATATGAAAAAAAAACCTATCCTTGATTGGTTCGAAGGGGGGGGGGGGGAACCTGATTACCAATTCAGAATTCACAGTAAAAATTTTACAGTGACACTTATCAACCTTAGAACCATACAATCTAACTCTTATCATTGTTATCTAAAAGTTTGTAACTATGGTGATACTTCTCTAAAATATACGATACATACCCTTATGGGCATTTAACTGGTATTCATTTTGAATTTCAGTTGCATTTACAGAAGAGGGTGAGAAGATCATAAAAGTGAAAAATAGAGCATTTTAGCTATATTCAAAGGATATAATTAGTTAGATTAGAAATTGGGAAAGATATTAGTTGTCTTTGTTTTTTAATTAATAAGTTTAAAAAGTACTTTTTCTAAGAAATGATTTCTCTCCGATACTTTTTAATCATTCAGAAGTTTACTGTAAAAGAAATATCAGGAAAATTATTAAACATGTTAATATAACAGTTATTAGCTATCTACACAGTATTTAAAAAAAATGAATTGTAAATATGTTTATCAAAATTTTGAAAAAAAATTTTAAATAATTCATTGCATATATCACTTTAAATATTTTTATTTAGCTTAATGAAAACTAAATTTTCAAAATTATCATCTTTCAGTAAGGCTCGTGAAAGAGAATAAAACTTCTCCGCTACACAAATTATGTAATGTGATATGAAATCTGAAATCTCTAAACTAATTTTGAAAGTTTAGCAGGGGGATATATCCCAATATCCCACTCCCTAATTATTCTCCTGCAGTGGCATAGGAAAGGGGGGAGGGGCTTTGGGGCTCCCCCCCATATCTTTGGAAGATGATAGAAGACAATCATATATCAGTGTGTCTTTTTCAGTGTCCAGAATTGCTGAAAATATACTGAGCCCCCCCCCCCCCCCCAAAAAAAAAACCCGACTGAATTGCTACGCTACTGCGCCCCTGTGATGAAGAATCGGATTGAGGGGAGACCTAGCGTTGAATTCAAGCCGATACAAGACCAATTTTGTATATATGGCGAGCATTAAATCTGAAGGGCCAGATATCATTAATCTGGGTCTGGTCATTCGGTTTTAAATACTACTTAAACTACAAGGCAGTCTATTTATGTAGAATCATAAGTAGATAGCATATGTATAATAGCAGACAATATATTAATTGTGTCACTATTTCAATACATAAACTTCTATTGTATTTTTATGGCAAAAAAAAATTTATAATTATGAAAATAATAAATAGGGATTATTTTCGAGGGATGGTGTATGAATAAGAGGTCTGAAAATAAAAAATAAGAACAATAATTAATATTTATTTAAGTGAATCAGATAAAATGTATACAATACTTAAGCATTTTAAATGATATGTAAATCAAAAATTAATTTTGAAATCTCCTTTCTCCTCCAGTCAAATAGTTACCAGAAAAATATATTTGAAACTTATTCATTTTTTTAACGGAATTAAAAAAGGTAATGATTTATAGTGTAGAAATTAATATAATTTTTAGTTTTTAAAATTCTACTCACGGGTTACAAAGATTTCTTCTGTATTAATGCCATTTAATACATTTGGGGTGAGCCGACACCTCATGCATGTTCTCGTGTTACATTTCAAGGCGCGTGTCCCACCGGTTAATTAATTGTAGATTAAATAATACTTTGGTGCTCAATGGAAATAAATTATCTTTTTCAACACATTTACAAGTTTACATTTTCCAATTTAGTGTATTCATGAGGTATGCTGAACATGAAAAAATATATATTTAAAAAATAAGCATCAATATACAACACTAGGAGTATTATAAAATTCTGATTATAATATTTTATAAATGAAATTTCAAATTTTCTGAAAGTAGAAATAAACCCTTGGGGGGTACCCCCCAGCCCAAAAAAATTGTCTAAATGCATTAATATGTGTTTCTTATTTCAGGTGCCGAAAATGGGTCATGGCAATTAATAATCCAAAACTATTTGATAAAAATATAATGCGTTTGCATATCTCTCATCGTGTCTGCGAGGATCACTTTTCTCCTTGGTGTTTCATGAATGCTTCATATAGAACACGACTGGTGCACAATGCGATTCCTGCTTGTCATACTAAACCATTGTCAATTTCTGACATTAACACTGAGCAAAAAGTAAGTATAAATAAGAAAAATTCTGAGAAAGAACAGTCAGCAATTGCACACTCTGAAAAAGAACCATCAGGGATTCCTGTTTGTGATGCTGAACTATCAGTGAAAATCCAAGACGATCAGTCTGAAATGGACCGAATGGATGATGATGCTTCATGTTTTTTAGTTGATACATCATTATGTACTATTGAGTCTGTTACTTCAGAAAATAATGATAGAAATCTTAATATCCCTACAGAACCTAATTTGACATTAAATTCAGCTACCAATCATCATAACATTTCAAAACCCAAATTGATTTCAAATTTAGAAGTAAGTAATAATAAAATTCATTTAAGCCCTACAAAACATAAATTTATTTTAAATTTACCTCTAAATAATAACATAATTTATAACGCTACAAATTCTAAATTAGTTTTAAATGCAACAGACTATAACAATAGCAGTCATTTTAATTTTATGAAGCCCAAACTGACTTTAAATTCAGTACCTGATAATAATAGAAATCACTGCAACACTGCAAAACCTAATTTGTGGTCAAATTCTGTAGCAGATAACAATCAAAACAACAACTCTACAGGAATTAATATGGTTTTAAATTTTACTGCAGAAAATAATAAAAATCACACTAATCCCATAGAACCTGATTTGTCCGCAAATCCAGCTGAAGATAATAAAATGCATAACATGACAAAAGCTAAACTGGATTTAAATTCAGAAACAGATAAAAATAATTGTAGCCCCACTAAACCTATATTGGCTTTAAATACAGTAGAAGATAACAATAGAAATAAGTATAACTTTATGAAACCTAAACTGATTTTAAATTCAGCTAAAGATAAGAAAAATAGTATTTATGACTTTATAAAACCAAAATCAACTTTAAATTCAACAACAAACAATAGTAAAAATTATAATCCTATGACAGCTAAATCTATTTTTAATTCAGTTGTAGACAATAATAGAAATCATATTAACCTGGCGAGACCCAAGTTGATTTTAAAGCCAGTAGCAGATAAAAATAAGTATAATCATATTAGAAAAATGAAACTGACGAGGAAGTTGAAACGAATGCTTACTTCTATTCAATATGCTCATCTGTTTCAGCCTATTCCACACTGGTGCAAACGAAGGATTTTATATCGTAAAGTGCATTATTAAAGTCTTATTTGTAAATAAAGGGATGCAACTTTAAACTGTATTTTGTGATTTTTGTTACTGTAAAATATTGGAAGTCTTTTCAGTAAACATATTTGTAATTTAATAAATGGAATTATTTTTCTTTTTTCCCCCCATTATTTCTAATTTTCTTTAACGGTGAAATAGAATTACTTATTGGTGTTTGGTGTATACAGAAGTGAAGCAATAATAAACCTTCACTGTGGGGGGGGGGATGTGGTATTGTGTACAGTATCGCATTGAGATACAAGTTTTATTCATTTCTTGACTGAGGTCAGTAGTCCGAATACACATATTGAATCAATTTTCCCCATTGAAATCAGGGTTGTTAAGAAACCCGTTTTTTTTTTTTTGTAAAAAACCCAACCCAGGCGGGTTCTATTAAAAAACCCAGTGTTTAGGGTGTAAAGGCCCAGGTTTTATTGGGCAAAATTAAAATTTTTGGTACTTGAACTTGAAAATTTGCACATATAGAAATCCAAACTTCAAACCATAGACAAACATAAAATTAAGGTTTAAATCCCAAAGGGAACTTAGCACTGTACTCCAAAAAATAAATAAATAAAAATAAAAGAATGAATTAATTTGCTTCTAAACTTTCACTGCATATTCTTTTGAATAAATAATTATTAGCTTTGTAAGTTATAAGTAACAGAAACTTTAACATGCCATTAAAATTCATCAAGCTATACATATACCCGGCAATTCAAAATAGATGTTAAGGCGATTATTTTTTAAACCGTAAGTGATAGAAACAAACTTCCAAATAGAAAAGTTCGTCAAATTAAGAGTAGCTTTCAGATATGGCATTTTTTTTACTGGGGCTTGTATACATATTAAAATACCAAATTTAATTTTTATACGGTTACTCCTTTCCTACCTTTAATATTTAGAAGAATGTTGCTCATTGCCTAAGTAAATTAATAAAACAAATCCTGTGTCTCTACGTGGAATAGTTTCAGAGATATATCAATTTGAAAATTTTGGCATTTGTCGCCAAGCACTAAGGGATGTCTCAAAAGTGAGAAAAATATTATTTTTCAACTGCCGTTAATTCCTCCAGTTGACTCCTCAAATCCTAAATTAGATAGAATTTTCCTGTAAAACATGTTTGACAGTTTTTAGTGAAAGTTACCACACCATAGTAACTTATACCATTATTTTGTCATTCTCTTTTACACTTTAAAATTCCTTCTCTGGAAGCGTGATGTAATGAGTGGATGACCCCTTAAAAAATTTCATAAAGTAGTACCGATCATTTTAGGTAAAATTGCACCTATTAATTTCACACATTTGAACACATTTAATTACTTTTCCCAACAATGGGATCTTTATTTATTTTTTATCAACTCATAGTTGGTCCCCCGAAGTAAAGATTTTTTCGCCTGAAAATGGACGCCAACACAGCAGGCAAAGTGGCATAAGTCATCATTTTCAAAATTAATTTTCTCGCAAACTGTTTCACTTAGAGACACGGGATTTGTTTTATTAATTTTCTTAGGCAAAGAGCAACATTCTTCTAAACATAAAGGGTAGGAAAGGAGGGACCGTATAAAAATTAAATTTCACATTTTAATATTATACAGCCCCCTGGTAAAAAATGCCTTACCTGAAAGCTACTCTTAATTTGATGAACTTTTCTAATTGGAAGTGTGTTGCAATCACTTACAGTTTAAAAAATAAATGCCTTAACATCTATTTTGAATCACCTGGTATACATCCAGTGTACAAAATTGGCCAAATGGAAATGTAGTAAAGCAAAACATATATCGTATATCGGCTATCTTTTTGAAAAGGTTTATCTTTTCTAAAATTAAAAAATTTACATCGTCCACTTAACTGTTTACCCCTCCCCTCCTAAAAACAGTGGTACAAGTAATAATTTTAATTAAAATATATTTATATAGGAAAAATAAAGTTAATGTACAAAATTGTACAAACAGAAATGCACACCCTCCCAAAAAAAGTATTTGAGTATGTCAAATTTCCTATATGTTTCATTTGTAAAGCATTGTTCATCATAAAAAGAGCATGATGCAACCAACAACAATAACTTCTTATATTTCAAGCTGTGCATATTTCAAAAACTAATTAGTTACTCACTAAACTGAAGTGAGAAATTTAGCTTTTACTTGAATACTTTTTTGAATGGTTATAGCAAAACAAAGGATACAGATAATTTTTTTAGTTAATGAATAACACAGAGTTAAGCTATAATTCCTTTCATTCCATAATGTATGTACTTCTTTATTCTGTGGTATTGATTTATTAATCCGGTGGTATTTAATTTCAACAGTTAGTGCAATACAGTGCAACCAGACCTGCTTTTATTATACAGCCAAGAAATTATCACATATTTGAATGTTTGTTTCATTTCTAAATATTCTAAAGAAGAAATATATTGGATATAGTATTTGCATATACATCTTTTCCTTTCAATAAAAATTAACTGATGCATTTGTATACCTCTATATCCTTTATGATTATATATTCTATAAACAACTTCCATTTTATAGAATACTGTTTGTTTGGTCATAGAAAATTGTATGACAAATTTCTACTATAAAAAATTACTAAAAGTAACTTTTAAACAGTATTACGACTGGTAGAAAACAAAGATTTTTATTTTTCATAAAAGCAACAGAATGGAATTAGGATTTATAGTGGGTAAAAAACCCACCCGGTGGGGAAAATGGGGAGCTACCGGGGCAGCAAATCTGTGACAACCCTGATTGAAATACAAATAATCTTCAGGCTAATCTAATTTTATCAGGCCAAAATGATTTTTATATAATAATGTATTTATTACAAACACTTTTATGATATATATAAAAAAAGTTTACGTACTGTAAAAAAGAAAAACAAACATATGTCATCAAAACCATGTGGTAGTAAATTTTTCTTTCACTTCACAGTATAGCCTTACACTTCATTTAAAGATAGCTTATATTCCAAATTTTTATTTGTTTCTAGTAAAAAAGTTGATTGACTGATGGCTCACCTCTCAAAAAACTTGCATGTTGGAGAACTCATATTTCAAAGTACTATTGTATTGCTCTTATTATAAAGTAGGTTAATTAACTGACTTAAAAAATAAATTTACGAGTAATGATTTATAGAATCCAGTGGTGTACACATACTTCTTTTATTAAAGGCCCAGGAGTTATAGATGAAACCTTTATGCTAAAAAGCATAATCGTTATATTAAAATGTGTGGATTTTTCTTTTTATGGGGAAGGCTTTTAAGAATAGCAATTTTTAATTTGTTGTTTGTTCATGTATGTTTTGAATCTGTTAATTGGAAGTAGTGATATTAATTAAAATCACAAATCAAACATTTTGAGCATAAACAAATTTTTTTCCATAGAAATGACAGTTACAGATTGTCATGAAGTCAGTTCATTTGCATATCAGTTACATACTGTGCCAGATTAGCCATATAGCAGAAGTAGCAAATGCTACAGGCTCCGCGCCTTTCGCTTGAAAAAAAAAAACTAGCCTTTTTAAACAAAAATAAATATTGTAATTCTTTTTTTTTATAAAACAATTTTTAAGGCTCTATTATGGAACTGTAAATCGTTCCACTAGTGGCCGAGCTTATTTGCACTCTGAGCTTGGAGAAAAAAGGTGCCTGGTTAAAACCCAGGTAAATACTATTAGGACCCTTGAAAAAGTCCCCCACGGAAGGCAACCCACTCCCGGCCTAGATCCCTTGTAAAGAAAATTGGCTGTAATCCACATTTCATTTCGGAACTATAAATCAACTGTAGGTAAATTCATTGAAAGAATATACAGTCGAACCTCGATTTAACGAATTGATTGGGACCCACAAATCTGTTCGTTAAATCGGAGCAATTCATTAAATCGAATATCAATTTTTGTGAAGAGTATGGTATAAAAATATCAATGCAAAATACCCTTAGATATAGATGTGAAAAAAAGAATTATTTTTGTTTACTATGAGCATAAAAATTATAACTTATACGTTAGGCGATCAACTTTAAACTAATCTAAATTCTTTAATGTTGCTTGCTCTTCAAACTTAATACATACATAATTGTTGCAATTTGGAAAGAAATCTTTGATAATGCTTTGTTTTGACTTTCCAAAGTTCTTTGTCTATATATTTTCTAACTTCATCAGAACAACATCATCAACCCCGTGAGACAAAAAAAAAAATATTTTTTTTAAGCATTCAAGCTGCAAACGGCTTCTTGGAATGTCACTTTTTAAAATTCAATTTACATTTCTTCGTCATCTTCGCTGCTTTCAGAATCTTCATTCTCTTTCTGTTCACTATCGCAGGTACTTAGCTGTACATCACAAGATACATATTCTGTAAAATTTCCATTACTAGGAACATCTTCACATCCAGCCTTTTGATCGTGGTTATCCACGGCGTAATTGTAAATGACTGTTTCTGTATCGCTGTCTTCGTAGACACTTGCTTCGTTTGGAGAAATGAGAAAAAAAATTATTGTATTACACACCTGGATTAGGGTGTGAAAGATTCAAAATTTTGTCTGCGAAAAATTCAAAGTTTTAGTTTTATGTGTGAATTTTATTTCAGTGATTGTTGTTCGTTAAATCAGAGAATTTTAGCACCCTTTCTGTCGGGACAAAAAAAATATTCGTTAAATCAAAGTACGTTAAATCGAGGTTTGACTCTATATACAAATTTTATGTGGCTGTTGCATGCCTGAATGATTTAGTAAAGACTAATTACCTAGGCAAAACTGAATGAGTATTCTAGACAGCAATAAGAGATACACACAAGAGTATATTTAATACACTGGAAGAAAAAACACAGTACCCAGAAAAAAATTTCAAAGAGGGTCCAAACGGTGGGAAAGACAGAATTAAAAAAAAAAAAAAAAAGCTTCATTATTATCTTTTTGTTGATAAAAATTGCAACTCGGAGGAGGGGGTATCCAGACCCTTATACCACCCACCTAAGTATAGACTTTAAAAAATGCATTTCTTACCAATAACATTATTAGATTGTCTTTATTTGAAGAATGAATCCAGAAGTAAAGAAAATATAGAAAGAAAACTAAGTAAAGAGTCGGAGACGGATTAAAGGGAGGGGGCGACCACCTCTCCTGAGTAAAAAGGAATTAATGAAAGCAATCCCATTTAATTGTTTTGTCCCATAATCTTTTCGTCAATGTCAAAATTCTTTTCCTGCCCGTACTCAGTGCAATATTGTTTTTATTGCGACCGCCCGGGGCATTATGCCTTGGATAAGAAGATAAGTAGTATAATGACATACATTCACCGCATACTCTTAGTTAATTGCAGATAAACAATTCGCTAAGTTGGCCACTTAAGCGAAGCATAAAAGATTCTTATTCATATGAACCATCAGAACTTGAGCAATGTGTGTCCGTGCAGGCAGTAGGGTCATTGATACTGTAACATATGCTTTCATATGTTGAGGCGATTAACAGCTCACGAGCAATTTCACTGGAATGACCAATCCTTCTCCATCTTCCTTTTAAAACATTAAATATCGTAGATTTTTTTTATTAACAAGATGTATTTGAAAAGGGATCTTCATTTAACAATCCATTATATACACATATATCTAGTATTCTCTTTTCATAAAAAAAAAAATTGCAGCCCAGTGAACGTAAGGCTGCCTCAAGGAAAAACATACCGCCGGTTACTCGTTTCCTGCTCAGCAGCGGCAATCAGTCCACTAGTTGGAGTAACTCGCAGTCGGATTCCCAGGGAGTAGAATTGAGGGAGAAAAGCAAGTGCTTGGCACAGTAGCCCAACTGCTATGTAACCGGCCTGTAGGAAAAGGCAGTCTGTTTACAATTTTGAAGCTTGTGGATGTGTGTTAACAACACAACACATGGTCATTCCAGGAGACTATGTTTTTAAAGCTACAAGTTATTATCCATGAAAATTTTAGTCTTATTAAAATGCCATTGGAATTTTTAATTTTTCGGCATATTCTTGCAACCCACCCACTATGAATGATCTGGGATTTTCTGAGCAGTAAACCAATCAATGATTAAAAAAAAATCAACTTTGTAGAAATGACTTGTTTCAAATTTCTTCCTGTGATATTAAATATACAAAAATGTAAACATTCCTTCAAAAAAACTGAAATGTTCATATGATTGATTATTTGTAATTAGAGGCAGCATTAAATTCTCAGTGCACAGAGACTCTAAAATATCTTTGTCATTGAGTTTTCATGTTAGAGGCAGCCTGTTGCCAATAATCTTGTAACATGACAATGCTTGTCCACGCAACTGTCCTGAAGCTTGAACCAATACCACACCCTCCTTACTTTCCCAAATTATTTTGTGCCTTCAGACCTCAGAGAGACCTTGAGAATAATCGTTACACCTCGTATAATGAGTTGAAGACGGCCGTAAAGTCCTGGATTCGAGAAAAGTCTGAAGGATTTTTCAGTAATGTAATGAAAAAACTTGTTACACTTTAGCAAAAATGTGTTAGTCTTATCGGTGACTATATTAAAAAATAAATGTGATTTTGAAGCTTAAAAATTATACTTTAGTGTACTTTTTCTCCAATCTTGCTATTTATTTTTATTTGTGTTCTAGAACCATGTGTGCTTATTTTTCAACCTAACCTGAAATAATAAGAGACTGCTGAATCATATATCATAGAAAATAAAATTAATAACGGGTGCACTGAATACTGAATGCACTGTAATTATTCAGATATTCTGGGTCTAGTCTTTCAAAGCTATTAGCACAGTTATGTAGTAATTAACTTTAATTTATATCAGTATTACACTACATTTTTCAATCTCATGTTTTGTGAGAGAGACTGAGCATCTATTAAATAGTAAATTTATATTTTAATCTTAATGAAACCAAAATATTGAAAGATGTTTTGACTACAGACTAATTTGGTTTTGGACCATTCATATGTACTGTACGATTTGAAAGCTGAGCAGAATGCAAAAAATAAATGAAAATTTCTTTTAAATTCTATGTTTTGTAAATCTGAGTGAAAAAATTTGAAAGTCAATTATTTTTATTAAAATGTTTAATATAAATTTTGCACTATTTTAATGATAAAGCTAAAGCCGGATTAAACCTCACAAGGGCCCCTCCCCATGGCTATAAAATTTCTGCATTTACAAAAGTTGATTAAGCTAGAAACTCCAATTTGATTTTTTCCCTAAAGCCTTATAATAGGCTTCTGTCTCAACGTAACATATGACTAGGAACAATTGAGTAAATGCTGTCTGGTATATGCTATAAAATAAAATGAAAAAAATGTCTATTTAGGGGAAATGGGGAACATCTTTCAAGCAGAGGTGTGCTGAATATTTGTATCTACAGATATTTGAAGGAGAAAAGATTCAGTATCCATCTCTTAGCAAAAGGACATTATCCAAATCTGTCAAAAATTATCTGGATCTAGATCCTTTTTTTTTTTTTCAGCAGATCTTTCATGGATTTTTTAATGGCTTTTCAGGATAAGTCGAAGAAATGAAAAAATCAAATTATTCTATCCAATATTTTTTTTGTAATCAAACATAAATTTTGTTTAATATTTATTATTTTTAAGTGAATCTTCTTGCACAAAAATCTCTAGTTTAAATTAATATTAGTAACATATCTGCCAACTTTTATGGAATATTCATAAAACATACGAATTTTTGTGTTATTTTATTGATGTACAGATATGACCTGTAATTTTACGGATTTTTGGCGATATTCGGCATTCTCTCTCTCTCTTTTTTTTTTTCAATTTAATCTTTTTTCATCCATTTGAGGAATATCCCTTCATCACTCTTTTTATTTAAACCTCCAAAGATGTAAGAGTAAAAATTAATTCCTAATTCAAAATTTCTCAGGGGTGCTAACTCCGCTCCAATTGCTCCATTGCATAGTACTTGCTACTATTTGTGTCGAAACATATATTTTTCTTTTTTGCTCCGAAGCTGCTCCAAAACATACTTTTTCTCATCAGCAACTGCAAAATTAGCAAACTCCACAATTCTCAGCAGCTGATAAGTGCATTTCACAGGAAGATTCTCCTCACTTTCTCTAATAAAGCAGCATCACAGAAGTGGTAAGGAGCCCCATTACAGAAACTGTGGTAGAAGTCACAGTACAAAATAAGCATTTACAAATGGAATGGCCAGCAACCAATTTTTTTTTAAGTTTTGGGCATTTTTTTCCAGATGTAAATACGTGTTAGAAAACCTTAAAAAGTCCTCTGGCCAAGGTACCCCTCCTAAGCCAGATAGTCCTCAAGTAGCTTTGCCTTATTAATATACAAACATTGTCTCTAAGCCTCGGCTTGACCATCTTTTAAGATTTTATTTGTGTTGTTATGGCATACCTGTGTATAGGCTATCTGCATAGGATGGTGTTGCCTTGGTTGAAGGACTTTCTGGAGAGTCTAATGCGCATTCATGTTACATTTCGAGAAAACTGACCAAAACTCCAGACCATTAGATCAACTGCCACACGATAGGCCTGAACCCAGAAAACCTCCACACTTCAGCTGTCTTTATGCACTTGGCCATGGTGGGGCTGTTTAAAATTTTGTCTCCTTCCACTCCCCTCCTTTAGCATTACTGTATAGTATGCACAGCTGCGGAAAAAAAAAAAAGTCCCACTTGTACTTTTTTCGGCTGTCGTTCGTCGTACAGCAAAGTTACAGATACCAATCGTTTACAATTGACGTGCACTTTAATTTGCTATGCATAAAAATTGCATAAGGGGGCATCTACATATTGAAATTCGCACCAACTTTTTTTTTTCTCATTAGCAACCCCTAGATTTCACTTCATATTTCAAAAATTTAGCTTATTTTAACCCCGGAAACCAATTTTCAATAAATTTGGACAGAAAATGAAGGAGTTATGAGCACCCAAAATCCCCCTCCCCCTATGTTAAAATATTTTTTCATACTTCAATTCATATCTCATATAATATTGGTAGTAAGAAGCTGATTTTTATTCGTACTATTAGAACTAAACGACCCAAACATAATTTAATGTTGTTATGATTTTTAATAAATTATTAATATGAATTATGAAATTAATATTCAAAAAAATTATGAATAGCGACCAAGCCAAATTTCGATGGAAATAGATGCAGAAATTAATATTACATGGCTGTGCAAAATTTCAAATTTTTACGTTCAGTAGTTTAATTTATATTAAATAAAATGTGTTATTTTCATGAGTTAAGGGACCATATATAAATTTATTAAGTGAAAATTTTTTGAAAATTGCATAAAATAAACGTAAATTAGATTTATTTTGTGCAAAAACACAGTAAAAGATACCAGTAATAAAAATATCAAATTTTGAAGCAAATAAATTAGAGGTTTTTACAGTTTGATAGGGATTCTATAAAGCGTGTATTGTTGTGTCTGCTACCATATTCCCCCAAATAAAATATTTTCCAGCTATAGAATTAGATGCAGTAGATGTATGTCTTCTAATACAACGTCCTATTTCTGAAAAACTAACATCCTCAACTTTCCAGGCGTGAATGTGACCTATTTTAATATCGGAAACATTAGGTCTTTGGACTTCCCCAAACTATATCAAACATTAAAAATCACGTTTTTCTGTCTAAATTTTCATCTAACTATAAATTAAAATACCACCAAAAGTCTTAAGAATATTGCACATTGCAGACGATATAGTATTAAATGAAGAAAGTGAAATAACAAATACAGTGATAATATTGGGTCGGCAAAAAAGTAATTGTGTTTTTTACATGAAATTCAAACAAATTTTCTATCAGGAAATCATTCTTCAAGTTCGAATTTAGCTGAGTAATATTCAAGCTTGTAGTCAGAAGAGCAGAGAGCAGCCTCTAACTCTTGCCAAGATTTCACCTGTCTAAGAGAACTATCAACGGAAATACTCAATAACAATTTCAAAATTACAAAGATTTTCAAAATCCTGAGCAATCATTTTGCATTTTCCCCTTAAATCATGTGTACGAACAAAGAAAGTTATGAACTCACGGGTCATTTGGACCACAGACTAAATATTCTATTCTACTTTTGATATTCTCAGTACAAAAAACTTTAAGAGAGATGGAAACAGTATTTTCCTTGAAAATAACAATTTAACTCTTGCTAGCGAAATTAATGAAAGGCGAAAAGTTTGGAACCTACAAATAGCGTTTTTCAATTTGCAGAAAGTCCCTTAAAATCGCGCAAAAATTAATTTGCAATATCTCCGGAAATCATCATAGAAAATTGGTGAAAATTTATATTTAGGGAAATTTGAAGGTTTTCTTTTGTTTAATAAAGTCAAAATATGGGGTTGCCATTGAGAAAAACGAAGTTGATGCAGAATTAAATATGAAGACGGCCCCTGATGTAAATTAAATTAATAGTAAATTAAAGTACGCATTATTTGCAAACGAATGATATATATAACTTACTGTACGACAAATGACGACGAAATAAAGAGCAAGTGGGACTTTTTTTTTTCCGCAGCTGTACATAATATTTTTTTTATTTGTGTTCCTATTATTTAAGCCTATACTTGATTATTCATTCTTTATATGTTGTTTAACCATTTAAAAGGGCAAATAATCAATTATCAACTAAGGTTATTTTTGAGGACATGAACATATTTACTTTTGTTTAAATTAACTACATATTTTTATCAAAATGAATAGATTTGATTGCTAATTATTGCTATTAAATAGTCATAATTATTATTAATTATTAATAGTTGCTCTTAAGCAGTTATATTATATAAAATGAACTGCTCCAATACCTCTTCCCCCGCTCCAAAACAGCAATTTTCCTGCTCCCTAACTGTTTACAGCAGTTAGCACCCCACCTTTCTTTTTTTTTTTTTTTTTTTTTTTACCCCTCCTCCCACCCCTCTGAAGGTAATCAATAAAGAAAAAACTTCATTGAATAGGGCAGATTCAGATTTTCAATTCAGTCTTTTCCCCATCCTTCTTGAGAGTAAATACTTTTTTTTAGTACTCTATAATTTAAAGTTCCAGAGAGATAAAGGCTGTTTCGCCAGAAATCTCCATAACATCGCAAATGTGATTTTAACAACTGCATTTTTTTAAATCCGTGCATTACACATGATCAGGAACTTATTTTTGTGGCACATTATTTCAAGCATTGTGCATGAAATGATCACTTGAGATGATTTATTCTTCAAAATAATTTGCAAACAAAAAGATCCATATCTGTATCTAGAGATATAACAACAAACATACCGTTTTCATATCTGCATCTCGGATATAAGAAACAGATGATCCAGTTACAAACAAGTTATCTGTTTTCAGATCTGTATCTGCAGATCTATCTTTTTAGCAATCTAGCACACGTCTGCGTTACTCATGAGTCATGTAATGTTCTGATTTGGGGCCTGTGAAACAGTTGAGGCCCATAGAGTGGAGCCTAATTAATAATCTAAACCTGGGTAGATGTAGCATTGAGCCTGCTGATATCTATCAAATTTTGGAAAATGTTTCATAATCTATATAAATAGACATCACAAAAGTATGCATAAAACTTCAGCTGTAAAATCAATCTCAAAATTTCCACTACATATCAATTCTAATTTCAGTTGAGAAAGGACTAAAAATGTCAACTAGTTTTTCATGTGTATAGTGACTGTCAGAATTCATTTTTAATTTCACAGATTTATACAAATCAATAAACACTTAAATGACTTTAAATATTTGATTTTTTTTTCTTCTGCTTTCTGCTACAGGGTCCATAGACTACAGCCTATAGATTAATCCGGCCCTGATTAAAGCAATTTCTGGTGAGGCTTGGATATTTGTCACCCATTGGTGCGATGAAATATTTACAAGCGCTAATTATGATATCAAGATTGAGAATATAGGGAGAACTGTTTTATTGGCAGCGATAATTGGAAATGATTATCAATTACATGCATGCATAAGTCTCCATAGGTGACAAGTATCAAATCTTCTGATACTTTGCTAGCAGGTCATTCCGCAGTATTCATGTGTTACGTACGGAACATTTCACTGAAAAATTTTAACATACTTGTACAGATTCGGAAAATTTTGGGAAACTTGATAAGCTGACTTAAATTTCGAAAATCAAATTATTTTAGAAGATATTAATAAAAAAAACTGAAAAAATAAACATAATGATTGCCAGGTTTGGCAATTTTTCCCGGCATAAAATCATTCATGATTTGCAACAAAGCGATTCCAAGTATGTAGAATCGCATGAAATTGACAAACATGAAGTAGAATTGCACCAATTTTATCGCAAATTAAAAAGTATATGAAATAAATAACTCAATGTGTATTACACAAAGTTGACAATTTTCAAATGTTAAGTTCTCTTAGTCAACAGGAGTTTAAGAGAGCACAATTAGTTATTCTGTTTTGAAAAAACAGAATAACTAATTGTAACTGATTTAAAAAGTGCTACTCTGGCAAAATGGTAATTCTCCAAGCAGGGTGAATCTAAACCACAAGTTCCAAAATGTTAGAACCCAGTCAGTGATTGTGATAACGCCTCTAGATGTGTATTTCATGCATTAGAAATTTAGAATACGCCTTAAGAATTTCGGAATGCATGCTTTTCCATAAAAAATTCCGTTTTATGATCGGTGATTACGGCAAGATTTCCCCTTGAAAATGATTTTTACTTACAGTCAACTCTCTGAAATCTGCGATACATTTTAATGTAAACAGTGAAATTTACAGTTAACACTAATAGTGTACCTAGATTGTGTAATCAGTTATTATAAATGATTTATGTGTTAAATTTTTTTATTAATTTAACTATGCATGTAGCATAATTATTTGTTGGTTTAATTACTCCTATGGATAGGAAAATATTCCTTCTAAAAAGGTTAAGGAGTATTTTTACTGTTCTGAAAAAATCTTAGATTGATCACTGAAACCCAATATCTTGAAAATCAAAAATAATTAAAATGCAGATTATTTTAAAGATGGTTCGGTTCAGCTTGGATATTTGCCAGCGCGATGAGATGATATATTTCGTGGTGCTAAATATGCCAATCTGCAAAGGATTATGTATATGAATATAGGTTTTCCTGGTAATCTTACATGAGCAATAATTATTGGTTATGAGCATGCGTAAATCACCGAATAATGAAGAGTCGCCATTGGTGGCAAGCAAGCCATCATTGGTAGCAGTTCTGTATTTTTTATTAAAAAAAAAAAAAAATGAAGTACTGTTTTCTTAGAGATAATTATTAACAATGCATATACGTATGTCACCAAATTATGAAAAATTGCTATGGGAGGCAAATACGCAAGGTGTTCCGTAGGTTTTACATAATTAAAAATAGTGTGAAGTTTAAATTTTTATGTTCCAAGGAACATGCAAAAAACAAGCAATGTGCAGCTCGGTAACATTCTATCTGATCTAATCTTAGGGTTTTGTCTATTGAAATTATGCCTTTTTTTTTATGAATAAGAATATTAGGGGCCGAATGCCTCATACAAAAAGCGAGTCTAGGGAGCCTTGGTCCCTAGTCTTTATAAGAAACGCAAATATGCTTCCAAATGCCCAGACAGTCCGAGCCTGTTGGTCAGGCAAAATGCATGTTAATGACCTGTTATCAAAGAAGCACCTTATTAAATCTTGTTTGTTAAAATCAGCCACTTTCTTTTTTTGGATTTTCTGAAAATGCATCTTTTATATAAGTATTATTAGTTAAAAAAGCAGTATAGCAGTACTGCTATACTGCTTTTTTAACTAATAATACTTTTAAATATAATTTTAAAATATTAATTTGTCAAATCACTTTATTTTTAAGATTGTATCTTAAAAGTTCTCTTTTTCCTATAAATATTCATTAAAACAAAAGTTTTAAAATGAAAATTCAATCTTATTTTACATTCTGTATTGAATGCTCCAATAAGATATCATGCATTTATTATTTCTTTCATAAAAGTGTATCCTTTTACTAGTGTGTATCGTTTGTGTTCAAAATTTCAATAACGAAAAAAAAGTTAAAAAAGAATTTAACCAACCATATGGGGGTAGTAAGAAGTATAAAATGAACAGTATAAATAATTTTTTTTTTAAATGAAGAATTTCTTTTATTGTAAATTTTAACTTTGAAAACCTACGTTTTCTGTAGAATGACCCATAAACAGAGTTTACTTTTATAAAGGTTGCCACTTTAATATTTTTTTTTCTTCTTAATAAACATAACCATTTGATAGTAAAAAAAAATAGGTTGAAAATAGTAGCTTAAGTAACTTGACAAAGAAAACTGAAGCTAAGCATTTAATTCTTCCTTTTCTTTTACAATAAGACATTGAATTAAAAAGTAGTTTTATTAGAATGAATTTTATATGTTCTCAGAAATAAGGTCTTTTGAGGAAGGACCAATGCCAACATAAATTTCAACCTCTAATACAGGAATATATGCGGAAGCATAAACAATTGTGATGCACCTTCTTTACTTTTTACTAGATGCATCAGTAGGTAAGGGTACTTCTTGTACAGCAGCCGATTCAGGAGTAAAGGCTGGAAATTGCTCCCATGGCCCAACTAAATCAAACTTCCGAAACTCCTGAGTCAGTTCTAATGGTTCTGCAACAACACGTCTAACCTCATCATCATAGCGAACTTCAATATATCCACTCAGAGGAAAATCTTTCCTGAAAGGATGCCCTTCAAACCCATAATCGGTTAGTATTCTTCTTAAATCTGGATGATTGCTGAAATAAACTCCAAACATATCCCATATTTCTCTTTCATACCAATTTGCGGCTTTGTACACTTCACAAGCTGAATCCAGAGGCGTAAGTTCATCAGTGTATGTCTTCACTCGTATCCTAGCGTTGTATCTGAGGCTGAGCAAATTATACACGACTTCAAATCGATATTCTCTGGTAGGAACGTCGACACCGGCAATATCAACAAGCGACTCAAATTGTGCTAAGTGGTGATCTTTAAGGAAAGACAAAACGGGTATAACACCATCTGGAGAGATCATTACTTCTAATTCATCGCCATGAGCTATTTGAATTTTTTGAACATATTTGGGTAAACATTCTGCAACAAATATACCATAATCAGTTAACTGCAGTGTTTTTAACTCGTCAGTTTTCCGTATAGTAGGCTTCAAATCTTCTGCCTTGTTAGTTTCCGAAGTATAGAGTAGTTTAGGAGAACATGATAGATATCGTTGTTTATTTATGAGATTTATCGGTTTCACTTTAATTAAAGGACGAAAAATTCTAGCAGCAGACGAAAACATGGTTTTATATTTGGTATACAAATATTTAACTAAAGAAAAGATCACCTCCACGGATTCGGATTCGGATGTATATAAGCAACCTATTAAACGGCAAAGCTGCTCTTGTGATATTGTGCCACTTTTAATAAATGCGCAAGAAAATTAAATAAAGTTGATAATTTAGGACGAAAAACCGTAAAATACAATCAAAGCATTTTTAATTTAAAACATCAATCACTATTGAATATTTATGCAGTTTGTTCCTAAAAATATTAATTTTTTTTCGAGCAAACGGTAATGGCAACGGTTACAATGTTTATAATCAAAACCAGTCAACTGTTTGGCTAGGGGTTGTCAGTCAGTAGTCATGTGCGTTTGAGTTGGTAAATTCCATTATGTGGATAATTTAAATATTTTTTTAACTTACAATGGCGGAAGTCTTATTTAGGGAATTTTGCAATCAAATATATTTAGGGCAATGGGAATTAGCTCGAGCATATGCGTTATTTTTATTTAAAAATGATTTTTGCTTGGACGATTTGAAACAAAAATTGATCTCTACTGTACAATGGATTTCAAAAAATCCTTACCTTGCCAGGTAAAATATACTGCATATACTGTTTTAAACATTATATTTATTATTTAACTTATTTATATTTATCAAATGTAAAAGCATTCGAAATTTCTTATCACTAATGGTTTTATGAACAATTGTTTGTGCATCGATCCTCGAATTTTCATATTATGTTTTGAATTTATCCTATTCCACTAATGCATTGTTGAAATATTATCATCTAGGTCTGCATGGTCAACTCTTCCATGTCCAAGTTACGTCAGCTTGCTGTCCTGCAAACTTTTAGAAGATTTAGGTCACAAAGTAATATTTTTTAATGTTTATTTTGCATTTGTTTATACTTCAAGGGAATAAATTCGGTTAGAGTTGTTTTAAACTGCTATAAAATTTAAAGAAATTAAAGTTTGGAAAAGAAAAAAAAAAAAAAAAAAGCGTTGAAGTTCTTGTTGTGTCTAATCCCCGATTTACCACTCAGAAAAATGTTTGTCAGGTGGGTAGCATTATGAAGAAGCCCCATGTAAGATATGTCATTGGATTTAATTTATGTATTATAAATGATTATTCTTATTTCAGGGGTTGATCCAGGAAATTTTTTCCACAGTCCCATTTTTGTGAAAACTGCTTATTTTTGTGAATTTTCATACAAATTTTTAATCAAAGTTACTTTTTTGTTAAAATAATTGATAAAACATATTAAAATGTTGGGTAAAAGTCCAATGAAGGGCCGTTTTAATTGTTTTTATATTTGTGAAGAGGCTGTTTTACTCTTTATTTTTGTGTAGGGGCCGCCAAACGGACCCAATTTTCATATGCATCAACCCCTCTATTTATTTATTGTTGTTTTGTGTAGTATGTAAAACTTGCTGGACAGTCCAGCACTGTAGTGGTGGAGCTTCTCAAGTGTTGTGTTGTGTTCGATTATGGCAATGCTACATGAGGGTGATCTGCCAGGGGGGATGCCTTGGTAGGGGGACTTTCTAAGGGGGATTCTAACGCGTATTCATGTTACATCCAGAGAAAACCTACCCAAACCCCAGACTGTTAGATCAACAGCCGTGCGATGGGACCCGAATCCGAGACCTTCACACTTCGGCCATCTACCATTTTCAGTGGCATAACCACTCTGCCATGGTGAGGCAGTCTCAAGTTTTATGTTACTGTTTGTGAAACACATATGTATGTAAAATTGTGCGGGGTGAGGTCTGAACATAAAAATCTCATACTAAATGAACATATGCATCTTGGTTATAGTTTTAAGGCAGTACTTCCTCCCCCTCCTTGATTAACTCCTTGGCACCCAGACCGCTTTTTACAAGTGTGAAGGTGTAAATACCAGCATTTAGTGTAAATTTGTATTTTCGTTTTTCCCATGAAATGAGCTGAGAATATTGTTGTTATTTGCTATCTAGTTATAATCAAACAATAGTAAGCATACGTCCATCCATTGACTCACCTTGCTTCGACTCCGGCATTAAAAACATCTGAAAAATCCATATCACTCGTATCTTCATCCTCTTCATAGCTGTTATCATCACTACTGTCACTGTCGCATTCCATTTTGATAATACAATAAGCACAATAAAGAACTTTCACGTAATACAAAACGTTTTGAAAACAAAGGAAACGAAACACTCTACCTCACAAGCGCACACAACACCTACGTTCTGACTGGCCACACCTCCTCATGTGATCCAAGTCATGAGGTCAAAAGGGAATGACAGGTCTATCATAACCAGATGTCTCTTTGGAGAAGGGAGACCCTAACAGAAAATGAAAAATAACATTTCAGATACAAGTAAAACATGTCTGGTGGCCGTCTACAATAAAATCAGGACATATGCATTGTACGTTCTAAATGTCAAGGCAGGCGCGTAGCCAGGAAAATTTTTCGGGGGGGGGGGGGGATATGCGTCTGGAAAATATTTCGGGGGGGGGGGGATATGAACTTATATGTGTATAAATAGACGGAATTTCATCACTAATCCAAAAATTTCGGGGGGATATATCCCGATATCCCCCCCCCCCTGGCTACGCCCCTGTGTCAAGGGTTAAAGAATTTTAATTTTTTGGTTTATTTTACTAAATTTTAGTTCTGTGACAATTTTAATTGTAAAGTTTTTTTCTTTATGAAATGTGTACTGCATGGTATCAGAGTACAGAAATGTTAGTGCATACATACATATTATTTTAGCAAAGCTTTAAATAGTCTACTGTTCTTATTCTCCTTTTGTTAAATATATATACAGTTGAACCTCTATTTTGCGAATTTTTCCAGGGAACCAAGAGCATTTTGCGAATTTCTTCATAAAAAAAAACCTCTCCCAATAGCAAAGCAAAATTCATTCTTCATTGAACAAAGTTTTTCTTGGGGTTTAACTTTTTTTTTTTGCTTGCTCTTTTTTGAAATATTTCTGCAATTTTCAAACTTATTTTGTTCTTTTACTATATTTCATTTTTATTAGTGACCTTGAACTGGTTTTACAAGGTGTCTTAATTCACCGAGGGTAGTAAAATCGCTGTTAAAAAACAGACAAAATGAACAGAGTTTTTCGGCAATTAAATTTAAGGAGTGCTTAGATTTAACTAGGTCCAACAGTACCACATGATGGTAATGTATTCTTAATTTGCTTTTTATAATTAATACCATAATGACATTAAAATTCACTAATTTTATCGTAAAATGATTTACTTAAAATGAAAAATGCGGTGTCATTTTGGGTGTTTGTTTTACCTTTTTTGTTTCTCCCTGCGCTTTTCTTTTTGATTTAAAAAAAAAAATGCAAATTGTTTTAATTTTTTTTTTAAAGGCTAAATAACTACTTTTTTCAATAATAGTTAGTGTTTATAAATTTAAAATCCGTTGTATGCAGTTTAAAGCATTTAAAAGGTAAGTCTCTATTTAACGAATTTTCCATATAGCGAACTTTTTTCCAGGATTTAGCGTCTTCTTTAAATAGATATCTGACTGTGTATGCATATACTTTTTTCTAAAGTAGATGATGTAATACAATGCCTGTTTTTGCAAGAATGGTAATTTTTTTTAATAGTAGCAAAAATGTGCCAAACCTTAGACCTAATATTATATTCAAGCTTATCATGTTCTATTTTTAAATTCTTAATTTATTTATGTTATAATATTTCAGGATGAAGCAAAATTTAGAAAGTACAGTGTTGATTTTTATATTTTGTTGGAGATGGTGCTTAATGGGCCAGAAAAAATCATGGAAGTAAGAAATTGACTATATTTATTGACATTATTAAATTATTCAAATTTATTTATACACATTTGACTAAATCTTTTTTGTTTAATGCAACACCTTGATTAAAGGGTTACATACACTCAGGAGGCCAAAAAAAGTGATTTTTCAAGAATTTTTCCTGGGAAGAACTTTTAATTTGTCATCCATAATGTCTTTTCATACATGTTGCAATGTCAGTACTTGACATGGCCACCTTCAGCTTTTATGACACACAAAATTTGTTGGAAACGTAACCTAAATAAATTTAATGACAAATTCTGTTAAAACAAAGAAACATGATTTTTGCTGAAATGAGTCCAATTTAAACAACACTGTATGAAGTATAAAGAACAGTAAGATATTGGGTGGCGGAGCTGTCCGCCTTGGCAGTTATTTTTATAATAAACAATCAAAGCTAATAAAGGTTTAAAAACTTTTCAAGTCTATTCTGTTATTTCCTGTTTCCTTTATATGATTGTAACCACGGTTAACACCAGATTACTAACTTAGGCACATCAATACTATTGTTATTAAAATGGAAAAATATCCATTAGTCACTGATTTGAGGGACTGTAGCTGCTACAATTAAGAAATATTTATGTACGAGTTTGTACAACATGTTATCACCCTGTAAAGTTATATTCTTAATCATTTTATGAATGGAAATGACACCAATAATGCCTTTTCATGTATATTGCCGTGACAGTACTTAGCATGCAGCTTTACACCATGACAACCAAAATTTGTAGCAACCCTAACTTAAATAAATTTAATAACAAATACTGTTAAAGCAAAGAAACATGATTTTTGTTGAAATGAGTCCAATAGTTTGTCTAACACTGCATTAAGAACAGTAAAGTATGGGACGATGAAGCTGGCCACCTTGGCTCCAAGTTTTATGTATATTTTTTAAGCTGTGCCCATTTATGTGACTTCCTTCAGAGCAAATAAGACAATATTAAGAGCTATTAGATGTTATTTAAGATGAAAAATGATTTAATTTTCCCACAGGAAACTGACTGTTGCATCATTGATCAAGAAGGCATTTACTACAAAGTTGCACTCATCAAAGATGTTTGCTAAGTAACTCATCAAAGATATAATTAATCATGCACAGACATAGTCTTCATTTAATTTGGACATCTCAAAATATAATATTCAATCAAATGCATATTATAAATGTATGCAGTAAATCTTAATTACATAGTTAAGGTATTGTACCATAAGAGAGGTATGATACAAAATTTAAACTTCCTGTTTTAATTTGTTTACAAAACTAAAATTTTAATAGTTATCACCAAATTCATATTTTAAAAGTTATTTTAAGATGTTTCAAGTTATTATTTTAAAAGTTTCAAACTTTTACCAAAAGAAAATAATTTGTAAGAAATATTTTTGTGGAGAATGTCCCATCCTTCCCCACTTTTCCCTTTTAATTCTTAAATGTTCTAAGTAGGTGTGTTTAAAAGGTACTTATTGTTTTTAATGTGCTACTTATCTTCTTTCAGGAGCTTTCTGCGACTTTTGATACAGTGACAAAAATGAAGAATAACTTTAAGTTGGCTGACCATTACACAAATCTTGAAATGACCAACGAAAGTGTCTCTGCTCTAAAAAATGCACTCAGAGAAAATCCAACCCATGTATCTTTGATGCTGACAAAGCTACTTATACCTGACCAAAGAGAATTTATTTTTAACTCTGTGTTTTCTAATATGTTTTTCCAGCTTCTTTTGAACTCTCTAAAATCTGCAGAATCTCAGTGTACTAAAAAGGAAAATGCATCTTTGAAAACTGCAACTGATAAAATATATCTCCTGTTGAGCTTACTACCCAGTTTCGTTGTTGAAGAAGAAGAAGGAAAAATTGATAAAATATTTTTATCTTGTTTAGAACTAAGTCAGTTAGGTGCATTAGAGTTAGAGAAAATATATTCATCATTAATAAGATGTACTACCCTCCTGAAGAAATTTTTCAAACTAGAAGATTCAAATTTAGTCACCACTAGATCTGAGCTTTCACAGAGCTGTCCTAAAAAAATCAAATTTTTCGGGGACTCGGGGAATTTTCGTCACAGGGAGGCTTTACTTTGGAGTATTAATAATAAATCTCACTTTCTTCAACATTTCATAGTAAGTATAATCTCACTCTAATATATGTATCTTTTAAAAATATTTCTGGTTATTTTACATTTGTGTATGTCTAATTTTTATCTGGATATTTGATACAACTTTTCCAAAAATTACAAACATACAAAATAAAAATTTGCAAGAGTTATTACTTTTGCAAAAATAATATGAAAATGCACTAAAAAATGGCTGATGTGACAAATTGAATAGCTTTGGCCAAGTAAAATAGAACTATGTTTCTTTCCTAGAGAAAACCATTGGAGGGTAGGTAGTGGGTCTCTGGTTCTCTCCATATGAACGTATGGCGAGAATCGGTGTTTAGGCACCGGGACTCATCAGTGAAGAGAACGGTCGCCCATTGATCCATACTCCAATCTCTATGCTCTCTGCACCATGCTAAACAGATTCTCCTGTTCGTAGAAGTGAGCGGGACGGAAACAGTCACCCTTGATACACGGGTTCCTGTGGCTGCATACAAGTCACGAGAGAGCCGAGAAGCTGTAGCACTCCTGTTACGCCTCGCTATAATGGACAAATGGCGTCTTCTCTGGCCGTCGTGGCTCTTGGATGACCTTGCCTAGGCTTTCTCTCGAAGGATCTGATATCCTGGAACTGTTTCCATAAGTTACACTCAACACTGGGCATTAAATTGAACTCTCTACACAAATCTGGACTTGGGATTGGCCTGCTTCTAGCCTCCCCACAATTCGCCACCTCATTCCATCATCTAAATGTTGGTGGTTACTCATTTTTACTGTTACAATTTAAAATTAACCGATTGCTGCAAAATAACACCAAGATGTGCTAGTGAATGAAATGAGTCTTAACTTACACTCGCTTATAAAACCTGTTTCTCTACTGGCTCCACCTATACACACGTGTATGCTTACATATTTGATGTGCATGTCTTGAAGCAGTGGTTTTACATTCAGTTCAGTTCTTTTCATGAAATTTGATAAAATATGCAAATTCTCTTAATTTATTGCAGCAGTGTATTTTTGTGTAATATGTATATAAATATATATTTTTTTCTTTTCAAGGATACGTATATAGAAAACATTTTAAATGGTGATATGGAATGTATTCAGAATCCAATTTGTGGTGTCCCTCATCATTTGAAAAACTTGTGTTTAGTTTTGTCGTGGGAGAAATGCCACGATGATATTGCTGCTAAGAATCTGATAAATGCGGTGAAGATCTGGAATGAGGTGAATTATAGTATTACTTATGATTTATATTTGGTGTAGATTTATTTATGCTATTATGAAATTTTTTAGCTATAGTATTATTATTGTTAATCGGTGGTGAATTCGAATTCAACCCATTAGCATCAGCTGATCGTAGCCAAGCTAACTCGATAAGCGGGATTCTCTTTGTGTATGGCCTAAACATAGGTTTATGTCATGCCAGCATAGTTCCTGTTGAATTTTCCATGATTTTTCCAAAAAACATAAATGTAGGTTAGGATCCCTTAAAAAGTTCCCCACAGACGGCAACCCTGCCACCCTTTAACCTAGATCCCTTACGCAGAGTATTTGGCTGAAGTCCCACAACCACAAAGCTCCTGTGATTCTTGATGTGTTTGGTAATACACCTCAAAAACTAAAAAATACTCCCATACTTTCTTTGTACAGCTACACGAAAATCGAGAGAGTTATTTTTGCCATGCAAGCACAGATGTTCTTCAACAATGCAGTTGTAACCTTAGTTGCAATAAAAAGTGAACATTTGAAAACTGAGATCCTCAATCTATGTCGTGGTCCTTTGAAATAGTGCGTCTATTTATTACTTTTGTTAAGCTAACTGAAATCATAAAAATTATGAAATTATTTTACAATTGAGATTATTAATAAGTGGGTATTTAATGCAGTATATTAAACTCGTGCTAAATAACACTCTCTGAGATACTGAGTAAATTTTCTGCAGCTGAAAAATGTGGGAAATCACCAAAAATCATATAGATTGTCAGAGTTTAGTAGTCGTTAGTGACCTTCTCATTGTTTTAGTTACATGTACAAAATTTCAAATCCTCCAGTTAAATGATGAGGATCTGTAATCATAAGTATAATAATTCTATACTTCTTGCGTAACTACCATAAAATATTTGGTTTTAACCCTTTGAGCATTTTGGAAATGTGCAAATAATGTACAGTTGTTTTCACAGTAAAATACAATTTTAATAGTAAAATTTGTAATTATTAAAAAATAGGCTTTTAAATTGCATACAAGCTTGAATAGCAAAGCATATATTCTGCAATGCATCTAAAATTTAAATTACTTATAACACTGATATCTCTGGGTTATAAGTAATTAAAATTTTAGATGCATTGCAATGAAAATTGGAATAAAGTGGATGGGATTTTATGTTAGAACTTTCATTTGATAATTGGGTGTTTCCACAGTAATGCTGGTGTTTATGTCCATGATAAGTTCGACTACTAAAAAAAAATTGAGCTTGATGAACAGTTTTTCTTTTTTCTTTCTTTTTTTTTCTGTAAATAATGTAACATACTATTTACAAAAAAAAAAAAAACAAAAAAAACCATAAAGAAAACACATTCACCTAACTCAGCTTTTTGTTTAGTTATGATAATTGAACTTGTTGCTGCCATGACATATATGCTCACAATACTGTTGAATCATCCAGTTGTATTTCCTATGTGTGCCATCCTGTTTTCAAGAACTTTAATTTGAAAAAAAAAACCTATAAATACATATAACATATAAATTTAAATATCCTCTCAAAATTCCTATTACTTTCCCTCAAAATTCTATAGGGGTGTATAGGCAACTTTCATTTTCAAACAAAGAATTTATCTCGGGATCTAAATTTAATAAAAATGCAATCAGTAGATCTCTCCTCTTTCACTTGGTCTTCTGGCTCCTTTCCTTGCAAGAATTCACTGGGGTTATGAGACCCGGGCATTTTAATAGCCAATAAATGCATCCTTTTTGGAACATGGGATTACTGTATAAACCACACGACCCTCGATTTTATAAATCTAAACATCACTCACATTGCAACTTTTTCGTGACTTCTGTTGCCGTAAAGGGTTAATAAAAATATGTCTTAAACCCAGTGTGGTTATTTCAATACGCTGACAGCTTACAGCCAGAGTACCTTCCTATTGTGTTGTTGGCCTGGCTACAAAACTCCAACACGGGCGGGCAGTTATGTTCCAAAGATGCCCATCTCAGGTCACAAAACCAGTGTCCCGAAAGATCAGCTGCCCCACCTACCATGTATTACATACATATTTGTATGTGTCATTACATCCATCAATTTGTCTTTTTTTGTTTTAGACTACTTAAAAGAAAACATTGCTTGATTGGACCTTGATGTCCCACATTTAAATTTCTGTGGCCCACAAGCTGAAACAGGTTTCGAATAGTACTATTATTGTTATTGCATGTGATTAACATTTTTGTAAAGTTTTACTTCTGAAATCTTCGCTTTTAAACTTGTAAAGTGTCAGTGTATAATCAGTCAATTTTACCATGCTTCTAAAATCATTCACTTGGGATGGATTTTATTTTATTTGCATACCAAAGAAATATCTTATTTACAGATTTATACTATTAACAACTAGATATTTACTACGAACTATCTATACTCTTTATATAAAGCAGTTAAACTGATTTTTAAAAAAATGATCTAATTATTTTTGTTAAAAATTTGCCTTTATTTTAAAAAATGATTTAAATAAAAAAACACATTTAAATTTTAAAAAATCTTTTTTTTTTTTTAATGATGATTTTTTTACTCTGCTATCATTATATTATCAGATATTGAAGGAGGTGAAAATTATGAAAAATTGCTGAAAAATCAGAGAATGGGTGGATTTTTAGATTTTTAAGGCAGCACAGATTCTTTCTGTACATTTTTACATAACTATAAAAATTTTCTAGCTGATTGCACCAACAGTGTGGATATTTTTTCCCCCAAGAATAAATTTTTAACTCTTGTGGAGTTTGGTAATAATTTTGTTAGAGTTGGGTACAACCTTGAAGTATTGCATTTAGGCTTTTTTTTTTTTTTTTTTTTAGATAAAATAATTACAGTATTAACCATAAATCATTTATATGCTTTATAATTATTATTTGGTTAATAAAAATCTTTGTGAAATTAATGTACTTTTTTAGTATTCATAAAATAAAATCTAGGCGTTTGTGAGAAATTAGTAAATGCCACTGAAAGTATTCATATAATTATCATTGTTTCCCCCACCCCTTCCTAAAACTTTTACATAAATTAAATTTTACAAAAAATATTTTATTTAAGGCTAATTTTATAGTTCATGGATATTTTACTTAGTATAGCTATAGGAAATTAAAGTACTCAATCATTGTTTCTTAACAGTTGCGTTAAATATAAATTATTGCCCAATTGATATCTGACATTATATTGCATATAATGTCAGATATGCATTATATTGCATATAATGTCATATATTGCATAAGGATTTTATAATGTATTTTAAAAAGTGCTTAAACCAACATAATGAAAGAGGGTTACATTTTCAATTGTAGAAAATCTACTGTGAAGTTATCAGAACAGTCTAGATAGAAATCCTGAATTAATACAAATGTAATTTTAATTAAAGGGGAGATGAAGATTTTATATGGGGCTACATATCGAATGTTATTTACATAGCATATATATATATATATGTAATGTATAAAAAGGTAATTTGGGTTTTACTAGTTTGGGTATTGTTCAAGCGGGTACTTTCACTGTAAGTTTTACTTTCCTGTCATACTTGCCACGCGCGCTCTGGAGCTATATTTTATTTATTTTGTTATTTGTCAAACATCAGGCCGTCGATTCTGAGTACTTTAGAGTGTACACGTGTCCCCACGCCCTTGTAGCCCCGGATGCGGGTCATGTTGGGAAATGTGTGTGGTTCGATCAGAGATAAGAGAGAGGAGGAGTTGTGTCTTCGCAGACCACGTGGTGTGGTAAGCGTAAATACTCCCGCACATCGAAAATCGGGGGACTTCTGCCAGTAGAACTGCTTAATGAGTCCACGCTGATTCTTGTACCCGTCTCCCCTCCCCTCTTCTCATTCTAAATTGTAACTTAAATGTAATGTTCAATAAACCATATTACCTGCCTTAACTCTGAAACTTTACTTGAAATATCTGACGTCTCATATATATATATATATATATTCCCTTGAATATTAAAGTGTACTTATTGTTATATTTTAGAATGACAGTGACTCTGTTTTGGATATTGCATGTAGAAAATTCAAATTAAATGTATCACTGGCTGAAATGTGCATTGCTAGCTATAAGTAAGTGTTCTTTTTTTAATGTAAATAGTAGAACTTATGTTTTCTTGACTACTAACTAAACTTTTATTAAATGTTTTACGTTTTTTAGTGTAAACTTTAATATACATTTAAATTTTTATAAACCCATAGTCCCCCCCCCCTCAAAAAATGACACAAATTTTTCATTCATAGAACTGACTACCTTTTTAAAACACTATTTATTTATTTCCTCCTACAATGCAGTGAATTTCTGATTCTTTTAAATGTAAGTAGCTCTTTTGTAAATACAGACAAGAGTGGTATGGATTTTAAGATATTATAATAATTTAAGTGGCTAATTATGCAAAAAGTTTTCATGCTATAGCTTTTTAAAAGAATGCATTTAACTTTCTTCCAATTTATTACTTGAACTACAAATGCATTATTTCTCTGCCCCAGGGTAAAAAAAAGAAAAGAAAAAAAAGAAAGAAAGAAAGAAAGGGCTTTTAAAAAGAACCAACACAGGTGGGGGTTTCATTGGTTTTTTTTGGGGGGTGGGGGTGAGGGTTTGTTTAATGGGTTTTTGGGTTTTATTAAGATTTGTTATCATATAACCCTTTTTAATTTAAATTTTGTAGTTTATTTTGAAAGAGAACAGTTTCCTAAAAGAAAACTTTCATTACAAAATAATAATTAGTTAATTAAACTATAAAAATAACTTCAACCTTGATGCAGTACCATTTTTTTCTGTTGATTTTCATAAAAGGCTCCTAATTTGTTTTATTTCCATAGAAAAAAGTATATTATTGTTCACTTAGAAAAATATGTTGTTTTTGATTCATTTTTTCTATTACTTTTTAAATTCATGATCTTTTTTTAACCCTTATGTTTTTAAGTCAGTTTTATTTTGTCGTTAGTATAAAAGTCAGTAAACCCTTTTCCGGAAACTTACTACAGAACTATTATTTATTTAATAATTTTTTAATAAGTTATTCATTTTTGCTTTAAATATATAATTCTTTTTACTTTAAAAAATCGAAAATTACTATGTCTGATATTAAATCCCACATAAACAATAATGAGTTAGTTTTATAATTCTCAGTACTAAAGTAATGCAGCAACTAATACTATACAGGATGGTTTCCTGAACCTGAATTCATTCTTGAGATGCATGCTTGTAAGTTGTAAGAGACTTATCCCATTCTTCACTTATCTGGAAAAGGATTATTGTTTGTCATTATACTGATAATTGTATATATTTTATTCGTATTTGAAAACTTATTTATTAAAGAGATAAATCAACTAAGTTATCCCTGCCTGCACTGTACACCTATTCATTTCAATACAAATATTGCAGATAGAATTAGCTCAAGGTATTATTATTTTTATAAAGGTTATTGTTCTTTATGCTGAAGTTTCAAAAATAATTATATAAAATTAAACTGTATCTAATATAATGCTCTAAGTTATGTAGGTAATATATATATTTAATATCAAATAACAAATGAGTTAAATGAAAGAAAGGAACATTTTAGATAATGTTTAATAAAACTTGAAAAAACCCATTTCTGTGTGGGTTTTATTGTTTTTTTAAGTGGGTTTTTAAGAAAAACCACCTGGGTATGTGGGCGGGTCTGAAACCCTGCTCTGCCCACAAAAATTATTATTATTATTATTATTATTTTTTTTTTTTTGAGTGTGTGTGTGTGTGTGGGGGGGGGGGGGTGTCTTAATAGAAGTATATATAATTCTCTTTACAAGTTTTTGTAAGACACAAAGTTGCACATTGTGTATTCAGAATTTAAATAATTTATTAGGGAAATTAAAGATGTATTCAATTATTAACATTAATGTTTTATGTTATAAATTCATCCCTAAATCCTTTTATTCCCTTTATCTCAAAATTTTATGATAAATTAATGAAGTCAATTTTATGCCAAACAGCAGGAAAATACATGTAATATTTTTAACAAAAAGAATAATTTTTTAATTTCTTACTTTTTTTGATTATCTGAATTGAATATTTCTAATTTCAGTGAATTTAAATAAATATTTTTCAGTAATTTGTAGTTTAGTGGGAAAAGCGGACACATTCAGTAACTGCATTTCAATACATAAAGCTGAGGAAATTTCAACTTTCTTCTTCTACTGTTGGCGGTAACATTATGCTACTGAAATGGATCTCCAATTTAAACATTGGTTATTTTCTTTTTATTTAACTGTAGTGTTTAAAATAAAACTGGCCTACATATTTATCATATTTTTGTTTCCATAAAAGAGAGATTTTATATCACTGTTAAAACACAAAAAAATAAGCACCTTGTTTTACATTTTAGACTCAGAATTTTTATTTGGCTTCATTGTTAAGGCCTTATTACACGAAGAAAATTTGGGGCGATTTGGTTGCTGCAACCAGTTGCGGAAATCTCCTTCCTGGAAATTTCCCCCCATTACCTAGGGAACGATCTACTCCAACTTTTTTGTTCAGAGGTGAAAATATTGCAAATTGCTGGAATGCCAGCCAATCACAGTGCTTCCTGTTCCTATGTCACAAAGATGGCAGAAGACTCGGCGATACTGATTGTAGTGATGAGCGAATAGAAAGAATGTCTGAAATGGAGTTGCTATACTAATATGGAAATAGATCTGATTGAAAGCAAATGTTAAATTCCACATTTATGGAACCCTCTAGATCCTAATTATTTAAAAAGGTTGCTGAGGCGATATGCTACGTACAATTACATGCTCTATCAATCGCCATTTCCGCGAATCTCAGGTGTTTGTGAGCACAGCTGAGTTTTTTATTACGGCAACCCTGCTTGCTCATTGACTTGCTGGAAAGAGTTTCGGCAACTGGTTGCAGCAACCAAATCGCCCGGGATTTTCATGATGTAATAAGGCCTTAAAGTTGCTGTCAGCTTAGTTGTTAAAATTTGTATCAAAAGATTTTTTTTTTTTATTTTTGTTGTTTTTGACACTAGTAATTGACAGGGGTACTACAGATCAGGGAACTTCATATTTGGAAAAGTCAGGAAACTTTGTAAATACCCCAAAATCAGGTAATTTGTCACTGTTGTTTGTTATCACCAGTGAGTCTGTTTTATTGCCAAACAGTTGAATTATAGCCAGGAGTGGATGCCATTGTTTGCTTGTAAGCAAAATCTCTACAAGCAGACATTCATAGCAATCCTTTTCCAGAAAAAAGTGCATGTAGCACTTGCCAGTCTTGCTTTCTTTTAGTCATCTCGCTCAAAAAATCAATGTTGAACTTAATTGTATGTCCAAATTTATGATAATGTGAACAAATATTTTATAAATATTATGCGAATTTTTTAAAAAGCATTTTGGATAAGCATGTTATGCAAAAGTGATTCATACATGGAAGAATATCATGTGTATATACAGCACACTTCATCTAATCTGCAACCCTATAATCAAATCTACAAATGCCTATAATCCGCTATACATTTTACATGTAAACAAACAATTTTACGTTTCAGTTTTTCTACTCTGAAAAGACTGATAAAACTTTCACTTTAGTGAAAATAAAAAGACCAGAAAAAGAGGTCCACTGAAATATTAGCCTATTTATATTAACAACTATCATAATCATTTGTGGAAATTCACTATTTGCACTGATACATGGAAAGACATGGGATTAGATTTTCATTCAGTATAATTTTGCTTTACTCTGTTGTACTATAATAACAGTGGCCAAAATTGCCAAAAAACTCTGTACTATAGAATAGTAATCAAAATCTGTTATCCTTTGTCCCTCACTCCTTGGGAGCATTTTTTGTTTTCAATACAAAAACACCTGCTATCTAATATTCACAGGAATATTGGCTAGTCTGAACCAGGTTAGTAGAATAAAAAACAAAAACATTTTATGACCATTTATGTAGAATAATTTGAAACTGTTAATTAGATTTTAATGATAGACGTATTTGTAGTTACTATTTGTAAATATTGTCATCATATAATACAGTAAAACCTCAATACAACTATACTTAAGGGACCAAATAAAATGATCGTTCTGGAGGTATGTATCGCTATATCAAGGAGAGATTATATTGTATCGAAATTCCATGGGACTGCAAAATTTTCTCATTACCGAGGGATTAATCGTTGTATCGAATATCATTATAGCAAGGTTACTGTAATTTTTAATTTTAAGATGTATAATTAAAGTATAATTTAATATTTAATGTCTTTTTTTCAACAAAATAAAATGATTGACATTTGTAAATAATAAATTTATTCAATTGTATAAATTAATTAAATGAATTGGAGGAAAAAAAATAGCCGAGTGCGAGCCTTGAACCCTGGGTGTTCAAATTGTGCACGAGCATGTTACCAATTGATCTGTTCAGCCTTGATCAAATGAAGGTACTTATTAGTGTATAAGCTGTTTGAATTTTCATTTCTTTTTTGGAATTCAACCCCATTGGATGCTTTATATTAAGGGGTGAACACCCTAAAAGAGTACTAATTATTATAGTCATGAAATAAATTTCCAAGGTCATGTCCTCTCCTTGTTAAAACACAGTTTGTGCCAATAAATGAAATCAGACAATATTTAATATTTTTCTGTAAATTAGTATGTTAAAAATGTAAATAACTTAACATTCTTTATTTTTCTTAATTATATAATTTAGTTTATTTTCTTGCAGAGAATTATTTCCTACAGCTGATGAAGCAGAAATTCAAAGTCAAAGTTGGAGAATATTGTCATGCCTCCAGACTCAGTCTGTACTTAGAGTTCTTCATTCTGTGTTTGGTTTAAAAAATATTTCATCGGAAAAAATAAAAAATATGCTCGCTTGTTGTCAAGGTATGTTGGGTATAATTATTTCATTTCCTTTCTTAGTGTAGCATTTTAAAGTTGTAATAAGGAATATTTAATTTTTTATTTAGTAATATGGTAATCTAAAGATTTAAAGCTAATGTACTGAAATAATGTTTCTTAAATTAATGAAAAGTAGTTCATGTTTCAAATTACTTCTTCCCATCTGTCACAATTTCTGCTATTTATTTTTTATTGTACAGAAAATCAAATGGATCGTGTACTGATCTTATTGTATTATCATATGCCATGTAGTTTCAAATTTATTAGCATGTTACATCTATATTAACCCTCTGCACTCCTGTGTTGAATGTGACTCAACATCAGTTTTTATCTCAGAAGCTCCATTGTCAATTTTCACTCAACATTTTTCAAGTCCAAACAAACAGATGTTGATTATTGGCATAAGATTCTCACATTTGAAAATTTTCCAGTTAATTTTAAATTGGATTATTTTTAGTTGAAGTAATAAAAAATAAAAATAAAATGTTAGTAGCTGCTTTTAACGAAACTGAATTATAATTTGGACAGCATAGGCTTAACATAATGTTGAACTTCCATAATACAATTTTTGTATATAATAATATGTGTGATTCATTTTTATAATATTTTCTGTGATTTTGTATGCTGGAATAAATTTCTGAATTTATTTATTGTAGAATATTATAAGGCCACTGATCAGAATGCATCTTCATATCTCACAGATGAAGCTACTTATTCTGGTTACATTGTTTTGATTTTGATAATGGAAGCTATACATTTATCCTGTGATTTCAAGGATCTGGCTCAAACTCAAGGAATCAATTTGAGCAACATTTTGTATAAAGTCATCGAACAAAATCCTCATGACAGTTTAGAAAACGAAGATGGAAATTTGGCGGAATATGCTCAGAATCATGGCTGTCAAAAAGCATACTCAAAATTTGTTGTAGAGAAGCTCGAAAGTGCTAAACAAAAGTTAAAAAATCTTTTTCCTTTGTCGTTTCGTGTTGAAATCTTGGAAAATATATTTTCCATGTTGTTTTTGAGAGTTCAAAATTTGGTGGAAATTTCTGAACCTCATTATGATTCTGACCAAGGGCACGAAGGAGATGCAAATTTTTATGATAAAGCAGATTCTTTTTCAGTTCATTCAGTAGACATGACAGATAAAAGCTTTGAAGATAAATTTATCATAAACAAAATTAAATTAAAAGAGACAGCGTCAAAAAATGATGTTACAGAAAATGTTTCAGGTCACCTTAGCTCAAAGAGTACAGAAAGTATAAGCTCAAATGGATTTCAGCCACACACCTTTCTCTGTAATGAACTTATAACTCGAGATTTATTATCTTTACTCAAAGATTTGGTTTATCAAGTTAAATCAGAAACTTATGGTCTTATTCGGAGCTCTGATGTCAAAGTTGTTCAGGTATTTTTTCTCCCCTTTTTTAAGTGTACTACATTTTTTTGTTTTATTCTTACATTTAAAGTATGTTTTAGCTTCTATTCTTATCCTTACAAATTATCTTACACATGAAAGTCACAAATTCCCATTATAGTCAAATTTATAATTAAAAAAATAATGAATTTTAATTTAAGAAAGGAAAAATAATAATAAAAGGAGAGCAAAATGCTATTATTCTCTTTATGCTTTTTTGTACTTTAGTTTTAATTAAACTGCTTTCAAAATTTCCAAGAAAGTTAATTTTTTCTTTCCTTCCTTTATATCCCAAAGAAAAAATAGTTTCATGAATTGTGCATAAAAAAATGAATAAGTGCTTCAATTATTTTATTGTAATATTACTTTAAAATGCAATTCCTTCCCTCTCCCTCTTTTATACAGGAAACCTCCTCTAAAATGCATGATGATGCAAAGGTAACTGATTACAATGATCTCCCTGAACGCACCTCAAGACTTTTACAGTATATTAATGAAGCTTTATGGAGGTACGAAGTAGTACAAAGAGATATTTTTCAAGAAAGGATTAATCTTGATAGACATAAAAATAAACCTCATCTATTACAGTCACAATATAGTACCTCTTCCTCTGGTGAGTACTTTCATTGTTTTAGAATTCAGCATGAAAGTAAATTAGGAAAAAAACAATTTTAAGGATATTATATGTATATTTTTTAATTCTACTGAGAAAAAAAAAGATTTTTTTTTCATAAGAACTAATCTATTTAAACCTCATTTCTTTTGTTTATTTACAGGGCTTTGAACCATAATTTTATTCATTCCAGTTCAATTAAAAGAAAACATATCAGTTCAGTTCCGGTTTTCGTTCTGCCTAAAATAATGGTTTTTGGTTCAGTTCCGAATGAATAATTTGATTTTTTGTACATTTTCTTGTTGGTACTAAAAATATGATTCTATCATCAACTGAATTAAATCTACAAGTAGTTCATGCAAAACTGAAACAGAAAAGTAAAACTGAACATCAAACAGAAAATCGAGAAGCAATGTACCATCCATCTTGCTAAAGCAGAGCGACTGCAAACAAGACGATTCTACACGGAAAAGGGGCGATAGGTTGAGATGGGCATTTTTTTTAAAGCTCTATTTTGGCTCGCTGTCTCTTTATGTTTTCCATTTTGTTTTATTTCAGTTCGGAACTTCAGAAACTATTTTACTTATTGCTAGTTCAAGTTTAAACAGAGTTTTAAACATAAAAGAGCATTACTAAACTTCTGTTCGCTTCTGTTTTATCAGACCTTAAGCAAGCATAAAAGGGAGGAAGGCTCCGAGAAACGAAAACAGACTGTATATCTAATAGAGATGAGTTCGGGCTCATTTTTTGAAGCCCGAGCCCGAGGACTTTTAATCCGAGCCCGAGCAATATTATTAAAGTTGGAGCCCGAGCCCGAAATTTCAGCTAAAGACAAATAAATTTAACTACTTCATTCATAGGATACAATAAATTTTGGAGCTTCACATACCTTCTAGTCCCCCGTGCCGCTATTTTTTTAAATAAGTACGTCTATTTATCCCATGAATCACTTTTTAAAATCTGTTTCAAGGAGTATGTTCAACAAAGGAGAAATTTTTCACGAGCCCGAACGCTATCGTGAATTACAGAGCCCGAGTCGGGCTCGGGCTGAGCCCGTCTCATCTCTAATATGTAATGATGTTAATTATATGGTTGACATTAAATTAGAAAATATTGATAACTTGGTTGCAGCAACAAAATGACTAAAGTAATATCCAACCGAAATAAACCAATATTATTTTCCGGTTTTCATCCCGACCAAAATAATGTTTTTTTTTTTTTTTTTTTCCTGGTTTTCAGTTTAGTTCCTGTTCAAGTCCCTGGTTTATTATTCCTAAAATGCTATTCTAGCTTTTAGTCTAATTTTTATTTTAGTTAATGCTAAAATAATAACAGTTTTTAGAAAATCACTGTTCTTTCTTTTGTAGATTTTACAGAGGGAGTTGATAAAGAAGGAAAAAAGCATCGTAAACGAAAGAAACGTAAGCATAAGAATTCTTCACAAAAAGATGAATCTCTTGCTGAATCCAGTATTATACAGTGTATGTTATCACCTCCTGAAGCACTATTACGATATTCTTTATGGAATGGTAATTTGACTCAGGCTGGGCAAGTTATAAAAGTATGCAACATTTGTTTACTTTATTTAAATTTGAGTTTACAAGTAGTTTTGAAGTTTCTAACAAATACTTTGAATTTTTTCTTAGTTTTGCCAAGTATAAGCTGATGAATTAACTGATTTCATTTTTATAACTTGTATTCTTGTTCTTTTTTTAAATCTGTTGTCCTGTTATTTATCATTAAAAAAGAAAATTGTGTATTTTTTCCCCCATTGTATATATAATTTTTTTTAAGTATCTTAAACTTGTGCATATTTAAATAAATTTCTATTTTTTAAACTTATTGCTTTATTTTAATTGTAGCTGTTTGATCTTCAGTCTTCTGATGAAGCTAAAGAATTGATTTTGATCAACGAATTGCAAGAAGTAAATGCTAAGCTCGCTACTTTTGACAAAATAAAACCAATCAAGACCATTTCATATTCTGATAATAAACCAGTAAACTCTTCTGTGATGGCTTTGAAAAATGCAATTTCCATGGGATTGCAAACTTCAAATTCCTATATGACCATTTATGAAGAGTTAAGCTGTTTAAAAGTACTTCAGTCAATGGATTTGAAAGGTCAAATTCAACACCCTGAATTGCTTTTAGGGTCTGAGAACATATATTCAATTTTTTTGATTGACCTAGCTTATGTTTCTGATATTTCAATTGAACTGGCTTCATCCCTTCTAGATTCTGCTTATAAAAGTTGGGTTAGTGCAAGTCCTGATATTAGAGAAATTGAAAGCAAGTCTCAGTCACAAAAGAAAATGCCATTAATCAGGGGAAATCATCGAATTTTGAATATGATGAATAATTTGTTGAAGGAATTTCAGCTATTTTTTAAAAACCATGATCTGCCAAGTGATTTGTACTCTGTGTTTTGGCCAATAAAAAAGGGTTTTAGGACATTACCTCAGATGTTGCCCACTTTTATTGGAAATTTAAACCACGTTAGATTTAAAGAGGAAGTAATTAGCTGGAGCAACACATGCTCTTTGTTAGAAGAATTTTCAGTATTGTTAGAACAAGAAGAACAAAATGACCATAGAAAGAAAGATATTGAGCAAGAGAACAAACTTCATATGACATACAAAAGACTTACTCGTACTCTTAGAGCATTAAGAGACTGGTCATCTAGAACAATTTCTTCAGATATCACTCGTTATATTGATTATTTGAGTAAGCTATTCATTCATTTGCGCCAGGTTACTAATGCTGCACTTGAGTGTAAATCTCAGAATGTTTGCTCAGGTATGTAGAAAATGACTGTTTTACTCTTATTAAAATACAGTTAAACATTGTTAATGCTTATCCACTTAAAATGAAACGCCAGTTTATACAAAACAACTGCTTGGTTCCTCCAAAACAGAATTGTTTGTTTTTTACAATTTGAAATCATCAGATAACATGAAATTCAGTTAATGTGAAATAATTTCCGTGGCTCCTTTGCCTTTGCATTTAATTGTCTTGTTTAATGAATAATACAAGATGTAATTATCAGAGTGAAGAGAGTGTACAAAACAGATCTTGCAGTTCGTGACTATTTAAAACAAATTTCTGTTCCATGCATTCGTAATTAGATACATCTTAACTGCAATATGTTTGTGTTACAAAATAATGACTAAATTTTCTCAAAATTTCCCCCTCTAATATTGGAATAAAGAACAGAAATGGCGAGTCATCTATGGTAAGCTCTTTAAAAAGTAATTCTTTTTTCTTTTACAAAAAAAGAAAATACTAATAATTAAAAAAACATGCAAATTATTGCATTAAAACCTAATTAATTAAAATCTAAAGACAGGTTTTTATCGAGTAAAAATTATATTTAACACACAGAAAATAATTTTGCTAAAATAAAAGGTTTATTTAAGATTTATTTCCTGTTATTGACTTATTATTGTTATCTACTCCTCAATCTGATGTTTTACGTTTTTGATAAAGTTGTGTAATCAAACATATTTCTTTTAATTCTCTATCAGTTAGTTCTGTTTAACTGATCTTACTCATTTAGGAAGTATCCAGTATATTGAATCCATATTTTTGTGTTCTAGGCAGAGGAATCCATTTTGCTGTTTGCAAAATAAAAAAATAAAAAATGAGTGAATAAATAACTAAATTAGCAAGCAATAGTACTAATAAAAAACTTAAAGCATTGATTATCTCTCCTTTTTCTGCAATCATTTCTTCCAAGAATGCTACAAACAAAATAAATGACCTGTTAAATTGAAAGTTTTTATTGTGTTTTAATTTAATTTTTTTTACAAGTTTTACTTCAAATTCTATATTTTTCTTTGGATAAATTATTTTTAGGCCAAGGAATTTATACATCAGATTTTTCTATTTTGAAAGAGAGTCCTGTAGAACTACTGAAGAAAATAATTCTACAAACTGGTGTTACTCCTGAAAAGTAATTGTTCTTTTAATACTCAAATATATTGGTTCTTTAATCATTAAACGTTATTGCATTAATTTGTAAAATATGTTGCTATTGCTATAATATGAAATATACAGTCATCTCTGGCTATCTCAAATTCAAAGGAAAGTATATAAAAATTAGAGTTATCAAAAATCATGTAAAAAAGGCTTTGGTAAACATAAATACATATACTCAGGGCTGCCACCAGCAACTAAAAGGCGACTATTTGCTACTATTTTCAGCAAAACAGAACTATGGCAACTGTTTTTTATTATTTTTTTAAGGCCTAAAAGATACTATTTTTTGAAAAAATTGGGGGGAAAAATGCAATTTTTTAAAAATAAAACACCAATTTTATGCCACCGTGAATATTTTACCTCGAAATGCAGGTTATGCTTCCGAATTTAAGAGTCCAAATTGAGTATCGGTAGTTTATGTCATATTATCGTAAACCTTCCTGTAATAAATATGTAACAGTTCTGAAAATTTTTGCAGTGTAGGGAATGGTTTAAAACTGTTTAAGGAGGTGTTTATAGGTGTCTAAAATAATTGTGTATGTGTTTCAAAAAATTGTCTATATATACCCTATCTCACAATGTGAAATTTTCACTTGCTCGAGGGGTCTTAGAACATATCTCTCATGTTATTCAATTGTCTACTGTATTTGTATACTACCATTTTGGATACTATTTTTGGATAAAGGAAACTATTTTTTATGCATAAGGACACTAAAGCATCTATTTTCAACACTGATAAACGGTGGCAGCCCTGCATACTCGTGTAATACTATATTAATCAACGTACCCTGTTTTATTTAAAGTATTTATGATAACAGTTTGGTGGGTATTTCAATTTTTTTTCAAAATTAATTACATTTTCCAAATGTGTGATAGCTCTAAATGTGTCTGTTGCCATATTCGGCCTGGATTCAATGAATGCACACATTGTTTTTATGAAATTTAAAGCCTCTTTAAAAGTTATCTTTGATTTATAGATTCACACTTCCATCAACATCTTCTTCTGAGAGTGATAGCACTTCTCCTACTATATGTGCATCTGTTAGGTCTCCGTAAATTTCTACATTCTGGTCAATTTCAACGAAATCATTGATTGCTGGAGAGAGGCTGGGTATTAGAGAGAGCCAATTTAGTCCTTTCCATCTTGTTTCCATATATTGTTTGAAATCGGAGATTCTATGGAAGTTGGGGAAAAATTATTTCAGATATAGTAATTCAAATAATAAATAAAAGTCTTGGGATATCGAAATATATAGTTCAGTGGCAAACAGCAATAGGGGACACATTGCCCCATCTGTCATTCTAGTGTTAAGTAATAACAATAGATTCTGTTATGTCAGTAACTGTCATGTTAAAATTAGACTATGATATTAGTCATTTATTAAAAAAAAAAAAAAAAAAAAAGATGAAATTTGTTATAATGGAAACTGCAATCAATACATAAGAATTATTTTTTTGCTGCCGGGAAATTGCTTTTTACACATGCAGATTATAAAAATCCTTAGCAAAAAAAACACTGTCTGATGTCAGATTATTTGGGACTATTGTTTTACTACTACGATACATATCTTTTTATTTCGATCCATGCATTTAAATTTTAAATTCTCTTAAACATCAGTGGAACAATTTGAACCACAATGGATTGATAAGAAGAACATTAAGTGTAATAGTTTATATTTAATTATGTTTCTTATGTATTGTTTGTTCAAACATTTCATATATTTCATAGGATTGAAATATTTGCAGTTCGTATGAAAGTTGATCTTGTTCGTGTGCTGGCACATTCATGTTTGCCTTACGTTCCTCTTTTTAAGGAAAATATATCTGTAGATAAACTATTAAAGCAGTCCTGTCATATTCAAGATGGAGGTAAGTAAATGTTTTTCTTTTTAACTTATTGTAAGAAAAGTTTAGTAGTCTCAATTATGGTATTAATTTTAGTGTAATTGGATAAACAATGTGAGATCATTACAGCTTCTTTGATTAGATTATTAGAAAATGTTGGAAGATTATAAGTTGAAGAATGTGTTAATAAAGTACCAGGCTACTGAGCCATGCTCAGAATCTAAGGCCCTTAATGTAATATGGGTACATAAAGCCTTGCATACATAATCTTCATGTAAGTAATTAAAAACTGTGTAAAAAACAATAGAAGTAAAGGAAAAGGTCGCGTTCGTCGAAAGCGTATCCTTTTTCTTTATCTTATGTGTGTTTTTTACAAAGTTTTAATACTTATCGTTAACACAGTTTTGAGGTTTTTTATACTTCATGGTTGCCAAAGTCCCAAAGATTTACATTGCTGTCGGATCACTCATTCATTATCAGGTAAGCTTTGGTTGGCATTCAATGTTACAGTGGCATATACTTGTTTTGAAGAGGGATGCTAAATATTCAATTGTCAGTGCCATCAGGGTTGAACAAAAATTAGTTTAATATAAGGTGCCTTCTTTCCTTCTGTAGTAGATCAGCGAAGGTCTTGGGCAATGCATTCACTAACAGCGTTTTCATTACTTCAGAAATATATCTGTCCATATTGAGGACGTTCAAATTCAGCAAGAATTTGAGTTGGTTGAACTCTCAAATGAATGAGTTTATAATAAAATTCATCAAGTCTGTTATACACTGTTCGCAATGTAGCTGTACACACCGCAATCGTTAATAGTTTCACTCGTCATATAGAGTGAACAAAGCCATTGTAAAGTATGCATTCAAATTTCAAATTCTTTTATGAAATTATGAATCGTTAATAGTTTCACTTGTCATATACTATGAACAAAACCATTGTAAAGCATGTATTCAAATTTTGAATTCTTTTATGAAATTCTTTGGAATGTGGAGAACATTGAAGAAACAATCACACCAATTCATTAGGAAATTTGGAATGTCCTACATCAATCTTACAGTCCCCAAAATGGTTTCTGTTGATTTGAGTTTTTACTCTTTCTTCAGGAAACTGCAAAGCTCCATGGTGAATGCAAGCCATGTTAAAACGTTGCAAACTATGGTAGTAAGTATTGTACGGAAGGATTATTATTGTGAAAAGAATTTTAATATTATTGGTGATGATGGTAGTATTTGTAAAATAGATATAGAAGCAGAACCGTAGAGAATTAGAAATATTGCAGCTCATGTGATCGTTGATAGTGGTTAGTATTTGATGAGTTGGTTGAACACAGGGTTTTTCCCTGATTTACGTATTTTCCTTCCAATTTCTTTACAAACACACACACATCTAGAAAACTTGATGCATGATGCTTGAAGCATGCAGTAAACATCTTTATCGAAGGAAAAGAAAACGATCATCAACATGCCAGATATGAATAATTCCTTGCACTGAACAAAACATCACTTCCGAACTCTATAGATGAAGACACATAAAAATGGCACTCTTTCTTGAATCAAAGAATAAAGAGGATAAATGACAATAATAAGCATTTTTTTTATTTTCAGGAGAGCACAATATAAGCTTCTTGGTTAAGTTGCACACAATAAATATTTAATATAGAAACAATTACATATTTTCGCATAAAATTAGAATATATTACGGACACGGACAGAGGCACAAGCCCCGAAGGGCAAGTGCTTGCCCGAACCGCCAACGCAACTCTACTCTGGTCGCTAACGTACAACTGACTGCCCATATTCAAAGATGCACAGAGGGGGTATGTCACGAGGTCAACTTTTGCTGTTAAGCTATTACATATGTGAGAGAGAAAATAGGAACACGAAAAACTTTTCTAGAACATTCTATGCATGCAGCTGCACACAGAGAAGCAAAAAGAAAAACAAAACACTGCGGTCTGGGAGCAGTGCAATACTGCAAGTTAGGCTTTCATATGAATAAGTGCGAAAAAAGGATGGGAAGAAAAAATATAAATAAAACAGATTGCAGCTGCAAGTTTGATTAGCATAGCAGAAGGCAGGAAATCGAAATGATTAAAAGTGCGTTATTGCCTTACAAACAAAATGGCTGAAAGGAAATTTGAAAGCTTTAAAAAGAGTTATTGTTAAAACTTATAATTAATTAAATTTAGAGTAGACTATTAGTTTGAAATTTAGACAAAATCAATTAAGATTTGTAATAATAATTTTTCCTAAAAAATATGCACGTTGTGTCAACGTGACAAGTATCCACATTTGTGGCAGCTTTGTAGATACTTAGACTGTTTACTTGAAGTATTTGTCGATGTCTAGCTGTTCTATGTCGTTCTCCTTCCAAATACTGATCATCTGTTTCACCTGTATGTGTTTGAGCTGCACGTTCATGTATTTAGGCGAAGTGCTTCTGCCGGTGATCATATATGTTTTCACAGCTCGTTTTGAGCTACACTTTCATGCTCTTACGTCTTTGTCGTGTAGTACATCTATGATGATAATACTTTATGATTAAAATTGTAAACTTCTCTATAGTGCTTCAATTTATACATAAAATCCTTATTTTTTTCTAATTCAAAGAAAATACATCTTACATAAATAAATTCTATAAATGTAAATTCAATCTTCTTATAAATATATATAATAATATATTATATATATTTATAAGAAGCATAAATGAGAAGCATAGATCCCATAAAAGTATAATCTTACATAAATATGCTTTAAACATAATTTTCTTTTATAAACTCATGCTTAAGAAAAGAAAAACTGTAATGAAATTTAAATTATTAGTACAAAAGCACACTTCAAAATCACGAAATCAAAAACAGAATCGATCAAAAATATTCTTCTATAATAACTATAACAACTACTTAAACATTCACAATAATAAAACAAATGGATAGACTAAAAAAAATGGACTTCTAACCTAGAGTAAATCAAAAATACATCGTAACCTACTATATAGTTACACTGATCCCTGACTGTCACAATTCCAGTTCAGCCACTGAAAAACAAAGCTTTTACCATCATTAATACAAACAGATTAAAAAGGTATTGTCTAATAACGTAAAATTTACACCCGTTCGTTGGTGCAATCAGCTTGAAAATTTTCATAATTATGTAAAATATATATATATATATTATGTAGAAAAAATCTGAAAATTCACCCGTTCCTTGATTTTTAAGCAATTTTTTGCTATTTTCAGCTCCATTTCATTTAAGAGAATAAAGAAAGCTTATCATTTGAGTGTCAGAATTATGTATTGGAAGTGACATTGACGTCATATTGAAGTCACGGTTATCAGGCCTTGGAGGGAAAATTACGATTCCAATTCCCTTAAGATAGTTTTTCTAAATTACTACCCAGTTTAACTTTTTTTCAAAAAATAAAATGGTTTTCTATGCATTAAGCATTGATATAGGAGAGAATGTTGATACCTAATGAAATGTTTCGAATGAGAAATGTTTCTGCAGATTATACAATTCCGATTTTGATATATAATAAAAATTGAATATGAAGTTATTTGATTTTAAGTGGGTAAATATTAAATATTCTGAGTGTAGACATTCTATCGCCCGTTGTAATGTCTCCACAAAAGGCTTTATCCTTTAGTTTAATAATAGTACACAACACAAAATAACACAGTCTAATCCACAGCTAAATAAGAATTGAAAATTTATTAGAAAAAATCTTAGCAACCAGATTTCAGCCTCCCAATTTACTATTTCCCTATATGGGCAACCTCCAGCCCGCGGACCGGATGGGGCTTCCCATGGCTTTTCGACCAGCCCACAGAACAATTCAAAAACCCTGTATAAAGCCTATATAAAACATTCAAACTCCCATATAAATCTGAAATTATACGGTCTGCGATTTCGCTAACCTCCTGAAGTCAGGCCCATGAGTTTGCTAACATCGCAAAGTTCTACCTGCAACTTTTCAAAGGTTGTCCATACGATGATAAAATAAATGAGTTTAAATCATCAACTGCAGTGAATGAAAACTTAACTGATGGCTGATCACCTGCAAAATTAATTTGAATTCCGGTTGCAGGCCCAATTTAGGAATCAATGGTATCATTATAAATTTTTTCATCGGAGTTTCAAAGATCATTTCATTATAAAGGGTTGCATTAAAAAAAAATCATCAGGGTAACTACATTTAAATATTTACTATCAACGTGGTGGAATAAGACAGTTAAAGTAGGATTCAACCTAGTGTCATTATTTAAAAAAAAAAAAAAAAAAAAAAAACAAAAAAACTTGAAATTTTATGTTATGTCACAAGATTTTTTTTCTTTCTGTGTATCACTGAAAAGGGTGTCATTTCCATTTAAATTATTCAGCTAAGCTGAAACTTTTGAAATTTGTATCATACAGATCAATAAAATACATAAAAAATATTTATAGTTTAGTATCTACACGAAGAAACATTTAGATTTATGTTAGTTACAAAAGGATGAAGTAATAAATTCAGGCAATTTTTGACATAAGATTTACGAATAGTTTTGTATTAATAACTGTGAATCAGGAATAATTAAATTATTTACGTATATTCCATCAAGGTGCTTGCAGGAAATGGCAAAGGGGATAGTTTTCTCTTTTTCTTTCGCTGTCTGCCTGGACGACAGTTTGAGATAAAAATAACTTTTTTATTCTAAAAAAAACTTATGTAGCTGAAAGGTGTAATATATCTAGTTATTAAAATATTTATTTGTCTGTGTACTGGATATCAAGTTCCATTTATTTTGTTTCTTTGCAAAATTAATTTTTATTATTATGTATATGACATCTATTTTTTAATTTACCCCAGACTTATTTGAGCGTCCCTTTTACGAAGATTACATCAATTGTGTTTTCTCAAACAATCAATAGATGGCACTACTGTCCAAAATTTAAAATTTTACATTTTGAGAGTTTTAGAGTTTTTTTTCAGTCACGTGACGTAGCTCAATCATTTTAGGGGCCCCAAAAACCCCCAGGTACGAAAGCTAAAAAGAATCTTTAGAGCCGTTTTCGAGATCGCTTGGACATACATACAAGCATTCAGTGTTTAATATAGGAACATATTTAATCAATTGCTAGTTATAAGTATAAATTTCCCTATATATAAAACATAACATGACTAGTGGATTAATCATAGAAGGCACAGTATTTTTAAATCCTAGTGTAAGATTAGGAAATAGACAGATCATTACAATTTTTTTGCAAATCGTACCACCCTACTCAAAACTAACATATACATGTTATCTACTTATATAATGCGCTAAACGTATGCAGTACCAGAATCGACAATATTTCTTTGCTGGGAACAGCAAAACTAGATGTAAACTTCAGCATAATAACAATGTCAAATGGAGCAAGCATATTCATTACTTTTATTTACGCATGCCACACAGTAGCTAGATTACAAAATAACAATAATAGGCACATGAAAATACAAGATCTTTCAGATCTTCTCACAGCTTTAAAATATCTAACTTACAATGCTTGGTGCATTTATCGCTCCTCTAAAAACTTCACTATATATGCAGTGGGCTGAAGCACATTTTAGCCATTTCCTGTTTCTTTCATATTGTAACTAGGGATATGTATAAAATAATGCAACCATACTATAAAAACAAAAACATCAGGTTGCTAGTTTTGGCACAACGCTGGTGTTATTCAAAGAGAAAAGTACCTATTAGCAGAACCAGTGAATGGAAGGTACCACACTAAATACTAATTTGAGGAAGTCTGCAGTTCCACAACATATCACCTAATACAGTCTTTATGATCATATTATGATTGGAAGTGTCACCAATTACGTCTTTTTGTTCATTTCGCAAAGTCAGTACATGGCATGGCCAGTATTGGCTTTTATGATGACAACTAAAATTTGTAGTAGCCGTAACCTAAATAAATTTAATGACAAATGCTGTTAAAACAAAGAAACTTGATTTTCGTTGAAATGAATCTAATGATTTGGCCAACTCTGCACTAATCATGAAGAACAGTAGGAAATAGGGCGGTGAAGCTGGCTTCTTGGCGGCTAGTATTAAAATAAATATTTTAATGTATATTATTGAATAGGGCGAAAATTTCATGTATAGTAATGTCTATGTTCTTGATTTTGAGTATATATTTGTTTTTGTGATTATTATCATTCCTTTTGAATAAAATTTTGCCGAATGCATGCATAGAAATTCGTATTTAAAATATAATAAAGTATGCAACACAAATATTATTTTTTCCCCATTTGTTGTTTATAGAAATAAATCTTCCTGTTATTCATTTATATGGGAAATACACATTATCAATAGACTTACATATTTGTTCAAAAATGTTTGTACATATATACCGTGTATATGCATAGAACATTTGAAATTCATCATTAAAATTTAAAAGTATTAAATATTTTTACATGGATAAAGAATTTTTAAATAAAAATCCATGAAAGAGTAAACATTTGTTGCACTGTATGATTGGGTATGTGTTAAAAAAAATAATTTTTGAAATTTATATGCATTTAAATAGCTAATATTTTATCATTGTAATTATTGATTAATCTTTTACCGAATATTCAGGATATCCCTTATATGTACTCAACAATGGAAAGCAAAAATGCCTAGAAATGAAACACCCAGATATAGTTGCTCGTGAGTTGATGAGAGATCTTATATCAATGATACAAGGTATATATTGTTGTAAATTATTCAGTACATCTATACTTTATATTTGCTTTTTCTTTTGGTATTTCTTATTTTCTAAAATGTATTTAATTTCTCGTATTTATTTCATTTTATGAGTTGACATGTTTAAGCACTTGTAATTAAATGCTATTTTGAAATAAGTTTCTTAGAGAAAATGTGCTAATAACAAGATGTAAATAATTTTGACTAAATGTTTTTTTTTATTTTTCAAGTGACTGATATTTTTTCCATGAACTTACGTGATTTCTTAAAAAACCAAACTTTAACCCTTTGGCTATTATTTTGTACTTTAAAAAATTCTCAATTAATACAACTTGTTAACCTAATTTAAAACAATAAAAATTTGTTTATCCTAACACTATTTTTAAATTTTGATGTCAAATATTTTTCATCAGCAGAAACAGCTATAGTGAATGATTCCAATGGAATATTCACTGAAGATCAGTTATTTTCTGTGACTCAACATTCTCAGTTACATAGCTGGATGGAGGATTGTTCAGACTTAGCCTTTGTTGATTTGGATTTATTACAGTCTAGAGAAGAAAAGCTTGCTTTTTTTGTTAATGTAACAAATATTGCTTGGATGTTTGCTGTTTTACTTCAAACTTTGCTTGGAAAATCTCAGGTAGCAGTAGTATTTTTATTTGTACTTGGAATTAAATTTCTGAGTTATTTTTATTAAGTTTTCAAATACTTTTCAGAACTTTGTGGGGAGGCGAAAAAATTTAAACATGTTTGCTCTCTTAATTGCAGACATATAACGCCAATAATTCCTTTTCAATGCCCAATGTGGCTTTCTCAAATTGTTCTTTTATGCCACAGACTTATATAGTTTTAATCTGAATCATTGCAAAGTACAACAAACTTTGTTCTGAAGTAATTTTTAGCATTACTTTAAAAAAGAAAAGAAAATTCTATATATTATGGGCAGTGTGTATTGAGTGCATCCCAAAAGTTTATAGAATTTGGGAGTTTTTTAATTTTACAGTTAAAGAAGATGTATAAAGATTTGAAAATCATTTTTAATTATAAGTAATATCGAGACCAAGAATGCACAACCTTTTTCAGTCTTTTTTTTTGGGGGGGGGAGGGGGGGGTCACATTATCTAAATAAAATGACAATAGATCACTTTGATGGAAACATGGACAGTTCTGACTATACAGACTTGCCAGCATGGGAAAATCAAAAGTGTGTTAGTGTATTTAAAAAAAAAAAAAATCATCTGATTTAGGTATATTAAAACAAAAAAGAAAAATATTGTATCTAGCACTTCAAAAGTTTTAGAGTGTATCTTTACAAGCTGTACTATAAACTGAAATAAATCATAAGCCTGCATCAGTTACAAAACTTTCAGAAAAAATTCTTATAAATCGAAACTTTGGAAGAATGTGTCACTCATAAAACTTTTGTTGTGCAATTCTTTGTTAAAGAATTTTTTATGGGAGCTTTGTAAAATGCACTGTTTTTCGTTTATTTCAGTGTGTAGCACAGCTTATGAAAAGTAATCCTGAAATGTTTTTGAATTCCTGGTGCAATTATTTTATTTTAATTTGCGATCCAAGAATTTCTTTTATACAACATGACAGTGTTATTTTTCATCTTTGAACTGTACAATGTAAAATGACAGCATGATGTAATATGTAAGAAGGGTGGAAGAATGCGTCACTCATAAAAATTTTGTTGTGTAATTCTTTGTTAAAGAATTTTTTATGGGAGCTTTGTAAAATGCGCTGTTTTTCATTTATTTCAGCGTGTAGCACAGCTTATGAAAAGTAATCCTGAAATGTTTTTGAATTCCTGGTGCAATTATTTTATTTTAATTTGCGATCCAAGAATTTCTTTTATACAACATGACAGTGTTATTTTTCATCTTTGAACTGTACAATGTAAAATGACAGCATGATGTATAGTCAAACCTCATTAAGATGAAGTCGGGTGGTAGCAAAAATGTTTTTGTGTTACCGAAATGCTTGATTGGGGAACTGTTTTCATTCATCTTGAGAGAAATTTTTTGTTAAGTATTTTCATCTTAATGTGGAGCGCATTTCTGATGAAAGTGTATGGGAGATAGGTGAAGAAAGATTTGCACTCTGATGATGCCCAATTTGATTATAGCGATCTTTGTATGTGCTAATTTATTTCTTCGGAATTTGAAATAAAAATGTTTGTGCAAAAGAATAAACAAAAGTAGTGCATGCAAATTGATTTTATTTTGGATTTGTGGGTCAAAGAAACAGGCATTATGGGCCAGTTTTGGCCCGCGGGATATAGATTCTGCATCCCTGATGAAATAAATAATAATACTATATAAAAATAATATCACAGACTTTAAAAACAAGATCAGGCATACTCAAAGCAAGAGTTTGAGAGAATTCTGGCTTTAGAGAAAGACTGCAGCTTTAGATCTTGAACTGTTACAAATTGACATCCATTAGCATATACATCTCTAGCTAATATTACTGAAAGATTCTCTATTAGGTTAAGGGCAGGACTTAGAGCAGGCCAGTCCATTACAGTTACTTTATTTTCTCTAAATCATTCCATTGTATAATTTGGTATGTGAATGGAGCAATTATTGTCTTGGAATGGAAGTAACTGCACTTCAAACATTTTCTGGTAATCTTGATGACCTTTTAAAAAAGCAACATTGGTGTATCCATTATAGGAAAATATTCCCTACACAGTGAACCCCCTCTTTGTTGTCTGCTGAAAAACATTTGGGGTTCCTTGCAAATATTGTAACAATAATGTACTCATCCATCAGAGCCACCTAAATTGAACTTCTTTTCATTGCTGAACAGAACACTCAGCCATTCATGTGTTTAGTTCATATGATGTTGAGCATTTTAATGCTGTTTCATCTACTTTAGTGAATGATGCATTGTGTGGTAAGCAAGCAATTTACTCAAACGATCACTTCTCTAATACAGACAGGTTCTGGGCTCAAACTAATCTGACAATCTCTCAGTCTTGCTGTTTATTTATTTTCTCTGGTTGCCCAGAATGTAATTTTGTATCAAAATTCTCACCTTTTGACAGACTTTGGTAAACACCAGTTCTTCTGTATCCAATTTTTCTTGCAATGTCCCAACTTTCACACCATGAGCTTTCAAGCAATAGATTGGCAAAAATTCGGTTTTGGAAAACTGTATGTTTTGAGGCATCTGTACAATCAGTTGAAGGGGGCGGGGGCAGACAACTTCAGTTTTATCTCCGAAAACTATTGCGTCACAAGTATGTGGCCTTGAAATATGCAAATTCTTATATCAGTACTTCAATTAGCTTTTAACACTGATTGGCATCTGTAATTTACTACTTATATTTTTAATTTAACTTAGAATTATCACAAATTATTCTTTTTGCTGATGCTTCTGTTTTATTTTACTGTAGGAAAAAGAGAAAGAAAAAGAAGAAACCAAATCACCTGATTATTCTGAATCAAATTCAGAGCATAAAATAAATTACTGTCAAGAACTTATACTGTCATCAAATAGTTTAGAACGTTTTACAATTCAAAAACTTATAGGCTTTTCAGTTGGCCAGATTGGTCCAATAAGGTATGCATTATTTATTCAAGTAACACATTGTATTATAATATTTGTGGAGGTTTTATACATCTTATACTAATACCTTAGAAACATTATTTTAGCAATGCTTACATTCTAAAGCAGAATTGCTACAAAATGCACTAAAAAAAAAAAAAAAGGGGAGAGTTTGACTACTTTTTCTCCCAAATATATTTTGTTTGTATGTGCATTTTGTTCTCTTGAAAAACTGTCATTCTTCTCACCTCGTATTTATCACTTTTAAAAGTTCGTGTTATCACTTTTAAAAGTTCGTGCATAAGTTGCTAACAATTCAACTAGTACTTAAAATATTTATTCTTGCTCAGTAAAATATGCCTTTCATTTGCATTTATCATCATGACAAATACATTTACTGTGTAACTGTTTAATATGGATATTACATAGTTCTTTTTTTAAATAACTTATTTATTTTCTCTACAATAACTCCAGATTTTTACTTTTGCCTATATATCATAATAATACAAAATATCATACAGAAATCTCTAACACTGATCTGCAATTTTTCTTTGCAGTTTATTTGATTTAAGATATCAGTTACTTCGAGCTGAACTTCCTATTCCAAAACATTTAGAAATTGCTCCATTTTATAAGCTGTTTGGTAAGTATAGTTCGTAGGATTTTAAATATATGTTTTCAACACAAAAATTTTATCTTATTGAAGGATTTTACACATTTTGGACTTTTGCTTTCAGTTATTAGGCTTAACCTGGGCGTATAATGCAATTTTATAGTGAAAACTGATCATTAGAAGCACTTGCATTACTATTTACATAGTCACTCAGATGTAAACATTTTAAAGGAATGGTATATGTCAGAAAAAGGGCAGGGTTTGAGGGGGGGGGGATATTGCAATGAAAGAATATACAGTTCTTACTGGTCACTGTTTTAACTAAAAAGTCACTATTTTTTTCAAAGTCTCTAAAAAGTCTGAAAAAAATAGTGACTTTTTAGTTAAAACAGTGACCAGTAAGAACTGTATATTCTTTCATTGCAATATCCTAAGTCTCTAAAAAGTCTATATTTTTACAAATTGGTCATTATTTTTGTTACATTTTCTTACTGATAACTTCAACTGGAAAAGGAACCAAAATTTCTGTTTTTTTGCTTTTCAAAATGACAATTTAGATTTTTTTTTTTTCTTTTGTGTATGTGCATTAGGGTGCAGTGAAAAAAACTTTTTTTTTAAAATTTCAAAATCCAATAGCGACCAAAGGTTGTGTTTTGTATTGAATAAGAAAAATGCAGGATTTCAAAATTTTTGAAATGCATCTTGAGGGTCGACTATTGCACCAAAATGTCACAAAAATTCGAAAAACAGAGTATTTTAATATTATTTATAAAATACAAAAAACTATGATTTGTAATATACAATAGCAAAAAATAGTTGGATTACATGCTGTTCAATGACTGTACAAAATTTTAGACTTGTCAGGAAATATCTTGAGGGTCCACTAAAGCGAACAAAAAAGGTCAAAAAAGAAAAAAAAATAATTTTTTTTAAACAAAAAATTGCTTGAAGGAAACACTTTTCCATTGTTCATTTACAAATAACTATATTTAAATTTAGTATTAAAATGTATATTGAGGGTCCTGTGCAAAGAACAAATAAGAACAAACGGAGTGAAATTTTCCTTTTTAATCAGAACCAGGTGTCGCTGATGGTATTTTTTTCTGCGCAATGTCTTTACTTTTGTAAGGAAATTATTGCTGTGAGATCATCTCGCAACTCGTTTTGTGTATTTGTGAATTCTATTTCTAGACATTCAAAGCTGTTTAGCTAAAAGTGAATTTATTTAGAAGGCAGCACAGCATTTTATTCCTGCTTTGATATAGCATGAATTTGAATGTGAAAACTAGAGGTGATGTTGAAGACCTGATTCTTGGAAAACTAAAGCAGTTGGTTATAATATGTTGCCCACATCCGAAGAAATTATGCAGTTTCATTTATATGTAGAGAATAACTTGAAACATGATAAGAAATCTAAGGAATCTACAATCAGCGAAATTTCTGTAATTATGGCCGATAGATTAGAGTTAATTTGGAATCGTGCCTCAATTCCAATTTTTTCTAGAGAAATAATTCTTCAAATGTTTTGATCATTTTGCAATAAATATCAAAACCTTAAGAAATGTTTTAGCAGTAATAGAAAACAGAGCAAGACTGTCCAGCAAAAAGTTAATAGTTTTTTAGCTGAGAGTAAAAAGTTGTTTGATATTGCTGCTTGCAAATGCTAATTTGATAAGTGCAAATGCGAACGTTCTCGTAAAGTTCCCATAAAAGAACAGGCTTTTCTGAAGGACCAGAGTGGCGAACGAAACATTTCTATTGGCGATATTAAGATTGAAACTATAAGAATGATGCGGAAAAATGAAAGAAAATCTTTGGAAGCAAGTCGTCTTGAAAAAATGTCAAAAATCGATTATTAGTATTCAGCAGAAAATTTTGATGAAGATGAAATTTCGGACAATAACTTTCATAACGCAACTGATCCTGATTACATCTACCAGGGAAAAAAAACAGCACCTCGCAAACATGAGTTAGGTTGCCTACATTTCCAAAGGCTTGTGATCAGTTTTCTGTTTCTGACAGGTTAGCAGCAATGATTGCTTCAGCGGTATTGAAGGACGTGGGTATAATATCTGAAGATATGATGGCAAATGTTATGGATTCAAGCAAGGTTACATGAGAAAGACGGAAACTCGCAAAAATCTGCAAGACAAGAATGAAGAAAGTATGTCTGGGGTATTATTTTTTTTATGGTAGAAAATATTCTACACTTTCTATGGAGAAAAGAGGAGAAGTCTATAATTGAGAAACAATTATGGAAGAGCATGTGTCTCTAGATAAATCAGCCTCATGACATATACTTGGGTCATGTTTCTCTTGCAAGTGGTACAGCAGCAGCTATTAAAGACACCATTATGAATCATCTTATAAAGAAAAACATTAACACCGACATGTTACATACTGTTGGATGTGATGGCACAGTAGTCAACCCCGGACGTAAAGGTGGTGTCATCAAACTGATGGAAAGAGAGCTTCAAAAGCCACTGCAATGGCTAATTTGCCTGTTCCATGCAAATGAGCTGCTGCTCAGGCACTCAATAGAACCTATAGATGGGCCTACTGTTAGACTATGAGGCTTTTCTAGTACGGTCGAAAAAAAAAAAAAAACCTGAAAAATTGTGAACAATTGCCTGTTAAGTTTGTTCCTATTCCACAGCTAACTGAATTTTGCACTTATACCTTGCTGAGCCAAATCCATGATCTCATAGCAATAACATCCTACACTGCCAAAGTATATTGCCCAGTTTGGTTTATGATAAAGGCATCTCCATCATGCATAAGTGGAGCTATCCACTTATAGCGTATGATCAAGCTGTCCCCATACCTTAGTGAAGAACTTATGTCAGTGATAGATCCTGTTATTCAGCGAAATAGGTCCTTCGCCCACGCTGAAAACATTCTTTTGTCTATGCTGTCAGACAAGAGAACACACATCCAAGAGCGGTCAGCTCGTAGAATTTGAAAGCCCGAGAACAACCCAAAATCCAAAATGTAAGAGATTACAATATTCCAATGCTGAATTTCTAGGTGCAGGATTATATTGATTTGATTGATTGGAAATGCCCTCATATCCAAATTACTTCACCACCACTTATTTCATAAATCAGGAATGATGAATTCATGGAAATCAAAAGGATAGAATTACAATCGCAATTTTTTGACATTTTCAAAATAATGCCGTTAGAATAAATTTCAAAATGCCATGCCGTAAAAAAAATGTGACATTCTAAATAACTGTTAAACCTTCACAATTTTTCTTTCCTTTTATAAGTACTTTTTCAAACTATTAAAACCATTTTCAGGTAAGCAATTATTTGTAAGAGATTTTTTCCCTCTGTTTGTACTTCACTGTTCCCTGCAGTGGAGCCTCAGGATATTTTCTGACAATTCTAAATTTTGCACGGCCATTAAATAGCATTTAACTCAAATTTTTATCAAAATTGGATTTTAAAAAACATTTATTTTTATCTTATAAATAATGCTAAAATACTCAATTTTTCGAATTTTCGTGATACTTTGGTGCAATAGTGGACCCTCAAGATATATTTAAAAAATTTTGAAATTCTGCATTTTTCTTTTTCAATACAAAACGCAAGTTTTGGTCACTATTGGATTTTGAAATTAAAAAAAAGTTTTTTTTTCACTACACCCTAATGTGCATGTGTGTAACTACTCAAAGTTTTTCACATATGTAATAAATTATTCATATATATATTCATTAAAAATTTTTATAATACTGTGTATTTTTCTTTTTCATCAATAATAATTATTATTGTTTCTTTATTTTGCAAAATACCTGATTTTTTGTTCATGACAAATGGTTTTGAGAAATAATTTGTCAGAAGGTTTTATTTTTTGAATAGTTTCAAAACATAATTTCTTCTCATTTAAGTTTATTTTTGTTACATTTATGTTTAACTTTGTTTCTCTTTGAACTATTGTATAGTATTTGCTGCTCATTAGTTATGGATGTATTTATTTGATCTTATTTATTCATTACAAATTATGTGAATGTGCTGTTGTACTTTGTGTTTTATTATATTACAGATGACAAAAAAGAAATATGGAAAAAGTACATGCCTGTTGTTGAACCAAGACTTCTTTTTGTTCTCACTGAATGTTTGCAACATTCTCCAAAGTTACAAGTATGGATTTTCCCTCCTTAAAATAAATCACTTTATACTAAATAAGATTAAAGCACACAGAAACATGTGTTATACAGAAAACGAATTAAGAAAATTTATCTGCTTTTTACAAGGATGCATTTGTTCAAAATAAATTATCTTGTATTCAGAAACTAAAAGTACATGCATTTTTCAAGCATTCTATATTAGAGGACCAAAAAGTAATGTTGTTTTTCCCTATGCCAATATTTCACCAAACAAAAACTACTGAATCTAATACAGTAAAACCCTGATCTATCATTCTCGTATTAATCATTTTATTTCTATGGTTCCTTCACCAACTGCATTTAAATAATATTAATGAGATTTTCATTTATTGTTTGTCAAAAACTTGCTGTAAAATTCTTGCTTTAAAATGCAACATGGAAATCCATAGTTTAAGCATAATTGCTTTGTCATTAAAAACTTGCTAAAAATTTGTTTCTTTGAATTTAACATTGAAAAAACTTTTACTTTCCAGTATACCTAATATTTATAAAACATTCTCCAACACCCCTTTTCCAGGGTATATTTATTTATTCAGTAGACTTGACCTAGATTAATGTGTTTGTAAATATTATACTATTTATTGTATAAGTGATTGTATTGATCTTTCTTCATTTTTTACATAATGGTTGGATATATGAGCAGGTGCTCTAGTTTTATGTGTTTTTGCTTATATCTAAATCTGATAATAATAGGTTTACCTTTTTGGATCCTTAGTGAAAGTAACTTAAATCTCCTTTATAATTAGGTCTTTAGAAAGGGGGAAAATAGTTTTTAATTTATTTTTATAATTTTAAAGTCAACATTTTTCATTTTCCATGTCTAAAAATACATCTTTTCCATAGTAAGGAAAGTGTGTTTACTAGGGTGATTCATAAAAGACCCCAAAAAAATTTCTTCCCTTTTTTTTAACTCTCAACCTCTAAAACTGGTCTATTCCACTAGAAAACATACCAGTATTTAAAAAAAAAATTTTAATTGATATTTAAGGGTCGCTACCGAATTTTGAAATATGAGAAATGAAGCAAAAACAATAAATTTTTAAATAAAAATTTATTACAACCAGAATATAGTTTTGTGAACGAAAATACTAAATAACAGTGTTGAAACCTGGAAGCAGAAAGGAAGAAAAAATGATATATAAAATTTGCCTTATTGACGTTGGGGTTTTTCTGTCTATAATTCTTAACTAACAACATCAAGTACTGTTTCTGCTCTTCATCGTTCGTATGTAATTTGTTGTATTCTTCCATCAAAGCAACACCTTGTTCAGCTATATCATTAACGACTCATTTCTTTAGCTGACCTGCCGCTTTCTTCTTCTTCCCACAGCTCAGGATCTTTTTGTATGAACTCGCATGAAATCCCAGTCATGCTGAAAAATTTCATTGTATTTGTTGTAACGAAATCTTCGATATTTTGATTGCATCATACCTCAAAGATGCCTTTTTAGGACTGTTTTCCGAACTTTCGTTATTCAGTGATAAAATCATTCTGAGTTTTGTTTCACTAGAAATCCGTTTATCAAAAAAAGCTAAAGCAACCAGTTCTTCAGAAAGATACCAAAGATGACCCAACATCTTTTTCACGGCGACTTTGGCTAAAACTGTATCATGTTTTTTGAACTCAACTATGTCCTTCAAAATCTGCAGGTCATTTTCAGGTGCCATATAAGCCACTGGTGCTGTAAACCTGTATTTTGCATAGACAAGTACAATAAATATGCAGATATCCGTAATGGCCTTAGCTTCTTTAATTGTGATCTTAAGCTGGTGCTTAAATAGAAACATTTTCAATGCATATACAGCTTTCGCCATCCAACGCGCACGATGCATTCCAGAAGGGGCTTTGAATGAGATACCGCTTTCAGGAATCCCTCCTAAAAAAATAATGATTAAATGAAGACGCTCATTGTAATCGTCACGAGGCTGAAATTGTTGTAGTTGATTCTGAGCAAAAGTAATTATATCGGTCGCAGCAGTTTGAACGCAATTCCAAGTAGATGGTTCAAAAATCGCAGTTTTGAAGTCTTCCTGATTTATTTTTGTCCAACGGCTCTTAATTTTTTTGAAAATTATAATTTCAGGACCGCTGGATGGTCCAATAGCTGATACTACGACAACTTCCTGTACGATTTCTAAGATGTGGTGCCGACAAGGGAGCCAAATCAATTCCTTTTGCATTTTTTGTTCCAAAAGAATACAGGCTCCGTTTATTCGCCCAGTATTAGATGCCGTTGTGTCGAAGCACATACATCTTATTTTATCACATAAGTTCCACGATGAAATTGTCTCGAAAATAGCAGACACCATGGTTTCTCCTTTGCCATCTGGAAGCTTAGCAACAATTTAGTGACATCGAGACTAGTTGCCAAATTAGAATCTAGGATTGTTTTTCGGCCTCGTTTCCTTGGTATCGAAAATCTTTGCTTGAAGATGGTCCTGGCTTAGGAGGACGACTTTGACTCATGTCACTATCCCTTCTGTCCTCTGTAGAAGAAGTAGCTGAAGATGACAATAAATCGTATTTCTCAGTTAGTCTATTTATTGCTTTTTTTTCTTTCATTTTTTCCAACTTAACTTCTTTTTCTAATTGTTTAGCAAATTTTCCAGCACACTGTTTATCAATCTTACCGATTCGTCCAGGACGGCTCATTTTTCTTTGGTTCAAAAGAAATTGCTAATCTTCGTCAATAGTCATTATATTTAGAGCATTATAGTGAGCTATATCAAACAGAACATTTAAATTTGATTGCCACTTGTTTTCTTTATCTTTGATTGCTGCTGAACGGTTTGCCTTAATTTCTTTCTTTCTTTTTTTTTTTTAATTCTGCCATTCCTTGAGATATTTGAGTATTTTTGTGATAACATGTTGCTTTTCCTTGGTGGGAATACTTGATTTTTCCCATATAGTCATCACACCACCAGCAGTTAATGACGCTGATTCTCTATTTACTTTTTTCATTACATTTTTATAGTGAAAAAATAAACGCATTACTTCTTGCACTGAGGGTAATCTTGTTTGCACTAATTCTGAGCAAGTGTGTCCGATTAACCATATTTCATTTCTTTTTCTTGTTTTTATAACATCTGAAGCCATTATATGAAAAATATTACAACACTAAACAAAAAAAACGAAAGTAAGTCGCATTCACGAGCGAACACAACCACTTTGGAATGCAATGATTGTATCTTTGGGTAAAAAGCAGGATTGTTTATGTTGTAAATATCAGTCCAGCTAACTAATCTGAATTGTCATACGCATAAAATGTTTTCTTTCTTTTTTCAACCCCCTCCTGCAGTGGGAGGTGCTCAAAGTATTGATGCTTCATCTAGGGTACTTGCTTCATATAGGGGTGGCCGGAAGTAGAGAAGAGAAGAAGGCATGTAGACCCAAAAGTGCATTATTGCAGTTAATTTTTAAACTTTGAGGGTTGGTAGCGACCCCTAAATATCAATAAAAAATTCTGAAATTAATAACCAATTCATATAGTAGATAGAATGATATTATGGGTTGAGAGTCAAAAAAATTAAAACTTGAATTTTATGAATCACCCTAGTGTTTACTATACTGTTGAAATATACTTTTCTTACTGTGACATGGCTAGTTATATCAACATATTAGCCACCTCTGGCAGCCCGTTAGTTCACCATCTTAATAAACCTTGCTTGGAGAGAATCCTGTTTCTCACTGGCTTCCTTGGCTCTGAAATCTCTCAGATTTTGAATAGAATTTAAAATTAAGATGGTAACAAACAGGGGCTGCCCTAGGGTAAGTGGTGCTCCCTGCTAACAAAGATTCCCCCTTTATGCTCTACTTTGTTTTTGAGTTCAAGATGCCACCCCTTCGAAGATGGCACCCCGATGCGATGCTTACCTTGCCAATCATGTCTGGCTGCCCATGGTTACAAAAATAAGATGGCTTAATGATAAAAACCTACAAAAAGGTACAAATAAGAGGTGAGAAGTAAGAGGGCAGAATTAATATACGCCAATTATTGTTGTCCTATATTAATTCTGAAGAGCTTCTGGGTATATTGGCCATTTTTTCAGAATATCGAAAAATAGAAAGAAAAGAAAAAAAGCAAGAAAATCTGAAGCACTTTCAGATGTTAAATACGCACTAAAGTGCTATATATCAAAAGCATATCATAATCCATGCATCTTCCCTATTTTCTTTCCTTATTCCATTAAGTTGGAAAGTGTATCATTATTCATGAGTGTGATTAGACAGAATTAAAATTGATATTTCTAACATCTTTTTTCTGGATGTAATACAATAGAAATAAAATGGGGGAAAAATGCACAATTCGAACTGAATGAAAGTTTCAAAAGCTTATTCAGTTCAACTGTATTGTTTATCAAAATCAGGCGTAGCAGATGATAAAATGAGGTTTAGTCATTATTTTCGCATCATTTAACGATGATAGAGCATCGGTCATGTGACACAGTGGGTTTCTTACAAATGTATATTAAATACTGCAGATCTACTTGTTAGAAAAGGTATTTTTGCATGCCGTGAAAAAAAAAAGCATGCGGGTGGTTTGTCATGTGACTCATTCAGTTAGATTTCATAACATAAAATGAAACCATCTAACAATTTTTCAAAATCGCCTGCGAAAAGAAAATCTGATGTTTTATTTATTAAACACTATGTAATCTACAAGTAATGAAGTTTGCACCATCTGCCGACATCTCTGTAAAATAAAAACTCTATTGTATTCTTTTATTTTTTTATTTATTTAATAAATGATAGTTTGTTGTATATTACTGGAACAGTGTTTTTTTTTTTTTGCGTGATAAAAAAAACCTCTATGTTAATCCAGGATTTTAACTGTTTTATTCAAAATTTCATCCAAGTCTGTCAAACCGTTTCAGCATGAAAGAATAACAAACATACTACAAACATTGAAATTTACATATTAGTAGAATTATTGGTCTGATATTAGGTAATTTTATTTTAAAATTAATTTTAGGTGATGTATAGTGAAGACATTGATGATATCCTGGAAAAAGCTATGCAAGATTATTTTGATTTTACTATTCATATTGATGTAAAGGATGATTTGGCAAGTATTTTTTGCATCTTTTAAAGCACAAAATAATAACTGATCATTTAATGTGAATTAACTAAAAAGTTTCCTTATAAACAAAAATGAATGTGTACAACTTAGCTGTTTCAGATAATATATCTGTAAGCTAAGTAAATTATATCTATAGTTCTTGTTCTTTTAATGGTTATCCAACAATTTGTTTGTCTATGCATTAAAATTTAATTTGTTTTATTTCATAAACAGGACATTTGTAATGTATTAATGCAGCTTCATTGCTTTATTTTTATTTATTTATTTTTTTTCTCATGCACTTCTTCATTAGGATTGAATAAAGTTACCTGAAGATAATATTAGTATTGTAAACGTATATTTAATTTTTAGATAACTCTAGTTGACTATTCATATTTGTTTATTCTGAATATATTTGTAATACATATTATTTAAATTTATTTTCTGTTTAAGTTGTGCTTATTTTTTTTTTCCTTTCCTTTGTATCCCTCAAAAGATTGTACTTCCACAGTTATTAGAATGGCATTCTTTAGATTTCTCAAAAGATGATGATACCTGTTTGGAAAAAGCTCCTTATGAAGGTTTGATTAATTTACTACCATCACTTGTGAGATCGCATCTCTCTGAAAAGTTTCAAGAATTATTGTCTGAAGATTCTGCATACAATTTTAGTGAAAATATAGGTAAGACTTTTGTGAGAATTCAATGAAAATTTTTTAAGACTTTAAAAGTTAGAGCTAAAAATGTTGTTATTAACAGTATGTGTACAATTAACTAATAAAAATTTTCATTGGTTGATAAAAACCACCTATTATACTTCCGTTAAAGAAAATTAAAATATAAATAACTTCATTTAAAGCAGCCAAAAATTATAAACATTCAACAATCATTCTGTGAGGTATAATCACAGTTTACTGGAGAAAAGTTATTAGACCATTGTGCAAGTCCCACACGGTTTAATGTGTTTATAGATATATAAGACAAAGCTTTTTTCAACGGACGGGCACTTGCCGATTAGGCTTTGCTCACTACAACTGCCAAAAGTTACTCTGGCCATTTTACCTAGTGGGTGGCCAGCGTTACCCCCTATGAAGGGACGGACAAGTTAACATCCATGCCAGAGCCAGGATTCGAACCTGGACCTAAGGCATGATAGAATGGTTCGTAAGCCACTACACTACCTACAACTTGAGGTCTATCTGCCTAAGTGGGGATACCTTGGGCAGAGGGCTTTTTAAAGAGTTCTAGTGCATATTCTCATTCGTCTGGTGAAAACTGCTCAAACTCTGGGCCATCAGATCAACAGCTGTGTGGTAGGCCAGAACCTTGGACCTTCATACTTCAGCTATCTACCATGTTCAGTATCTTATCTACTTGGTCATGGTGGGGGCCAACTCCAGTTTAAAATTTATTTTATAAATACTTTCTGGATAAAAAATGCAATCTACCATTGATTAAACAAAAACAAATGCACTGCTTGGAGCTGTAACTTTGAATAATCTTATCAGAAGTTAATTTTAAGAACTTTTTTCAATTTTATAAGTATTTTGTAATACCTCTTGTAAAGTGCAGTTATAATATTAATGTTTTTAGTTGGTATACTATTTTATTTTGGTAATGTACTTTGTTTACATTTTGTAATCATTTAAATTTATCAATTTCTTTACAGATTCCTCGGGGAGAAAGCAATTACCCTTCACTGTCAAATTTAAAAATTCTTCGATACAATTTGGTGTCATGTTAGATTATTATAAATCAGATGCTGCTCACTTAGAAAAAAAGAAAGTTGTTTTAATGGATCCTCAACCATTTATCATAAATTATTTGAAAGAAAAGTGTTCACTTTTGACTGATCTTTATGGAATTATTATGAATGAAAATCCATCGCAGTACCTTATTGATTTAAATATCAACCTTCCAATATTCAACCTACTGAGACATTATAATGAGCTAAATATGTCTTCAGATGATAAATACTTGTGGTTTAAGTGTGCATTGAGTCCTTGCCCAGATAGAACATTTTTTACACAGCAAGTTGAATTCTGCCTTTCTAAAAATATATGGCAGCAAGCATTATTTTGTCTCGATGTATATTTGGAATATTGCAGTCAAAAGGAAAGTAATTTAATTCTTGCTAAGCAAATGATATTGGAACATGTTTCAAGTATTAATATTTCTGCTAATGATTCTGTACCTTCAAATCATGCATTACGAATCTTGGACCCAGTTTGTCGAGCCAATGTTGTACTAAAAAATATCCATAAGTGGGAGCTGCATTCTGCCTTAAAAACTTTAAAATATTGCTTGTCTGATAGCAGACTTTATAATTTCCCAGATATTCATCTAGCTTTGAAAAATAAGCTAAGAGAAATAAATTTATATAAAAAGGTAAGTTCAAATGCATATCTTTTCTTTTCTTTATAATCTTTTAAATGTCTGTTCTATTCTAAATAATTCTGTCTTTCAGAATTTGAACTATCAGACAAATATTTCAAAATTGAATTTGCATATACACATGCTCACATGCACACTCACAAAAGCTTAGAATTTTTACTTTGATGTTATTAGTATTGCTGTTATTACAAAATGTTTGAATTATTGTCAAGTAGCCTCAAACATTGCTGTATTAATTATTCTAAACTACACAGTCCAGTCACATTAATGTGACTGGACTGTGTGGTTTAGAGATGTGTAGTTTAGAAGACTGTGTAGTTTAGAATGTCTAGCAAAAGCCAGAATTAGCACCTTTTGCAAAGCAGATTGCTGTGAGACATGCTGGAAGAGAGTGAGTTAGAGTAATTAAAAAACTTTGTAAAAAACACACATAAGAAGTAAAAATTTTCATTGGAAAACACGTATCCTCTTTCTTTTTACTTCTTATGTGTGTTTTTTACAAAGTTTTTTAATTACTTTATCGTTTAACACCAGTATTTTGAGTGTTTTTTCAGAGTGAGTTAGGTTTATGAATGTGTTCATTGAGATGTTCAGCCATTCCTACTCCAGTGCCATGGCCATCTGTGCTATGTCACTCATTTGAGGATCCATGGCATGAAGAATCCAATCGAGGTGCCCCCCCTCCCCAGACTCCCGATTAGGTTTAAGTCTGGGAATTTGCTGGCCAGGGAGGTATGGTAAACTTATCCCGTGGTCTTTGAATCACATTTGTACACTGAGAGCTGTATGACATCTCCCATTGTCCTGCTGGTAGATGCCATCATCCTGAGGAAAAACAATTTGCATGTAGGAGTGGACATGGTTTGCAAGGATAGATGCATACTTGTGTTGATCCATCATGCCTTCCACAATGATGACCCAGAGAATGCCATAAACCCGTTACCCCGGAGTATAATGCTCCCTCCTCCAGCTTGAACCCTTCCAGCAGTTGTTGCAGGGTGTTTGCTTTCAGATGTTTCACGCTGTATACACCAATATCCATCTGTCCATTGGAGCATAAAATGTGATTCATTCGAAAAACCCACTTGTTGCCACTCAGTGGATGTCCAGTTGCGATACTGGATTGCAAATTCTAGCCTCCGTCGTCAATGAATAGCAGTCAGCATAAGTGCATTAACAAGGCGTCTGCTGCGAAAGCCCATATGAGCAACATTCACTGAACCATCATTGAGGGGACACTATTGGTAGCCCTTTGTTTCATCTGAGTGGTCAGTTGCTCAACGGCTGCACGTCTATTCTCCTGAAGGCATCTTCACTGTTGTTTTTCATCTCTGTCATCTATGGCCTGTGGTGCACCACATTTGCCATGTTACTGATTTTTTGCCACGCACGCATACTTTTACCACTATGGCTTGCAAACAGTTTACAAAATCAGCTGTTTAGAAAATGCTTCCACCCTTTGCTCAAAAGCCAATGATTATGCCTTTTTGGATGTTGGATAAATCACTCCCTTTTTGCATTACTCCAACAATTGCAATGCTTTCAGATTCCCTCAGACAACCTTTATATATGCTCCACTGCAATGTGTTCTCACCTGCCTTCTGTGATTGGTTATTTCACATTGACGTTAAAAGTAGGTAGTGGTGGTCACATTAATCTGACTAGACTGTGTATTTGCGGTACTTAAATATGCCAATGTGTATTTTTAAAAATTCCTTATACTTTTATTTTATGCTATCCACATGCTTATATTTTCTTTGTTATGGTTATGATAAACTAATTTAAAATCTTGTTTTGGGGGAACTTTATGGCCATTAAATGCCTGTTTTCTTACAAATAAACAACTCTCAAAAATTCTGTATTGAAATTTTCTATCCATATCTTTTCATTTTGTTTTTGTAAAACTAGGAAATATAATTTTACATGAATTGTTGATTGTATCTAGGTGTAAAGCTTTATAAAAGTTCTTTATGGGATTTTTTTTTTTTTTTTTTAGATAGTAGATGCATCTGAAATTTATGGGAGTTCTGAGGTTAAGGATTGTGTGTATGTTTTTAATAACTGGCAAGAAGTTGCTGATTGCTCAGTCTGGGATCAGTCAAGAATTTTCGATTTCCTTAGTTCAATTGAAAGATATGATATTGCTGTTGAATGGACTCGGCTAAATGTCATTAACTGTCAACAGAAATTGGTAAGTCTACTTTAATGAAATTGCTTCCCAACTCCTGACTAATCTATGGAAATGTTAGCCACTACTCATTGAATGGTGATTAAAAACTCTCTTACTGACTGGTAAAAATTTAGATCCATAAGCCACAATGGTGAGTGACACTCAACAGACAGCAACAAATTTAAACTGTTGTTCCATCTTTCATTATGGATTGGCTTGTAGATTATTCCAACTGGCTGGTAAAAAATTAGCCTTACCATCCACCATGGTTGGTAGAAAATTTTCACTTTGGAGTGGGTTACTCATGACTCACTGATAATTTGTAAACATTCTACTTGATTATTGAGGTTTTGATTTTCAGTTGGTGCATGCTATTAAAGATGTACTCTGTCCATGTGTTAAAGAAACAAAAGATACAGTAGTGGTTATGATAAACAGTCTTCATTGATTGTTGGGCTACCTGATTGGTGTTTTCTAGGTTTTGTTTAAGTTATATATTTATGCAAAAATGATACAGTACATGGTTGCTGGAGGTATAAAGGGTCCATTTTCCTTCAGCTGCAAAAAACACCAGTCTCCCATTCAGGCAGGAAAGTGAAAACTCAGTGTTGTGAGCTGCCTTTTTCTAATGTATATGTAAAGTAACTTTTATGAGACCATGTGTAACCATCTATTTTGTTACCAAATTTCATTTACAGTATTTACCTGCGTTTAGTTCAATTCTGCATATAAGTCAACCCCCACTTTCCCGATCAAGAGATTTAAATTTTTTAAAATCCCGCATGTAAGTTGATCCCCCAATTTCCCGATCAAGAAATTTCATTAAAAAAAAAATACATTTATTCAAAATCATCTGGGAAAAGAAAAATACTCAATGTACAATAATAAAGATAATAATATATAAAAGTAATATACATAATTAAACTGATAATTAATATCAATAATATGACAGAACTAATAGGATAAAGTAGTAATATACAAAATTAAACTGATTCAAGATCGGATTCAGTATTGGACTTGCCAAACAATTGACAAAATTCCTTTGTCGGCATCGGCTCATCATGATACACGTTTTCAATCTCTGTATCGCTACATTCTTCCTAGTATGGAAATCGACGTCATTGCAATGGAATGCAGGAACAGAACACTTGTCTTTCAAAACGGCATTTTTTACTTCTGATTAAAAGAAAAAATTAAGGACCCTCGTATAAGTTGACCTCCCCACTTTAAAGCCCCCCCTTTTTTTTTGTCCAAAATTTTTTGACTTATACGTGGGTAAATATGGTAATTTGCCTTAACAATTTTAAGTGATGTGAGGGGGGGGGGGGATCACACGTATATTTTTTAAGGGTTATTTTGGGCTCACAGATGTTTAAAATAAATAGAAAGCACTAAGTTTTTACATTTCATGTAATGCATAGACAAATCTTATTTTAGTTATATAGATTTAATTAGCAGTTTGTTATAAGCTCAATTTTATAATTTCATTTTTCCTTAATAAATTGTAGAACACTAAAAATTAACAAAAATGTAATTTATTTTATTGTCATTAACTTTTTAAAAAATAAAAAATAATTACAAATTTAATTCAAAGCAAGGGACAAAGTTAACGAATAACATTAAAAGTAGAGTTCCTCCAAATTTTCACTAATTTATTTACTTTTAAAAATCCACACAATATTTATAAATTAGTTTATTTTCTTATGTCGGCAATTAAAAGTGTTCTTCAACAGGATAAATTGCTAAAATTGAAATGTGATGTAACTGCATACAAAAATAGTGCATCTTATCTTAAGTTTTCTATGAGTTATTTATTTCTTTGTCTTGGTAAGCAAGTTATTTTGAAATAACAAAGGTATACACTACTTCATATTTAGTCTATCTGCAATGTATATGCTAGCCTTAAAAATATACTTTAAAAACTTTTTTTTAAAGGCATATAAATTTTTTTTGTGTTTATCCTCTTGCACGTACTCTTGTAAAATTAAATAAAAATTTATTTATTTTTTAATTAAGTGATTGCATGTTATAAAAATATAGAGAGAATTTATCATTACCTTTAAAATAGCATTTTATTTTATTTAACTATTCTCTACATCTTTTTTTAAAAACATTTTAGACTGCCCTGTCAATGAATGTGCTGTGGTATTTAAATCAAGATCCACCCAGTGAAGAAGGATTAAAGGTATTATTATGTATTTTTTAATTTTTTTTTTCTAGTGTGATCTCCCGAAGAAGCTAAACCCCTTCAAAAATTTCACTCCAAACTATTTGCTGTCACTCAAATAATATTTTCCATCCAAGTCGGTTAAACTTGAGATCCCTAAATATAAAAGTGTATCTCTACTTTCTTCTCTCTCTCTCTCTTTTTTTTTGTGTGTGTGTTTTTCACCAGAAGGATCAGGAAATTGTCGGTAGAGTTTCCAAGAAGAAGAGCATGAAGTTTTGTTTTTAGAATAGCAGCTGGATGTAGTCAGGAAGTTGCAGTTAAAAAGGTTGTTTTAACTGCAACTGGTTATCAGAGCCCTGGGCGAACATCGCTTTTGGAGCCCCTTTCATGCTGATGCAATATGTGTTTGTGTTTAAGGCAAACCTACGCAAGGGGTGTCTGCTTAAAGGGGGAGAGGAGTTGCCTTCAGCAGAGGACTTTTTAAAAGATTTTAATGTGTATTCACATTACATCTGGAGAAGATCTTTTTCCAATCTGAAATACGTAAAGACCTCTCCGAAACCCAATGCTAACCAAGAAAGGTTAACAGAATTAGCATTGATGTTATTATGCAAAATACCAATTGACATTGATGAAGTTATAAACAGGTTTATGTTACAACTGAGAAGAATAAAACTGTATATTAAACTATGAGGGATGAAAAATCCTTTTGTTTTATATTTTATTAGATAAATGTTCTGTAAGTATTGATGGAAAGCGTAGAGTAAATATCCTTTCATTTCTTCATTTACACCCCCCCCCTTTTTTCCCAAAACTATGATCATCTTTTTATATCGTGATCATCTTTTAATATTATCATTATATTGTGCTTTGTATTATTCTATACATTATATATATGTATGTGTATATTATATACAACTGCATTATTTTACGTATATATTATAAACTACTGCATTTTCGTATCTTGCTTGTATAATAAATGAGTGAAGTAAAAAGTTTTGCCTTTTACATTATATATGTTATATGTGTATGTATATATTATATATAAGTACATTATTTTATGTGTCTATATTATAAACCACTACATTAACTTATGTTGCTAGTATAATAAATGAGCTGAAGCAAAAAGTTTTGTCCCGCCTGACTATTTTTGTAGTTCAGGCTTAAAGTTTGAAATCTCTCTTTAGTATTAAAAGGAGTATTTTCAGTGCTGTGTAACTTTTTCTTTTTTAACAGTACAGTAAATTAATAAAAATGTGTTTGTAAAAAATATTAATTACTTCATAATTTACTAATTTGCAATTTAATATTAATTTATGCATATCATATTATTTAGAGCTTTTATTAATTATATCTTTATTATTTTACTTAGATTCTTGATTCCCTTAATACTTCTGAATGTATGAAGCTTTGTGACAGTGTACTGCCCAAACTGTCATCTATAGAATCCAAATTATATTTAGTTCAGTATATAAATGATAATCTTCTGTCTGACAATCAGCAGTATTATTGCAACATGCTTCTTGGATTAAAAGTAAGATTATTTTGATGTGTTGTTTCAATTGTGAAAAGGACATTTTAGTATTCTAAAAATGAATACCTTTTTCATAAATTACTATGTATCTTCTCTTTGTATTATAGTTATTTTTTTTTAAAGTAGTTAGTAAGTTAAAATTATTTTTACAGATACTTTCTGCATTAAAATCCCCAGCTAAAGAAGTCTATTCGGATTTGGTAGCTCATCCTTATCTTCTATTGGAACAAATGCTTATGAATGTTGAGGTAATGCTCTCTTTCTTAATACAAAATATTTTTATACTTTTAGTTGTTGATAAAATTGCCATTTCAAAAGTGAGTTAATAAGGTGTGATGTTTAGTATTGCATATCTTATAATCTGTCTTAATAAAATGAAGCAGAACCTTGTCTTCATAAAGAAATATTTTCTGCTCATTTGAGAACCTTGTCCATTTAATTCACCTTTATTAGACAAATGCCTGCTGTTAGCATAAAAATGTTTAAGTTTTTTTTTTTTTTTAACTTTCATTTTAAGACTAATGAAATTTTAGCTTTTTTCTCTTTATTTCAATTTATTTTAATTTTTTTGTAGCATAATAATAAGATACTGTAGTGGTTCATTCGAGACAGGTTGTTCAAAAGATTCATTTGTCTGTATGTACTTGGCTCATTATTTTGGCCAATCATGAACAAAATCACTTTAAATTTGAGCAATGTTAACTGACAACAGTCATTATGTTGCTGAATTATCATACTTTTGCTCTGGATTTAAACTCAGGGCTAGTCTACGGAATTCGTTTAAATAAATTCAAAATGCTTTGATGAAAATTTCAACAATCTTACTACAGCAAAGCAACAGACTTTGGTGTATCAGTGAGATGGAAGATGAAAATAGATTTGTTGTTCAATGAAAAATGGCCACTGTACTAGATCATGTACTAATCATGTGTATGAAACAAACATATTATTCTACAATTTAATGCAGGTGAATTCTTTGAGATACCGGCAGTATATTTATATATTTAATATTTCACACACAGCTCAGAGATGCTGAAAAAGCTATAAAAGCTATAGAAAATGATCTAGAAACTATGGAAGGCATTGCACCAGTTATGAGGTTGGCTAGTGTAAATCAGTTAGTTGAAGATTATGCATCAAAAGCTCTTGAAGTCCATTTCTTGGATGCTTTACTTGGTATGAATGCTTTGTATTATGTTCTATTTACTAATTCTTTCTATGTGTTTTAGAATTATTTTACTAATGTAAGTACTGAATTTTAAAACTAAATTTTTTTAATATTTGGTTATAGTTGACTTGTATTATAGTGACCCTATGTGGGCCACGATGTATTATTGTGTGCCACTTTTCCTTAGTTTGATCTGATAATCATTTCAAATAAGAAATTGATGTGTAAAATAAAAATTTTAAAATAAAATTTTAAGCTTTAAATTTAAAACATCATTTTGATTGTATATAGTAATCTTTAAACGGGATGAAAATATTGATTTTAGATGACCATTTGAATTAATTGTACTATGTATATACCTTATGTTTCAAAATAGATGTTTCAGCAATTAGCTCTTAAACCATAAGTTATCAAAACACACTTTTAGTTACAAAAGTTTGTTAAATTTAGAATAACTTCCTGGTGGGGCAATTTATTTAAGAGGCTGTATAATATTAAAATACAAAATTTAATTTTTATATGGTCCCTCATTTCCTGTCAGTTATATTTGGGAAAATGTTATTGTATGTCTAAGAAGGTAAATAAATAATTAAAAAAAAACCACGTCCCTGAGTAGAACACATACATTGCAAGTTTAGAATTGTAGTATTTGTTGCCAGGTGCTAAGAGGATGTCTCAGAAATGAGCAAGCAGCAGGAGAAAAGTTTTCCCGTATAGTCCAGCTCTGGAATTTGAGCACATCCTTTGGCAACTAAACAAACTTTTAGTTTTTCGATGGTCCCATCTTGTTTATATTTTGTTTTCAAGACCCACTTGCAGCCAATTACTTTCTTGTTTTCAGGTCTTTGCACAAGTTCCCATGCTTTTCTTTGACTAGTGTTTCATATTGTTCATGCATTGTGCCTTTCTATTCTTTCTGATATTGTCCTTTTAGGGCTTCTTGAACCGTAGGATTTGGCTCAATATTTTCCATGAATATTGTAGAACTATCCGCTTTATATGTAAGGCGATCAGGTGGCATTCCTTTTGTTGTTCTAGGAGATATTCTTCTCGATTCTGGATCTTCTGTATCGTTATTTATTTTTCATTTTCTTTTACAGTTTTTTCTTCTGATACTGAATTTTTGAGAATTATTTGTCCATCTTCATTTTCTTCATTCTCTAGAAGGTTAAATCATATGAGTTCTGGACTTTCTTTTTCTTAATTTTCTGCATCTTCATCAGGAGTACATTCATTTTTTATGAATTTTACGGGTATGCTTACAATTATTTTTCTTTCTCCAACATATATTCTGTAACCTTTACTTCTTAAATTGTATCCGATGAAGGTTCCTTCAATGGCCTTGTCATCTAATTTTTGTCTCTTCTGTTTGTGAAGATAAGCATAAACTTTGCTTCCAAATATTCTTAAATGACTTATTTTTGGCTTGAATCCATTCCACAATTCACATAGAGTTTTGTCTGTAGACTTTGTCGGTAATTGGATTTGCAGATATGCTGCTGTTGCTGCTGCTTCTGGCCAAAACTTTTTTGGTAATTTTGCATTTATAAGCAAGGCTTTTGTCATTTCAAGTAAAGATCGATTTTTTTCTCTCTGCAACACCATTTTAAGATGGGCTGTACGGTACTGTTCTTTGATGATCGATGCCCAATTCTTTTAAGTATTTTTCTGTTGTGTCATTCCAGTATTCACTACCTTTGTCTGATCTGATATATATAATTTTTTCATTCTAAATTTGTTTGTGGCTGACACTATGTATTCTTTGATTTGTCAAATGCTTCATCTTTTGAAGGCAAAAAATATACTTGAGTGTAATGGGAGTAATCGTCAATAAAAGTTACGAAATACTTCTTATCTCCTAAACGTTACTTCTGTAGGTCCACATAGATCAGTGTGGATGAACTCTAGTGGCTTATCACTTCTATAGGTAGTTTTCTTCGGATAAGGCTTTTCAGTTAGTTTTGCTTTTATACAGACAAAACATTCTGTGTTGTGTGTGCAATTATTTATTTTAATGCCATTGGCTAAATTATCTTTTAAATTTTCTTAATTGCATCTATGTTTCTATGGCCAAACTTTTGATGCCATTTTAATATGCAATTATCATTTTGACATGTTTGTAGTATTTGTTGAGCAGAAAATACTTTTTCATTTACTGAAATCAATTTAACTTTTATAACCCTTCTTTTATTTGAGCAGTAGCAATTACCTTATTTTTTTAGTGATGATGCAAATATCTTTGATAAATTTTACTTCACACCCATGATTTGTGCACGCTTTGACTGACAGTAAATTACAATCTAAATCTTTTACATATAAAACATTCTCTAATTTTATTCTACTAATTTCCCTGTTTAAAGTTTTCATTACAAAATGTATTTTGCTGACACCTTGTGACATTAATTTTATGCCATTTGAAATCGTTACTGTTTGTTTGTTATTTTTATCTAACACCAAAAAAAAGATTTTTATTGCACATCATCTGACTAGAAGCTCCGCTATCTATAGTCCAGTTTAGATCTTCCTTAGCCAATAAGCTTTCATTTATTTTCAACACCGATATGTTTGACTTCTGCTCTTTTTCTACATATTCATTTCCCCAAACGCATTTCCCTTTTTGGTATTTTATTTCCGATTTCATTTCGTAGAGTTTTGAGGCCCTTCTGGGTTTCGAGGCAAATTATCTGTTTTGGTTTCATTCTTCCTGTCGTGAATATTCTGAGACTGACAGGCGCTTTCGCGAAAATAAAAACATGCATCCCTGTTATGATTATTTTTTCCACAGAATGAGCAATACTTTTTTGCGTATTTTTTATCTGCGTTATTCCCTTTCAGAGCTGTAGAATCAGTCTTATCTGGAATTTCCTTATTTCAATTTCAACTCTATGTGTATATTCATCGACCAATTTATTTTTTACATATTCTAGTGATAATTCATCTTCTGATTTACTTTCTATCGCAGTGATTAAACTACTATAAGAATTTGGTAGAGAACATAACAAAATTGCTATCAAATTATTTTTTAAAAAAATTTCTTCACCAATACTATGCAATTTCTCCGCTAATTCTTGAACATCTTTTATGTGTTATTGCATTTGGCAAGTCTCGTTGTATTTAATGGAATATAGTTTTCTTAAATAGAAAAGTTTATTTGTTAAATTTACTCTCTCATGAACTGATTTTAAACTATCCCATGTTTCCTTCGCAGAATTTGTATATAAAACATGTATTATTTGGGAATCAGAAATCTTTAAGCAAATTATTGCTTTTGCATTTCTATCATTTTCAAATGTATCATCAACTTTATCAGGTATAAACTTTATCAGGTTTTTCTTTGAAAACAGCATCATATAAGCCATCTTTGATTAAAATTTGTTCCATTTTAAATTTCCATATTGGAAAATTTGTGTCATTTAATTTTTCTATGTATACAGTTTCTTTAGATGTAGCCATTTTTATTTTTGTTTATATAAATCAAGCAATATTATGATGCAAAAATATCAGTAGAAATATTCGTAAATTAAAAATCAACTTTTGTTTATTTATGATATTGGAACATTTTTGTTCATACATTTTAGCCTTTTAATCATAACTTGATTTTTACATCCCTCTTACTGCATATGTTTACTTTTGTTTCTTTGAAACATTATTTCTTCAAAAGCATCCTGGGCCCATAACCGCTGTTGGCAGAGTTGCAGTGGTTAAGAAATAATAGATTAGATATCTTGAATATTTATTTGGATCTAGCTAATCTATATATGTACATTGAGTACGCATGGCAGTGACGGACCGCTCAGTCACATCACGAACCATATCACAGCAGATTCAGTCTGTAACGCATCATCCAGTGTCTGCGCGTACCATTCGACGTCGTTTACAGCAGAATGGTCTGTCCGCAAGACGTCCGTTGCTTTGTCTACCTCTGACGCGGAACCACAGACGTCTCCGCCGCCAATGGTGCGATGAAAGAAGGATGTGGACGACAGAATGGAATGAAATTCTCTTTACTGACGAGTCACGCTTCTGTATGCAACACCACGACGGTCGGATTCGAGTCTGGAGACACCGTGGAGAGAGGATGCTGAACAGCTGCATTATGCACCGTCACACTGGTCCTGCACCGGGTATTATGGTATGGGGCGGTATCGGATATCTCTCTCGCACTCCTCTAGTACGCATTGCCGGTACTTTAACCAGCCAGCGCTACATCTCCGAGGTGTTGGAGCCAGTTGTCCTTTCTTACCTTCAGGGCTTGCCAACAGCCATATTTCAGCAGGATAATGCACGGCCACACGTGGCACGCATTGTCCAAGGGTTCTTCGTCAATCACCAGATTGAATTGCTTCCCTGGCCGGCGCGCTCTCCGGATCTTTCGCCGATAGAAAACATGTGGTCCATGGTTGCTCAACGACTGACCCAGAGTTCATCCCCAGCTGTCACACCAGATCAACTTTGGCAACGTGTGGAAGCTGCTTGGTCTGCTGTACCCCAAGAACACATTCAAAGTCTCTTTGAATCATTGCCGAGGCGTGTGGCAGCTGTGATCTCCAACAACGGCGGCTACTCTGGGTACTGATTTTGGCAGGAACCACGCTTCATAGAATGCTGTAAATTTAATCATTTGTTACTTGGTCAACATGTTATCTACACAATAAATTTTGTTGTGATATCTCTTGTTTTTCTTGGTGTTGCAATTTGGGTGGCCAGCAGTGTAGATTAGATATCTTGAATATTTATTTGGATCTAGGCTAAATCTATATATGTACATTGATTACATTGAATAAGGATAATAACTAAAACGGGGGAGAGCATGCAAGCCGTCTTCCTCCATTGGAGGGGAGAGAGCAAGAAGAAGGGTATTATTGGTTCACCAAAAGCTGGCTGCATTTTATGGCAACCCTAGAGATGGGGAATAAGCAGTGATTGTGCCAACACAAGGAAAGAATGATGTGGTATGACTAATGTAATAACAATGTATTGTACAGGCATGAAGTACTATCTAGAATTAATTTTCTCATGTATACACCAGTATTTAACTTTATCTTTAGAAATTGTTCATTATGAACTCTGCTGTAATTTATTCATCCTCTTGATTCATTCTGTAGCTCACCATCAGTTCTTTTATCATTTCCCCCCTTTTAATTTGATTGTATCAGCCACGGACAGGCCAGCTTTGTGATTGCTGAGGGCCCCCGGCCTAAGGGGCATCAGCAAAGCCTTCCAAAAATGGATGTACTTGTTTATAATTAAAGCAATTTGATATATATCAGAGTAATATACCAAAGTAGTTTGATTATTTTCTTCCTTGTAATCTTATACCTTTACACAGTGGCACAGCGGAGTATATCCCCAGACCTTGTATCGGAGGGGTCCCAACAGCTTTAAAGTAGTTAAATATGGTTTTTAGGTATGCAAGCCTAATTTTCAATTAATTACATATCCTAATATTCTATATCCTCTAAATTTTCTAGTAAGGGCCCCATTTTCAATTTTTAGCCATGTGCCCACAAAGAAGACAGTACGGGCCTGGATTGTATCTTCATTTACAGAAAAACTTGATTCATTTATTTGTATATTCTGAATATGGATTTAGAAAACAGTTAGGAGTGAGGTTCAGATGATTGTATAGGTCATTATATTAAGAATTGTAGTCATTTAATGGTTTTTACATTGAATTTATAGTAACGTTGTTTTAAGGGGTGTCAATCAGGACTTTTTTGAAGGTTGTTATATCATATTGGTTGTTATAAAATCAGTTAATTATATTTGGTTGTTTTTCAATTAATGGATTAGTATTGTAGTTATTTATAAAATACCTTAAATATATCTTTCAAATTAAATGTTAATGTAATGTATTGAGTTATGACTCTAAGATTACTATAGTGAAAGTATGGCAGTAGAATAATGTTTTATAAAGATATTAAGTTACATTATTTTATGTACCTTTGCTTTTTAGATACATCATCTTCTAGTACTCTTATTTTAAGCATAGAGGACTCTATGATTGTAGATGAACCTTTTGTAATGCCTGTACGTGTTCCCACTAAAGAAGAGTGGGTCCCTGATGCAAAAATTCATCGCTGTCAAGTTTGTAAGGAAGAGCGCTTCAATATGGTAATTATATCTTTAAAAACTATATGTATTCAGAGTTGTTACATTTATTTATAGAAATCTCTTAAAAGCCATGTGATTTTGGTATGGTTTTAGATATTAGTTTCCCTAGCAACGATAATGTTGCTCAAAAATTTCAGCCTTTTTTTCTGAAAAGCTGTAGCATGTCTGATCTAATAAGGTGAAGCAAAATCAAAACTCTGATTTATTTATTTATTTATTTTAAATAGTTTCGAGCCTTGTTTAGTGTCACTTGCCATTCTAGCAAGTGGACCTAACTTTTTGCCACTCAGTAAGTATTTTATAATAGCCATTTGGTGAATAGGGATCAACATTCAAAGTGCTAGTCAGAACTCTGGTACGCATAACAGTATTTTAAACAATTGTTTGTTATCTAAACATTTCCACTGGAGTCATTAACTAAATTAGTTTGCTCATAAAAAAAAGTAATTGATATTTATGAACCTTTGTATAGTATGAATACCTTTGAATAGTAAAGCTTTGTTTTGGGAAGAATTTTAAATATATGTGTTACTTTTTAATTCCTGTTAGTAAAATCTTAATATTCCTAATTTTATATTAAAAAATTTCTTTTGTTTTAGTTCAGCCGAAGACACCATTGCCGCCGATGTGGTAGAGTGGTATGTGCTAACTGCTCACAACACGCTCTGATAGTCGAAGGATATGGAAATGTAAAAGTTAGAGTATGCGAAGACTGCTATAATTTGTAAGTACCAAGATAATAAAATACCTCGTTGGAATATTATTTTAAATTATATATGTTAGTTTAAATTATATATGATACTCTATTTGGGTAGAATAATTTTTATGCTGTTATCTGAACCATTAAAGAAAAATTTCTAGCTGTACAAATTGACTAGATAGTACTATACATCCTCTTAAATGTCATACTTTTGTGATTGAATTTTTTGTAGAGAAAATTGAGTCATTTTCAAATTACTCCAATAAAACAGTTATTAGTAATAATATAACTCTTGTAATTTAAGTTGATTACATTTTGATCAGTATATCTCATTAGATTAGAACACTACAATCATCGAAGACAACACTTTTTTAAAAACTATTATTATTTTCAATAAAAAAAGGTAATTATTTCTTTAGTATTTCCATGAAAATAAATGACTAGTCCCTCAAAATGTTCCACAGAAGGTTACCAAATGCTGAAAAAGGAATTTGCCATGAAATCATATGTTTGAAATATATAAAACTAAAACTTTTAAAATCTCTTCAAAATTTAACAAGGATTTAATTTTAAATTTGTAAAAATGTTGTATAAATAGAATGAGCAAAATGTAAAACTATTGTTTTAAACCAAGGTGCAAAATCTTGTAGTCGAATATGTAAGCATGTACACGTGAGCAAAGCTAATAGAGGAACAGACAGGCACCCCTAACAAAATCTACATTTTGTTCACTCAACATCTCACCAAATTTCTTGATTTATTATTATTTTTTTTTTTTTTTAGCAGTTGGTCAATATAGACAGTCAAAATTACTAAGCACCAATGCTTAGATGATAAAATGAGGTGGCAAATTTTGGGAAAGCTAGAAACGGGCCAGTCTCACGTTGATTTGTAGTGACTTCAGTGTAGCGCCAAGCCTTGTGACCAACTTAAACGATTTCAGGATACCAGAAGGAAGCCTGAACAAGGTTGTTCAAGAGCCACAAAAGACCAATAAAGATTGCTATTTGTCTATTACAGTGAGGCATGTCAAGCATGCTACAGCCTTTCAGCTCTCCTGTGACTTCTATGCGACCACAGGAAGCCAAGAATCATTACTGTTTATGCTTTAATCACTTCTTCAAACAAGAAAGTCTGTTTAGCATAGTTCTGAGATCACAAATATTGAAAAATGGATCAATGGGTGATTGTTTTCGTTACTGATGTGTCTGGGTTCAGCCTAACCACTGACTCTTGATATATTTTCATATGGAAAGAACCAGGCACCTGCTAGGCCATTATGGCAGCGGAGGTTTAATGGTCTTAGTAGGAATCATGTTGAACAGCTGCACACTCCTCCATGTCTTTGTAAGAGGCACTGTGACTCGTGTGTAAAGGGATTAGAACTTGAAGCCTTAGGTTTACCTTTTTTTTTTTTAAATCTAAAACAATGCATGGCTACAAAGAGTTAATCCTTTTGATGATTTCCATTTCTTTGTATGAAGTATTTTAATCACTCAAAATTTTGGTATCCACATTTGATAGAAAAATTAATTTTGACCATTGCTAAGTTTACTTTGACAATTTTCTGTTTGACATCTATACATTTGTATATACGTACTTAATCCTATCCATTTTAATCATTCCTGGACCTTTTTTGACTAGTTATGCCATGAAGTTTGTATGAATGCATATAAATATCTCATAACTCTAAAATGATTAATCATAAAATGTTGGAATTTTGTATTTTAGGGTTATTGTAACATCTGGTTTTGCACCTTCTTTTTTTGATCAATAACAACTGGTTAATTTATTTACAGGACCGTCCAAAGACTTTCAGTACATTAATATCTATGAATAGTCATTGTTTAAACTGCATTTTGGAGTTATTCATCTATTTCTAAGAAAGTAAAATTAGTATAAATTAATGAAGTTTATAAAATAATCCACATCATCAAAAATAATGTATGTAATTCATAAATCTTTCACAAAGTAAAAAAAAAAAATCATAAAATCCATTGATTAAGGTTTAAATGAATGAATTGCATACCATATGGGGACAATGTCCAAAATTCAGGAAAATATTGCACGTTCATAAAACTGAACAGAGCTTAGGGATATCTCCTATACTTGGCAAGAAGTTGTAAAATCTTAATCTTATCCAACGGAAAATTTTAAAGATTTATTGCTCATTGTCATTAACCAATTTTTACTTTTTTTGTGTGAATTAGAGGAAGTATTGTGATTACAAAAGTTTTGGTATTCAGATTTCGGCCAAAAAATCAATTTTTAACATCTTTGAGTTTACTTTGACTAGTTTCTGTGGATTATGTGTGCATGTATACAAATGTATGTATCTCATACAAGCAATTAACTGTAGATTGTTGAAAATTAGTATTTAAGATGAGTTGTAATATCTAATTATTCACATCTGTTTTGCATTGCAATTGACATGGTCATTTATTTTTAAAATCACTCATAGGATTTTCAGTATTTTAAAGTCGTGGATAATATTTGGACCATACTCAAAATCACATCAGCAGTTGCCTAGCTTGTCGACTTTTGGCAATATTTTCTATATTCAGCAAAAAATCTCTAAACCTTAATGTTATTGAAGCACTGTATCTCACTTGCAAGTGAAAAAATTTTAAATGAAGTGCATTAAAAGTACTATGTGTAATTTAATAGGTGTACAAGGAAGTCATGTGAAAGTCAACTGTTTAGAAAGGGAAGATATTTTCAAGATGGATTGGTCAAGATCGGTCCTCTTCAATCTTATAGAGCATGTTTGATACACTCTTGGAAGTGAATTGCAACTCACAATCTTCCCCCTTTCTCTGAGAACCATCTAAGGCCTGTAAATGGCATTGCTAAATGGTTGGGACCAATTACCAGTGGAATTCTTAAACTGTATGATATCACAGTATGAGGACCATACTTTCTATTAACACTTGGGGGGGGGGGATCTGTAATCACTGTTTTATACTTTTCTACTTATTTTTTATATGCATTATCAATGCTAACATTTATAAATTAGGTATTTTTTGCATTACATCAACCTGTGTTCTATCAGGTTACATTAAAATCTATCTAATAGTTTTGAGCATAATCTACAAAATCTGAAAATTCTTTTATTTTGAACATCAGTGTATGTAAATATGAGCTGATAATGACATTAGGTATATATATAATTATATGTGTTCTAGTTACACTTTTCTTGTGATACAAAACATTTTTTTTTGGGGGGGGGATGGAAAGTCCTTTACAAAAGCAATATGCTAAAAGTTTAAGGACTTTTTTTAAAAGTCTTTTACGTTACTAAAAATATTATCATTATTCCTTAATGTATTGAAAAACATTATATAACAAATACATTACACATTCTGTTATTCATTTCAAGAGTACTTAAAAAGACATTTAATTTATATTTAAAATTATTAGACTATCATTAGACTGTTGCTTTTTATCATATTAGTAGATAAATTTTATCACAAATTTAAGTTTAAATTTATTCAGACGTATACATGCTGAAAATCATTAGATATTTAAAAATGAAGTACATTCTACTTTAACATACATATTTCGGCTTCAAGCACTTATTAGAACTTTAGATTTCCCTTAATATGAAAGTTGCAGTTCAAGAGAGATTAGTAGTTTTCTAATTTTCTCCAGTTGATTTACCCTTTATTCTGCACAAAATTGCATTTTTCTTATTTATTTCTTTTTAGAATGACTGGGAGTGTTCATGTGACTTCATCATCATTTGATAAAAGATATCGTGTTTTATCCTCAAGTTAGTATTTTTAAAATGTCATTTGAAATAAATTAACACTTTTAAAGATTTGCTACTTTTAACTTGCATTCTTGAATTTTGTATAATGTCTCCAAAATATTATTACTTATTATAATTTTGGGGGGAAATTATCTTCCACTGGGGAAATTATTTTCATTTAATTTATAATTTTTTTTATTTAATTAATCTTTAAAAAATTATCTATTTTCTCTGCAATACTACTTTTTAAGTATGAACTACGTCCGTATGTGAAATATTTTACTTTTCTAAAATACTCAAAGTGGATTTTTTTCAACAAAAATTTAATATGTTTTATATTTTTACTGTAGAAAGTTACTGTTGGATGCTATAATTGTTTAAGAGCCTCTTTCTTTCTTTCTTTCTTTTTTTGAAAGATATTTTAAGTATTTGTATTAGAAATCGAACAGTAAAATTACAGACAGTACAGTTGTAATGAATTCTGTTTAATCAGATACTTTCTGTTAATGTAGTGCAGTCAAGTCCAAGAAATTCTCCATATCAAGATAGTGTTGGCATGAGAAGGCGAATGAGTAGTATGCAAGGACATGCTCAAGCTTTCAGATGGGTATTATCTCCTGACAGCGAACAAAATGCATCTGTTCGAAATGAATTTTCTTATGATCAGGTAAAAGCATTGTTTGGAGACTTCATCCAATAAGTTATTAATTGAATAGTTATTTGATAATGGCTTGTGAAGGTTGTTTTATAACTGTTTTTATTTCTTACACGTTTTAACCAACTCAAGATGAACTGAATTTCTTGTATATAAAGTATGGATTTTATCTGCATGTATGTTAATCTGAAGTGTTTGTTTCTAATTATCTCTCATTTAAGTCATGTGATTTCTAACTTTCTCTACAAAACTTTTCATAACTACGAATCTTTATTTATTTTTACATGGGTATATTGCAGCAGTGGGATTTAATATCAGTAATATGGATTGAAACTACTACGTATGGAAAAACCACTAAAAATACTAGTGTTAAACATTAAAATAAATAAAAACTTTGTGAAGAAACACACATAAAATGATACTTTCATTGACTGATCATTTCGACTGAAAATTTTTTCAGTCTTCATCAGTCAAAGCCCTTCGTCTCACATAACAGTGAGTTCCCACTGTTTTAATTCCGACTGAATAAATTTTCTGTCGAAGCGATCCTATCTTAATATAAGTATCATTTTATGTGTGTTTTTTCACAAAGTGTTTATTTATTTTAATACACTACAACTTCAAATAACAATCTAAACTCTCAAAAAAAATGTTGTACCTTTTAATGCCTTGAAATTTTTTTAAATCAATAATTAGTCTCGCATTGTTTTTCAGATTTTACAATGCATAAAATACTAACCCTAACATAAATAAAAACTAGAAGATTCTTGCTGTAATTGTCATAAATCTAATTTTGTTAATCTTGTTTAACTGACTTAAAATGCCCCCAAAACTATACAAAAACTTATAATTAAGAGTGTTCATATATTATAACTAAATTATTTTGTGTCTTCTATTGAGGGCTACTTTTACAAAAAGCATCATGCATCAAGTATTGCTGGGTTTTCTAAAAGTATTGAAATGCTAATTTAAAAAGTATTGTAATGAATATCACATGATATTATTAGTATCTTTGGAATTTATGTATACTTTTTTTTTCTCTCTCTTTTTTCCCCCCCTTCTTTCAGGCTCCTAGCATTTCCCTTTGTTTTTCTATTTTAAGACTTCATAAGGATCCGAGGAAATGTGCTCAGTTCATGTTGAACCTTTGTGATAGACTTCTAGGAAAAATAAAACCAAGACGATCTGGCAAAATACCAGTGGAAATTGATTACAGTCTTATCATAAGGTAAGCCTGTGATAATGTCAAAAATACAATACACTTATCCTGTAAATCTTCGAATGGTTTTTGTCTATGTAATTGCAAAATCAATTCTTCAAAACATAATTTGCAGTATTTTGATACAAGTATTTACCAGTTTTATTGTGTGACCCTTGTTGCCTTTATAAAAAAGTACTTTTGCTAAGAAAAAGCGTAAAAAGTTTTTTAAACTGGCTTTTTCAAACTATGCTATACATATTTTTAATGGGAAATCTGTGATAGTAATTAAATTTTCAGAAAAAAATTAATTTGAAAGGGGAAGTTAGCTAGAAAAATTCAATGAAATTTTGTATTTTTTAACTATTGTTGCTGTTTAATTTGATTTTTTTTTCTCCTGAACATTTAACATTTTGAGTAAATTTAATTGAATATGTATTATAAAGTTTTTAAAGATACATGCTGGAAACTTGACATAATATGTTTAGTTTTGATAAGGTTACATACCAAGTAATATTTTTTTACTTTCGAAACATCTATACCATACATGTATACTTTCCAAACATGATTATGATACATTGCAAATGTAAGGAATGTATTGTAATCATGAAAAAAATCAACCATGAGATTTTGATGTATTAACACATTTTGAGAATTCTCATACATGACAGCCTATTGACGCAAACTGCTGAAAGTGAGCTAGCTTCTAAACAGTGCATTTGATTGATTAAAAATGTGTAATTGGTCATGATCACATGACTTCCATAGATTTCGGTGTGTTTAGAACTGATAGTTTGTTCACAGGTTTGTAAAAATTAATTTTTTTTACTTTGCAGCCTGTGAATGCTAATCATTTAGTGCTCTTGTGTCTAAATGAATGGTGCATTCGAATAAGCTCGATGTATATTATAGGTCGCACAACCTGTGTAGATTTTGATGTGTGTAGAGCACTTTGTTTTATAGAGCGCTTCAAAAAAGAATTCTTATGCATTACAGCCTATAGACGCAAACTGTTTAATGTTCAATAATGTTTACATGGTTTATTCTATTTAGTTCAAATTAGGTATGCATGTTATTGGCCACTGTCTTACATACTAAATAAATTTTGGTATGTATGACTTGGAAGTTTGTTTACAGTGCTACAAAAAAAAAAAAAAAAAACTATTCTTATACAATGTAGCCTAGATTAAAATATTTGTATTTAAAATCCTCCAGACATATTGATTGGTGAAAGTACTGAATTAATGTCATAAAAATATGAATTTCAGGGAAATATTCAAAGAATACATTATAATTTTCACTTTTGTCTTTTGTGGAATTATTCACAGATTCAAGTTTGTGTAAACACTTAATAATAATCAAGTGTTCCATAGCTGAGTGGAATCGCACCAGATTTTTATGTTTTTTAGAGCTGCCTTAAATGATGTATATATGTTAAATACAAATATTTTATTTAAATAACATTTTTTAAAAACTACTTTGTTAAGTATATTAATTGAAGTAAACATTTTTACAAAAGCTTTTTTTTTTTTTTTAATTGCAGTCAGATATTTCATTTTTTTAATTTAATGGTTTTCTGTACTGTAAGTTAGTCGTTTTACTGTTAACATCTTTTTCATTACATTTGTTAGTGTGTTTAAAATTTGCACAATGCATCATCAAATTTTTTATATTTCCCATTATGGTCCTTTAAGGGCCTATTTTTTTTTTCTAGTATAGGGCACAGAATTTAACATTTGTTCAGTAATTTGACTCGGTAATTCATTTGAAATTACACTTGGTCAATTTCTAAGTCCTTTGTAGTAATTTTAAGAATTAAACACACACACAAAACTGAAAGCACATATTAATATTTTGTAAGTGAATCTTATACAAAGTTTGGCAAAAATAAAAGTATTGTAATCCAAATAATTTAAATTGAGAATGAGGTACTTCTCTATTTTCTATTTAAAAAAAAAAAAAAGTATGTAAAGCAGTCATTTTGATCCTTTCTCGCAGTGCTTTTGTTAACATCATAAATATCCCGATTCTAGTGTTGATTCCATTTTTCTCCTAATACAATATGTTACTTTATAAAGTATTAACAAAACTAATAAATGAATAAAACATATAAACTAATTTATTTGTATGCTTTATTCATTTAAGTTTTTACTTACATACCAAATTGATGAAAATGTATCTCCAGTATGTTTATTCTGTATATTGTTGTATTACTCCATGTACAATATACTAGTATTTTGTCATTCAAATAATTTTTTTGTGACTATTGGATCAATTTTTTAATGAGATGTTTATTTAATTTTCTTTTAAATATTTTAAAACTTTGTTTCAGTATGATAAAATCTCTTCTTGTGAGTGCTAAAGTGTCATGCCATCAAGTACATGACAATGAAGGGGAAGCTTTAGCTGATTTGTATTTTCAACATTTGGACATCATGAAACTGTTAGTAAATGCTAACTGTAGACATCTTTTACCTAGAGAAGCTTTAACGAGCAGTGATACTGTAAGGTAATGATTTTCTTTGAAATGCATCTATTGTTTAAACCCTAGTAGCAACCCTTAATTGGGGTTTCTCCTGCCTATCATTGGTGCTTCAGATAGTCATCGTAAATCTTTATGCACAGTTGTGATCGATAGGATAGTGTTTGCCAATTGCAAAACCAACAAACTGGTCCATATGGCACTTTCTCCTAAGTTCCTGAAAGGTTCCTCATCATTATTACATGATAAGTGTGCGATGAATACTGATTGGTTAAGGCATCAGTCGGGAAGAGGTGACCCACAGAGGAGATTAGCCAAGATCATTCATTCTTCTCTCTATCTTAAAAGCTGACAGATGCACATACTAGCATCTTTTCGTGTGTCAAAATTTCTTTTAACTTAATTTTGGTGTGTGGACAGCTACTTTTATGAGATTTTGTACAAGTGGAAATGACTGTAATCTGTGTAGAAATGGTAATATATTGATTTTGCATTATTCTCTCTTTCTTTTTTTTAAATTAAGGTCAAGATTACTGATTTTTTTGCAAATTTAACATTGACTAAGCATAATCTTTTTAAAAACTAACAGTAATCAAAAATCCTTAGAAATTCTAATAATCAATTAAAAGTAGCTTTTTACATGTCTGATGTCAGTTAGTTAATTATCGAAAAATTCAGTTCCATGATTACTGAATAGAAATGGACTTTAAAATTAAGATTCCTTTACAAGTAATTATATATTTAAATCTCACAATATGAAAAATATCTTATATACTTCCAAATTTTTCAGTCATGCTACACTTATGATATAAGGTATCTAAAAATAAATGCATGGTGTATAAAAATATGAATAAATTGAAACGTTAAATTGAATAAACAAGCTAAAATGCAATACTTTCACTGATTGCACGGTTTCGTTAAAGAAAAGTCATAAGTTCCACATTGTAATCGCCTCAACTCCATGCCCAATTTCCCCCCCCCCATGCCAGTTGATCAATTCTCACTGTTCCCTAGCAGACATGCAGGAGCAAGAGCCAAGATAAGTTCCCCCCAATGCAATGAATAACCTTGCACAGATTCGGTTGCGATTCCTTCCAAATTGATTATCAGTATTTCAGGAACTGATGGCTGTTTGCTACTGGGGAAAGCATGTTCTTTTTGCCTTTTTATTTAATTTTTAAATCGCAGAAACATTGTAGTGTATATTTTATAAAACTGTGTGTGTTTATATATATATATATATATATATATATATATAGAGAGAGTTTTAATTTAGATCTCTAAAAAAGTGAAATACAATGATATTTAAAAATTACTAATCACCAGTTTTGTTAATCAGTTTTTGTAAGCCCTCTGAGAGAAAGAATTTTAATAAAATTCTCACTCGTCATAAAAAGAACAATTTAGCCAAAAATAAGGTCTTTTTGAATCTTCAATATCTTACTAAATAACATATATATATTTTAAAGTACATAATAGATACATTTATATATTTTTTCAAAGTTTGGCCCCATATGAAATATATAACTAAAAAGTAACAGCATGTCATTACAAAACATTTTTTAATCGAAAGTATAATGCTAGTGTCAGTCATATGAAAGGTGATTCTATGATCAAATATACTAAAACACTTGCTGTACCAGTTTTGATGCCAATACTCAAGTGTTTAGGTTATAGATTTCAAACATGCTACATTTCCTTGTAAATATTCTGTATAACAATATAAGTGTTGATACATTCTGAGAGACATGACTATGCTTTCAAATGGTCAATCTATAGAAGTATCAAGTGCCCTATTCTTGGCATAGTTATACTCTTGCTCAAATAAATAAATAAATAATCATAATTAAATTAAATTTTTTATAACTAGTAATGAAATATTTAGGTTTTAATGTTTTATGTGAATAATTTTAAATCTTAGCATAATGTATTTTCAAGGTGTGCATTAGATGAATTATTCAAATATATCCTTAATCTCAAATATATAAGTTAGACTTATATATTTGCTGCTTTTCCCGTTTCACCTCTTTTCACGTTTTAACATTTAAGTATCAATATCTTCAGTTTTTCATTCAAATTCTCTTCCTTCAAAATTTATTGATATTTACTCCCATAGTAGGAAATTTGTTCCTCTGATCATCAATAGATGTATTTAAATGTTTCTTGATATGAGATTTTCTTGGTTGTGGATCCAACAAATAATAAATAAATGAAACACAAAAATAACATTAAAGAAAATTGAGAATGGTGTTTAATGCCATAGTTTTTTATCTGTTAATATCAACTCAAAGTATAAATGAACGTTTAGTTGGACAGACTGTCAGATCTTAGATAGCTCTTGCATAGGGATGTTACCCTAAATCTCTGATTTGCAGTCAAAAAAGGCTTTCTCCATTTTGCAGTGTACTGTTTAGTACTATTGTTTTTGATTTGATTGTTCATCAAACGAAATATACCCCTTTCTAACCACAAATCAGTGATTTATTACATCACCCAATTCTTTCCCCAGATATTAAAATCTCCCTTATACTAATGGGTCGTACAATTGCTAATAAGTGTGGGGCCTCCTTTACTAACTCCAAAACTAGAGCATCCGAGAAGGAATTAAATTGATATACATGTATGAGGTTAGTCCATTTTAAACAAAGACACTTCATTAAACCATATATTTTTTGTTTGACATGCTATAAAATCCTTTTTTCTTCCTTGAAACTTAAAGACAATCTTCTTTTTTTTTCTTTCTCTCTGGCAGCTTCGGACTGTAGCTTTCTATGTTAAAATTGAGTTGTGTATAGTAAAAATACTAGTGTATTATTATTAAATCATTGTTTTGCAGTACAATAATATGTAATTAATCCATTTTAGAAAATTACGTGATAAATTGTTGGAAGAAGAGCGCATGAGTTTGGCTCTTGAAGTTTCCACAAAATTTAACTTGGACAAAACAGGAGTTTGGTCAAGTTGGGGACTATTCTGCATTAGAGCAGGAGATTTACCAGCAGCCAGAACAAAATTTCAGCAATGTTTGAAGGTATGTTTATTTGTGATCTATAAAGAGTACTAAATTTTTGTACAATCCAACAATTTGTTGTTGTACAGTAGAACCTCGATTATCCGAAGTAATTGGGACTGAACCTACTTCAGATAATCGAAATTTTCGGATAATCGAGAATTCATCAAAAATCATGTAGTTTAATATGTACAGGGTGTCTACCATCATGCAAAGGTCACGAAAGTCACGGAAAAGTCAAGAATTAGAAAAATGGTCACGAAAGTCAAGAAAAGGTCAAGAAATGAAGCACTAGGTCACGATTAGCGACTCAACTCCCTTTTTCCGTTTCATTCAAATTCTTAGTTGACGATTTTTGTAACTAAATTTTCTAAACTTTTGTGGACCAATTTTACAGTTTTGCTAATAAACGTACAGTTTACCGCATAATTCTGTCGATCTTTGTTGTAGAGATATTTAATTTTGAAATCAGGGCTTATTCGCTGATCACCCTGTATATTAATAGTGTTAAATTTAAAAGTATAATTTTTCTTCATTCTATCAGCATGATGCAGGGGTGCAGAAACTGTTTTTACTCTCAAGATTTCCCTCAATCCATATGCAAATTTCCCCAAAATTTTATGATATGTTTATAGACTTGCATAAGTTCTGTATTACCATAAGTGTAAAAATATTTGCAATGTACAAGCTACATACATGTTTACTAAATAGCAATTGGTCCAAGTTAAGAAAAAGCAAACTGCTGATCGGTGAAAAAGTTGAAAAAAAATTGCTTTAAAAATAGGAATGGGAAAGAATAACTCGAAGAATTTTGTAATTCATTGTTAAAATCGAAATCAGTTGTATATTGTCTGTAAAATTTCCCCCTATCCTAGATTGCCGGATCGTACATATTCTGCATCCCTGGCACGAATGTAATTTTGATATTAGTGTTTCGTATTTGTTATGGTCAAGAAAAGTCAAGAAAAAGTCAAGAAATCAAGCTTACTTTAATGGTAGACACCCTGATGTAGTATCGTCATTGAACTGCTATTATGACTATTTTAACTGTTAAATAAATTAAAATTATAAATGAAAATAAATTTATTTCTGAAACAAAAACTTACAATGGTTTAAATGGAAGCTTCATCTGGTGTAAATTGGCCATCCTTTGCCATGCAGCTCTATCTGCATGGTTAAGTTTTCTTAAAAGCATGATTTCAGAGGAATCACACTGTTCCTGTTATTCCAACAAAAAAAAGCCTTTTGAGAAGTACTCAAAAGCATCATTGTTACAGATCTTATTTACTCCAGAATCATTCCCGTCTTCTCCTTTCGGAGATTTTCAGACTTCTGCTATTAATTCCTCATCATTGAGCAACTGGAAGCCTGTATCATCCACGTCACAATTCAACCAATCTGTGATTTCTCTATCCCCTCAATTTTCAAAACCTTTCATTGTGCTAAAAAGGCTCGAAAACTCAGTAACACTATCTTTCACAATGTCTGTAGCATTTTCATCTGCGCCAGTTGAAAAATTCGGCAAAAGTTTTTGCCAATTTCGTCTTAGTGTCGATTGCAGCATAGATCCCCACGCATCACTGATCATATAAATGCAGTCTTGAATATTGGCAGTGTGCCAAAACTCAATTATTGAAACTGCACCAGATTCAGAATCTCCTTCAAAAAGCAATTTTCTGAGAGTTTCGGTTAATCGAGGTTCTACTGTATTTTTTTTTTTTTTTTTTTCCATCATCCCCCTCCCATTTTAACATATAACTGTTGAAATAATTTATGCTGAAGGAATTTATAACTTAAAAGTTGTTTAATCCCATAACTTCAACATTATAGCAAATACATCTCTGTTTATTAAAATCTTACTGCCATGTTATAAAATTTACTTGTTTGTTAATTTTTTACCTATTTTAATTTATAACTAGAAAAATCAAAAATACTTTATTTTGGTTTGCTGTGTAACTTAAAGTAGTTCTGCAAGTTGCACTTGCAGACCTGAAAAGTTAGGGAACTGAATGTTGATCAGGGAAAATTAGAGGATTTAGAAAAAGTCATGGAAAATCCATGTAAGTCTAACATGGATGTTGCCATAACTGTATAGCTTTTGGGGGTATTTCTAGTGCGGGCAACCACCCACCATCTAAAATTTTTCTAGAGTTGGCTTATCCCATCTTAGCCCCTACGCAGTTACGATATGAAAAGTGGAAAAATATAATGCTGTTTATGTATAGTAAACTCTTAAATATTTGAAGTAAGAAATAGATACAATAATTATGGTGAAATATATTCAACCACTTTGTTAATTAAGTCAGTTAAGTAATTAATCAAGTAAACAGCCCAAAGATAAATATACATCATTTTCTTTCAGTATTCATTCAAATATTTTGTTATTTACAATAGTTTCTAAGATTATGAATAAATTCCGAGGTCATTTTTCATATAGAGTGCCATAAATCAGGGCTCCTACGCCCTCAGGGAAACCTGGAAAACAGGGAAAACTCAGGGAATTGAAAATTAGCTCTTAAAACTCAGGGAAATCTCATGGAAAAATGTAATTTTGCTTTAAAAACCTGGAAAATCCAGCTTCAACCCTGGAATTTTAAGAAAATTTACCCCCCTCTCTTTATTTTTATGACTTTCACCCTATTCAAGGGTCAACTACTTCACTAATGAAGCACTCATGCAATTGGAAATGGATTATACAAGATTAATCATCTATCACTTAAGACTGCTTAGGATGAATAGCACACTTGCTTCTCGTTTTGTCTCTGCAGTTCTGAGCATTTGTGATTGCCCCCTTTTCTCATTTGAGTTGGAAGGGCTGTTCTTTGTGTTGTGTACTGTGCACAAAGTTAGATTGTGTAATATTATCACGTATATACAAACTCTGCTGATATTTGCTAGATTACAATGTAGAATGTGTGTTCCTATTAGTGTTAAATATTTCATTGTTTATGCATAGGATTGGTGGAATTTACTTAGTTCTAAAGTATATGGCAATTTTTACCAATAGCCTTATGTACTGACAATAGTATAAAAAAACATATCTTGAAACTATCAATCAATGAAGTGGTCCCAAAAATTCTTTTTTACTTCTGTAAAGCTGTTGCATAATTTCTGATATTTTATAGGTGAAATTGAATTTAAAACCATGTTTGTGATATAAATGTAATCCATTGATTTTGCGATAATTGAGGGGGAGTATAATTTTGATTACCATAGTGCTATCATAATTTCATTACCTTAGAATGGGGCATATAAATTAAAAGTATTTAGTCTTATGTTTATTTTTTTGCGATAACCTGGAAATTCTTGAAAAATCACCTGGAAAACTCAGGGAATTTCATTTTGAAAAATGAGTATGAACCCTGATAAATGGAAATTGTGAAAGTCAAGAAAGAAAAAGAGGTTGCACATCTAAAATAGGAACAAGATGTCAACCGAATGCTAAAATTTCAAGGAAAAATAGCATGGAATTCAGGGGGGAAAAAAAACTTATATCTATATAAACTGATTTGCATTTGGCACAAATCTTCATAATAAAATCTTAGCATTTCAGTTCCTTCAAACTGTTTCAGCTGCTTTGGATGTTAATCATCTTCAAAATCATCATTTTTAAAGCAATGAAATAATTTTTATTACTTTATTTACTTTGTTAAAGACTTGTTAATTTTACCTTCAGAAACCTTCAGAATTGCAATTATGGGACTAGTTCATTTATAAAGTTCAAAATACTTTTTCATGTATTTCCTACCTCAATCTAAAAATATCAATTTAGTGTAAAGTATTTTTAATCTGTGTATTTTAATTTGTTGATCCTGTTTGTATGATAATGTGATTTTTTGTATAATTAATTTGGACAGATAATTAATGATAAAAATGATCCTAAACAAGAAAATCCACTCTTAAACAAAATCTTGCGAGTTCTTGAAACTTCAAAATATGCTGGAACAGAAAAGGTAATTTTTATTTTTTATTCATTACTGTATTCATTCTACACATCTAATTTTTAGTTACTTTAAGCAAAGTATATATCAATACAAAATGCATACAAACTTTTTAAATACACACTTTTTAAAAAACTACATGCCTGCCAACTTGTAGGGTTTAGCCGTACAATGTACAGATTTTGGACATTCTGTAAGATGTATGATTTTTTGAACAAAACACAGTTATATTAATTCTGTAACATAAATCCTGCACCAATCTTTGCTTAAATGTGATTTTTACTCTGCTTCTGCTGTTGTCTTAATATAGATATTTTGGGTGGAGTCGATTATCATTCTACCAAAAAGACTTTTCTTACTCCGATGATGTGGTAAACATAAAGGTATACCACTAATGTGAACATGCAGTGGCAAAAAAATCCACAGGTCTGTAAACCCTGCTCTCCCTGAGGGGTTTAACTAGTAGGCATGAGAGTTATCCATGAAATTCTGCATTTTTATTTACTTTGTAGATCTGCAGATTACTGCCACTCTCTCTCCCCCCCCCCCCTGTCAAATAGTTGAATACTGTTGGGGGGGGGGTCCCCCAGCAAAAATTTGATAATCATTAATTTTTGGCATCCTGATTTCAATCTTTTCCTACCCATCTTGAGAATTAATATTTTTCTCTTGGCATTCCTTTATTTAAATCTCTAATGCTGTAAGAATCAAACTTATTACCTCTTTTTTTTAAAGGAACCTGCAACAGTCATTTAAAAGGGCAGGTTCAGTTATTAGTAAAAAGAATACAACAAAATTAAACTAAAAGTTGAATGAAAGAATGTTTGTCAAAGCAAACAAAGAAAGAAACTAAAAAATTTGATTTTTACTTTTTTACATACATTACATAACTTTTTTTAAATTTCTTTTCAGTATTTAGTTAAAATCAAGCATGGAGAAACCTTAGTATAAAGTTAAAATATCATAAAAATCTATAAAAACTCCGTAAAAGTTAAAAAAACGAACCATTTAATGCTTTCGGCAGCTAGGTCGCTGCCATCTTCGGAATTGAGCTTGTTCCCCGCTTCATCACTTCGAGTCACGTCTCCTCTATCTGAGCATGCATCGTGTTGTTGACGGTGCCCTCTTGTGTTATTATTTCTAACGCTTACCATTTTAAACTATAGACCTCCATATCCCAATTAAACCTAATCGCAATATCTTTAAAAGAATTCGATCCAATAAAGACAAAATAAACCCTTTAGAAACAGCAGGTGTCTACAAAATAAATTTTACTTATAAAGAATCTAACCTTTCCAGACATTACATCGGTGTGACAAAAAGAAAAATTAAGGATAAAATTAAAGAGCACATTAGCTATATAAAGTATAATAGACAAAGTACTGCCCTCTCCAGCCTAGCATTAAAAGAAAATATTGATATAGATTTCGTAAATGTTAAGAAAATAGCCAACTACAATAACCACAGTTATAGTTTAAAAAAGGAAGCATTAGAAATAATAACACAAGAGGGCACCGTCAACAACACAACGCATGCTCAGATAGAGGAGACATGGCTCGAAGTGATGATGCGGGGAAAGAGCTCAGTTCCGAAGATGGCAGTGACCTAGCTGCCGAAAGTGCTAAATGATTCGTTTTTTAAACTTTTATGGAGTTTTTATGGTTTTTAATGATATTTTAACTTTATGCTTTTCAGTATGTTTTATCAATAAAAGAAATTTCTAGAAAACAAGTTAGAAATAAGCTAAAAATGTTTATGCTTCTTCCTTGACATTTTAGATTTAGCAGGTATATTTATTATGTTTACTGCATAAGGATGTGAGATTGTAAGTGATTTTTCAAAAGTAAGATGTTCAAAAATGGAATGTTGGCAGGTATGATACTAATTTTCAGTACCTGTTTTTATGTCCACATATTTAAAGCATTCATGATGAGCTTGCTTGTTTGTTATCTTTCCTCATCCAAATTATGATTATTAAAGTTCTAATAATGAAACATTTTAAATTTTTACTATGTTTGTAACATTTTCCAACAAAGATGAACAATGATTTTGGTTTGCCTGTCTGCCCATACTCTTAATACTATTAAATCCATATTGATTACTACAAAATGTATTTAGCATTAAGCTCTTTTCTAGGAGCACCTTAAAGAATTCCAATATATTACACTCTGTGGGCAGGCATTAGTTACAGTGTGTTTTAAAGACATTCATCTATTTCAAACAAAAGAAAATTGATGGGAAATAGTGTATGTAGCATTTATAGTTCTTTTACAGGAACATTCAAAAGAATTCTAATACATTATGGTCTGTGGCAGTTTTACTTTTATCCAATTCAAGTCCTCTACAATAGGTATATAGGCTTTTATAGCATCTTACTCTTGATTTAAGCGATGAAATAATATAGAGTTATTTTTATCAATAAATAAGTTCGATAAATTTTACAGGATCTCACAAAATTACATTAATGCGGTTACTGCATTTTATACACCACCACTTAGACAGCAAGTTTGGCAATGATTGTTGAATTTGGAACAAAAAAGAGAGTCATGTCGGAAAAACTTTTGTTATCACTGTGTTTAGTATAATTGATCTCTTTTGTCATTTTAAATTTTAATAGTAACAATATGATATTGAGATATCAAAGAATTATATGCACAAGATCATGAAGAAGTGTGTTGTATATTATGTTTTCATGTCAGCGAAGATGATTTTGATGTCCAAATGAAATCAAAAACTAGAAAATCATGATTTATAAATACAGATTAAAAAAAAAGGGGGGTGAAATTAACAAAGTTGCAGAATATTATTTGCCATGCAAAGCTGGTAGCTAGGGAAGACATGTTTTATAATAATATAGATGAAATTGATGTATCATAGTGCAGTAAAATTTTATAACAGTAAATTTCTATCATGTTAAGTAAATTAATTTAGGAATGATAAATATGTAAATGAACTTTTCTTATTTTAGGCTGCTGCCATTTATAAATCGCTTTCATTGTTGAAAAACATTGAAAATGGAAGTGATTGGGTAAGTTATATTTCTGCACTATTTTTACTTAGAGAAAGAAGAGAGATTTACTTTTAGAGGTTCCATTTCTTTTCTTTTTTTTAAAGAATGTTTTTGCAGTTCTGTTATTTTTTTTTACATCTAAAAAAAATGTTTGGTTAGGGCTGCTGATATGCAATCATATCTGTCATTGAATTAGTTTTTCTTTATATAGGTCAGAAATATTTGAAAACTATGGAACTAGGAATGACTATAAGGTCAAGGCCACAAGGAAGCTTGTGGTCTTGACCAACCTGACTTGATTGTCCCACTTAGAAATGTTAAACAGACTATTAAAGAGCACATCTCTAAAGCTAGACTCTGTCATTACAGAGATGTCACCACTGAAAAAAAAAAATGCTCTTCTTTATTGAAAAGACAGACCTGCACTGCTTTAATAATACATTGAAGCTTCGTTTATATGTTTTTCTGAATGATCCCGGCAAAATTCATTGGATTTTAAGGTTAAATGATTTCATTTATACGTTTTTCTGAAATCAAAAACTTCATTAAATGTTTTTTTTTTAGAAATGAAGAAGAGAGAAAGTGTGTGATGCAAATTTTCAACAAGCTTTGACAGGTTTTAGTTTCAAGCAAGAATATCTAATATCTGGTGATTTAAATGATTAATGTTAAACAGGCACTTTTAACTATGTACAATAGAGTGCTTCAGAAGTCTATGAAAAAAAATAAACTTCGTATTTTTGTTGATCTCACCTTCTTATTTCGGGCCACTAAATACAATGTTAATGTGTGTAAAATTTTGTTAAAATATATTTATATTTTGAGGTGACGCACCCATATTCAAATTTTGTAATATAGACGGAATGCACAAGAATGCATAAATCTATATAAATAAAACAATGTGTAAAATGTTAGTTTGTCTGTGTCTCACGTAGCTCCTAGACGGGTGATCCAGACCTACCAAATTTTTTATGGAAAGTCTCCAGGACGGGTCCTAACACACCTCGAAGTGATTTTTTCGAAATTCGAATTATTTTAGTAGATGAAAAACGTGCCCTAAGAGGTATATTTTTGCTCTGTGAGCAGTCAAAATTACTATATACACAAATAATGGCTAAATAAATAATTTGTAAGAAAATGAAAGATTTTTGAGTCTATTTAAGTTACATAATGGTCAAAATGATCACTCTATAATTCTGGTGTTCTACCATCATGAACAGTCCTAGTGGGATTTTCTTTTGGATATTTATTCAATTCCTGATACCCTAGGAATAACCCCCCCCCCCTCCTCATTTGGAAAGTTAGGAAGATGCCGTTTTTTTCATGATATCTGGAGTAAAAGAATGAGCATTATTTTAAAAGGAAATATCTATAAAGTATCACCATTCCACAGTAATTGTTACTAAATTTAAATATTTTATTTATAATTATTTGTTAAATCAAGAGTTAGTCCTTTATTTTTTATTATGATACTTTGATCAGTAAATGGAATGTCAACTGTAAAACAATGAAAACATTGTGGAATTTGACACAATATACCTTCTAAAAATGTTTAAAAGTTATAAATTTATAGATGTTAATAGGAATCTATACTATTTAATACAATTTGTTGCATAAAGATGTAGCATTGAAGCTAAATCCTTCAGTTTCTAAATTTATAACATTTTCATTTTAATGAAAAATAGTGTTTGAGAAGTTAAAAAAAAAAACTCAGTTGTGATAGTTAAACTATACAATTTACATAGGTGGACACAATTAAGACATGATCTCTACCAAGATAGTTATTTTAGCAGATTTCACTGCATGAAAATTGTGGTAAAATTCTAATCATACTTTACAAATGCATGTCACTTGACTTCTTTAATTCTTGGAAATGTTTCATGATAGATTATTACACTCACTATATAATTTATTTATTACCTTAGTTAAAGAATGAAAATTCAGCTATGGATGGAATGGTAAAAAAAGAATGCCTCTTTTATCTTAATATGTATGGAACTCATTTGTCTACCGTTCGATTTTACCAGAGAAATAATTTAACCCATGAAGCATTGACTTACATCATGGAAAAGGTGAGAGATAGCTGAATGTTTAGTTTAATTTGAATTCTTGAATACAGTTTAAAAGGCATAGCTTTGCAATTATTGTAATACTTAAATTATGAATCCTGCTTAAATATAGTAGCTTTTGTGATTCTTTTCTGCTTATTTGTAGTCATTCACTAACTAGAAACTACTTTTATTGCTAGTATTTTGTGCTTATTCATGGTTTTCATTTTTGAAAAAGAAAATGTTTTGTTAAAATGTTCAGTACTTTATTGTGTATCCTGTTTATGTATTTAATAATTTTCTTTCTTTTTGTTTTTATTTTAAATAATTATAGTTTGATGCCTAATTACTTTGTCTAACTGTTAATGTAAACTGCAGATAGCTTTAATATAGCATTTATTGAGTTGTTCTAAATGATGTGACAAAAGAGTAGTAACAAGCTTTGCCTATTTGGAACAATATATACGAGAAATGTATCACCAGAATATGTTATGGATCATTTTCTGAGCTTAATTTGCTTTGCAAGTAAGCTGTGTAGCAGGGATTATGCTTAAGTGCTTATTTTACCTATTTTTCCTAAAGCAGACTTGTTTTCTGTCAAATCATGGGTCCTCAAGACCTTTTTAAATAACCTATCACATACCATAACTGCCCACCATTTCGATTTAATCGTATTTGTTCCGATTTTCATGTCTTGTTACAGAAATGCAATTTTTGGCAATAATATTACAATTTTTCATAGCTGCAAACTCAATTAAATTTTTTTTTTTTACATCCTTTAGATAAATGCATATTTTCGCTCAAATACGTCTTTATTCATATCTCTAATACAGTTACAGCACATAAATACTTATTTCGAATTTTTTTATAAATTTGTTGATTTTTAATGAATCTGAAAACTAAAAAATCATCACATTAATTCTGTGATTTAAAAAAGGAAATGGATTTGTATTAGATTGATTTTAGATGGATGAATGAATCTGCTTGATTTGCTTTGATTTTTTAAGCATTTCAGTTTTTAATATTTGTTTTTAAAATAAAGTAAAACATCTTTGTTATAATGCAGCTAAACATGAAAGCATTTTTTCCGTAGTATATTAATTTATCTCTGTATTAAAAGTCCTTGAAATACATTGTCTGTAATAGTTCTTGAAAAGTTCTTTGATTTTTTTTTTCTTTTAAAATAAATATGGTCCCTGTTACCAGCAAAGTACAGTGATTTGTTTGTATCTCGTGCATTGCATTCCCCCCCCCCCCCTCTATTTCTGCCCGGTTGGCAGCTCTGACATACTTGAGAACTCACTTTTACTTTTCAGTATTAAACAAGTGATATCATTATTTTCTAATGTTATTGAATTAAACCCAAGAAGTTAAGCAAGCAATCTTAAATAGTTAATCTTCTGAGCCCTTGAGACTCCATGCTTGTAATCAGATAACCATCATGGCTGTTACCAATGAAATAAAAAAGTCTTTTAGACAAGGTTTTTTTTTCCCCCTCGTCTCCCCAATAATTTGCACTAGGAAAGTATTAATAGAACTGGGTGGATGCTAGATGAACTAAGCTCCTTCTTGAAAAGTTGTAGTCCATACTAGAAAAATTACATTTTCTATTGCAAAAATAAGAGATGGAGCCTTCCAGTGAGGTTGAAGCTCACACTAAAAATACCTCAAAAGCTACCCAGTTACAGCAATGAAAAAGTTTACTTTTCTTCTTAGTTAGCAATTTGTGGATAATTTTTATTGTTTTTCAGTGGTCATGCTGGCTTTTTTTCAATTTGTGGGTCCAAGGGACTTACAAGATTAACTATCTATTCCTTTGCTGATTTTTCTGGGTCCTTTTCCAATAACATGAAAACACTTATTAGTTTAACATAGGGACATAAAAGTGGGTATTCAAGTATCCCATGGGTCTTATAAAAATGGGTCTTAGAGACCCATTGATTAGAAAGAAAATGGGTCATTTTTGAAAATAGTTGGTAAAATACATGGTTACATTATTTATAACCACAAATGCATACATATGTATATCTATGTATTGTATATACATAATTATATCTAGTAATGGCTGTGTAAATATTTTATAAACATATATTTGAATGATCAGTTACTTATATGTTTACTTATATATAAATGAAAAACATTATTTCACCATGTTTGCTGCTCTTGGCTCAGCTTTCAGAGCTGGCCTGCATTTTTTGGCCCTAATAATGATTACATTGGAAAATATATTGAAGTTGGTTGTGCAATGTGAATGATGTCTTTTTCTAAATTATTTTAACTTAAGAGATAAAGGAAGTGTCAAGAAATACTCTTTTAAATATTTCATTCATCTAGTTGTATTCGAGAATAGGACTAAATGAAAGATGATTACTTTCTTTAAATGTGTGTGAATTGGACAGATATTATAATAAACAGTACTGAATATCATTCTTATTAAATGCAGGGATGTTAATTCTGCGCCGATTGCGCCGAGCTGCGCCGAAACACAAATTCTTGCGCCGAACTGCGCTTTTAGCTGATTTTTGCGCCGGTCTGCGCCGAATACGTCATTTTGACTCTTTCAGGGTGCGCCGAAACACAAATATTGCGCCGAACTGCGCTTTTAGCCGATTCTTGCGCCGGTCTGCGCCGAATACGTCATTTTGACTCTTTGTTAAACTTTTGCCACGCTCATTTATCTTTTAAAGCGTGTATGGAAAGCTAGTTAGCAGTAAAGCAAGATTCAAACTGCGCACGAAAGCTGCATTCCGAAGCCATTCTACCCGCACCGGATCGGACCAGTCGGGCTTTGTTAATCACTTCAATCAGGGCCGGCCAGATAGGCAAACAAGTACCGTAATTTATGGAAGAAACGCCGCGGCGTTTATGAGTTTAAAAGTTAAAAAGTAGTAAGTGCGGCGTTTACAATATTTTTAATTTTTTTAAGCCGATCTTCAACGAAAAATCGAAAAATTCGTTTCGTGATAATTTTCTCAAAAGATGGCGCCACCACCGACACGTATTCTTTAGCGTGCACAGATCACAGCGTAGCGAATCAGAATGCGAACCTACCCCCATAGAAAAGAGGTTTGATCCAGTTTTGGAGAAAGTCAGAGCACCCTAAGATGGGTCCATGTCCCGTTCTCTGAAGTGGATGGCTTCATACATCCAACCGATGTCTCCTCAATTAAGTAAAAAGAAAAAAAAAATAGAAGTAAATCTTTTACATCTACATTTTAGAACTATAATTAAGTTTTAATGAAGTTTTGAATATATATTTTGAAGGGTTAAAGTTCTGTAAAATACCGCAAAAGTGCACTACCCTCTATTAAATGCATCCGTTTTTCACATGAACCTCTATTGTTCTTAAAATACTGAATTTCAGCCAAAATTAGTCAATGTTGCGCACGGTGCGAGTTTAACCTTTTCCCCCTCCACCCCCCCCCCCCAAAAAAAAATAAAGTTAATCTGAAAGATTTTTTTTTTCGCTGTGCGGCTTTGCGCCCTGTGCACTCTGTGGAATAAACACTGCCAACTAATTGGTATGCTCAAGAAATGCTGAATGCTTTTAAAATAAATCCCAATGTTATAAATATAAAAAATAATAAATAAATACCATCAAGAGTTGTTACACAACATTCAGTTTAAAACAATTTGCTGAAGCAAGCTCATTACGTAATCAACATACTGGCCATCCGCGGGGGGGGGGAAATGTTTACTTTTAACTGGAGACTTCTCACACATCGATTGCTGTTTTCATTTTAATGGCGCCTGGTAGTTTGTCCGAACTTTGTGCGGATGCAAGAAGGTTTTTAGAAGTTATTTTTTTATTTCTATAAATTCACCTTTGTGAATATAAACATTGATATCTGATTATTTGAAAATAGAAATCGTAAGCTTCGTAAAATAGTGGCAAATACTTTAAAACATTCTATGGGAAGGGGGAGAAAAAAGGAGATTTTTTGTACCGTTTATCCAATTTCTACCGAAATATATCCGATCAACTTAATAGCTTTTTTAATAAATTAGGTCTAATAAGTAATGCAACATATTTTTTATTTATTTATTTTTTGTTAATTAAGAAATTGTTTTAGAAAACATTGGATTTTATCTGGCATTGACTTCTGACCACGATCACCCCCCCCCCCCCCCCACCCCACACACCAACGATCGCGGCTGCGGCGTTTTTGACGATTTTCTAGCTAACTAAGCTCATTTTCGTGGGTGCGGCGTTTCTTCCATAAATTACGGTAATCATCGCAAGGGGCACCGATTTTTGTTTATGAAGGGGCAGGATTTGCTATTTGGAGATGAAACATTATGGACCAATTCGTTTTTCAAGATGTACACATGCATTTTTTTTTTTTTTTTAATTGATATTGTACCTTTTTGAGAAAGAAAAATGGAGGAAAATGTTTTTTTGGTGCAAAATAAATCTGCTGTCTTTAAATGAAAACTTAAAGGAGAAATCAATATGCCTTTCATAACTTGTTATTCGAAAAGTTTTTATGTATTCACACTGTTTACAAAAGCGATTCATATGTTTTACCTTTTCGAGCTTTTAAAAAAAAAAAGCCCCCTCCTCTGAAATGGGTAACGATCCGCCACAGCTCTATGTATATGTATTTTCCCGATTTGAACTGGCACTATTTTTTTCGGGCCCCACCACTGAAGCAGGTCACGAGCCGCCACTGGCTGTTATAGAAAGTGGACAGATTCTATTAACGGAAGGGAAGGATAGACTTGCAAAAACATTAAAACTATTAGAAGAAAATGAAAAAGCTCAAGAAGAAATTAATAAAAAAAAAAAAAAGAATAAATAGAAAACTAGATAACTTATGATACTTAATTTGTAATCTCATTAATTTCTTATAATCTCAATTTTTAACTTCCCATAATTCTTAATTTCTCTCAACAGTCATTAAATATTTTTTGTTTACATTTGCTTTGTATATTGTGTTCAAGTATTATAGATGAATATGTAAATATTAGATGAGGTTAAATTACTGATACAAAAGCATATGCTATTAAAAGTACACACATTTAATTATTCTAACCATCAAATTTATTTTGTTTTCGATACTGCTTACCAATTACGTGTTGTTGTATAAGAGGTATAATATTTAGGTTTTCAAAAATCTCCATTTAGTACTACTTGTGATTTGTAATAGAACCAAAGAATGAGATAGCTTTTGTTTTAAAATTTAGTTTTCATTTTATTTGTGCTCTCTTTTTCGAGAGGAAGATTCCCTTAATGATTCTGAAAAAGAAAAAAAAAAAAGGGGGGACAGGGATTGGCAACCTGTGGCTCGCAAGCCGCATACAAATCATACTCATGGTTCTTGAGTAGGAAAAAAATGACTTAACCACAGAAAGGTTGCTGACTCCTGATATGTATTGTTTTTACCAAGTTGCTGATAGCATAGCCATATACACCCTTTTTTTTTCCAGAGCTTTCCTAAAGTGCTTTCAAATAGTGTTTTGCTTTTAGCAAATGGTGTTTGCTCGCAAACTTTGCTTTTCTTGTATGCATTTATTGTGTTCCTAAATCTTCAATTTTATGCTCCAAAATCATGTTAATTCTGATCTCGAATCTTAGTTTTCCTCTCGGAAACTATTTTTTTGTGCTCCCGAGGTGCTCCCAAATGGAATTTTTCTGCTCCCAAATAGAATTTTTCTGCTCCCAAATAGAATTTTTCTGCTCCCAAATGGAATTTTTCTGCTCCCGAGGTGCTCCCAAATGAAATTTTTTCTGCTCCCGGGGTGCTCCCAAATCGAGTGTTGGAGTTAACATCCCTGTAAATGTATTACAGTAAAATAATTATAATTACAATTTTATTTTTACATTGAAGTATTGGCATTGCTTGTGTTAACTGCTTTAATACCAAACTGTTTTGCAATCAAAATGCAGTCTTTCTATGTATGTATTTTTATTGAAGTAAACCAATTTAAAAAATTAATCTTATCAGAAAAATCATGGTTTATAAATCAAAAAACCTTTAAAGTGACTGTCTAGATTCCTATAGTTCCAAATGATGAGTCGCCACTAATTGCAGATTATTTATGTGTATTATATTGAACTATCTATCTCAATTTTCTTCTGGCTGATGAAGGCCAAGAATTTTAAAACTTATCTTCTAGTGATAGCAGAGTCTGTCCTACTAAAGTAGAGTATTCACAATTTTTAATAAACATTAATGTAGATTGCTTTCTATTTATAGAAATGTGATCCGGATATCTTTATTGAAGCAATATTCATGCCTATGTTAAAGAATGTGCAGCTTTCATCCCTCAAATATGATTTAGCAAGTATTGATCCATCTTTATCTTCATGGTGGAATTATTTGCTTGCTACATGTCGTCACTTAGAGCGATTGAAATACTTAAATGTTTTGTATGAAATGCAGTTATTTATGGAGGTATAAACTTATTCTCAAATTACTTCCTTTAAATGTGTGTGAATTGAACTGATACTGTAATAAATGGTACTGAATATAAAAATGATAAAAGAGTATAGGTTATAAAAGTAACAGAAAAGTGCTTTGCTTTTATAGGCTTTTAATAGTAGTTCTTTTTAACTTTTGAGTTCTGAATATCAGTCTTATTAAATGTATTACAATAAAATAATAAGAATTAAATTTTAATTTTTACATTGAAGTATTTGTATAGCTTGTGTTAACTGCTTTAATGCCAAATTGTTTTACAATCTGAGTACAGTCTTTAACTTATTGTAAAAATAGTGTATAAAATTCTAATTCATATGCTTTGGTACTATTATGAGATATTTTTAATTAATAAATTAAATTTTTATACTTCAAAGATTTTACTGTGGATGTCTATAATTTATGGGGGGTGGGGATGTCTAAATATATTGCTTAAAAAAAAAAAAAAAAAAGCAATCAATCACTGCAACTCACTATTTTAAAGCTGATGTCTTTGCTTGATAAACTGTTTTGAAAACAAATAATGTAGAGTGATTAAGCATTTCTTAAAGTTCTAAAACAAAAATCAGAATTAAGAACTTTTAAGCCCTTATGAGATGTATATGCACAATGAATCCTAATCCAAAAAAGTTACATGCATGCTGTTAATCCTTTATAGTTTAGTATATAAGCAATTGGAAGCCCAGTGGTGTAATGGTTAGCGCACCGCACTGCCGTCCCACAGGTCCGGGGTTCGAATCCCGGGCTGGGCAAGGTCGACTCAGCCTTTCACCCCTTGAGTGGGTCAATAAAATGAGGACCAAGCTTGCTTGGGGTCAAACGCTGGGGACTTCGCGTCAAGCTGATCACCTGGCCGAGGCATATGCATCCGCACCCCAGAGCCTATGGTCGCGAAGGCGCAGTTGGGCAGCGCAGGCCTTGGCCCTGCAGAGGGTCTGTTGTGCCAATGTTTGACTATATAAGCAATTAAAGACAATGGTTTTGTTAAAAAGCTTTCTTGAATTGGATTTTCATTCAAGATTGGCAGCTCCCTATTACTTCTGTCATATATACAATTTAATTAATAAAAGTCTATTTAATACATTGTCAATTAGTCTAATTTTCCATTATTTAAAATCAATTGTTATGTACCAAAAAACATTAAAAAAGAAAGTTTTAAAAGATGAGATGCATAAAACTTTGTAAAATAACACACAGAAGTACCTTTTTTATGTGTTTTATTTTATAAATAATAAAAGTATTTTGTAAAATGTAGACTCATTTAAAGGTCAGAATTAATGCAATTTTTAAGAATTTTTATGTACATAAAAATCTAGTACAGTACATACAGTTTGGTTGTGACAAAGGCGAGGTCATTGCTAACTGTTTCTGTGTGTGTGGGGGGGGGGGGGGGTCTCCTCTCCCTAACATTGGCATATTCTTTTTCAGAAGCCTAGTTGGCAAACTTGGTTAAAAAAATAATAATGATAACAAAACGGTAATCCACTTTTTATTTCTGATAGACTTCAAAAATTCTTGCATTATAAAAAAATATCATTAAGCTTAAAAAAAAAAAAAGAAAAAAGAAAAAAAAAAGAAAAGAAAAAAGTGATATTATCTAATTTTTGTAGACCAGAAAGAATTATAAAACTGCAATGAAACCCGACAGTGTTAGGTCAATACAGTGCTGAATGATACTGTAGGGACCTAAATAACATATTGATGTAGACAGGTTGAGTTTTTACACATTATTTTAGCATTTACAGTGTTTTCAAATTATAAAATATATTTCCCACACAGAAATAGAACTTCAATATATATCTAAAGTATTAGTTAACTTTTGATTTTGAGTTTTATTATATTGCATTTTCTTTTACCATTTGATAAAGTGAAAATTTTTCATGCAATTTTTGCTAATGATATGCATAAAAATATGTATAAAAGATGCATGTACAATTTATTTCCTTACAGCATTGCAAAAAAATGTAGCTTTTATTTAAATGGCAATGTTTTATGCCATGCCTGTAGCACATTTGGGGGCAGTGCCTCCCTCATATCTCTCATGCTCTTTAAAGCCTAAATGTGAGAGCTCTTCTGGTCTGAACAATATAGCCAATGAGCTACAACTGAAGAAGGGTAGACCGTTTCTACCATCCAAAATCTGTACAGTGCACTATTTTTTTATGTATGTATGTGAATTTCAAAGTTCTTCATTAGTTTATTCTAAAGTAAGTTTCATGAAAAGTCTTTTTTTTTTTTTTTTTTTCCTTTGTAAATGGTTTTCCAATAGGGATGATACAATTTTAAATGGTTAGAATGGCTGCACTGCATATTCTTTTTTGACATTTCTTGTGTCTTTTGTGTTTAGTATACTTTGCCATTTAATCATGGAAAGACACACACTTGAACAACGTTTCAAAATTATTAAATTGTTTCATCAAAATCGGTGTTCATATGTGAATATTGAGAGAAATTTGAGAAGAATTCATGGACGACATAATTCAGTTCTTGTGATTTAACCCCTTGTGATTTCTTTCTTTGGAGATATGTTAAGCCACAAGTTTATGCTGATAATCCAATAACAATTGAGCAATTAAAAACCAACATTGAACAAGTTATTTGTGAAATAACATCCAATTTATGTAAAAGAGTGATGGAAAATTGGGTTGATAGAATGCGGTATGTACAGAGAAGTCGTGGTGCTCACAAGAACAATATTATTTTCATACTTAATGGCATAATGTAAGCTTTCAAAAAAATAAGAAAAATTTGGTTTCACTGAATAATTTATGTGTTTTTTTTTTTTTTTTTTTTTCAATTTTTAAATTGTATCACTCTTAATGGAAAATCCTTTACAAATTGAATTTTTAAAGTTAATTTAATTTTTCAAACTTCTGATATTTTTTATTTTCATTTTATTTATTTTTTTGTATAAAATTATGGGAAATATTTAGAACAACATGCTAAAGATACTTAAAGGTACTTGTTTCTTGTATGGTAAAAGACTGAGTCCACAATTCAATCCTTTCAATTTAATTTTGTACTTTAAAAAAGTTTTTTAAATGTTATGTTTGAAACATATAGAAACGCCTTGAAAAAAAGTGGCTTTTAAAAATTATAAAACATTTCAATTTTACCCCTCACCTCATGTATTTTAGTGTTTGATGCTTTATTCAATTTGGAAAGTCTAAGTAGAATTGTATAGAACACAAACAATTGGAATTTTATACCACAATGAATCGTAAATTATTAAAAAATTTGTTGAAATTTAATAAATCTTTAAGTTTTATGAATGAATTAAATGTACTGAATAAAGCTGTTACTGTCCATTATCAGTTTTTTATGTAGATTTGAAAATTTTAGTTAAAGTGAGCCATATTATGTATATTCATCACTGAGTTCTAGTATTTGTTTTTTTTTTTTTCTTCATAGGATTATGTTCGGGCTGCTAAAAGTGCAATAAACTTTTTCCTTGCTCCAGCACCCTCTTACAAGGAATTAATTGAAAGGAGTAGATTTTTGTATAATGCCAAGAAACATTTTCAGAAATACTTGAGTAATATCCAAGAACCTGATTCACCTACATCTGGACTTCTTCAAAGAAGTAAAAATGTGAAAATTCTTTCTTCTCAAGAAGTTGAAAGGTGTGATGTTCATGCATATTTTCATTTTTTATTACTACATTCAATTGCAATTTTATGAAAGACCAGTTGTAGTTGTTTATTGTGTGAAGGTATTTTATAAAAAAACAGTTATAGCCTGCAACAGTGACTACAGAACAAATATTTTCTTTATCTATTCTGCAATGAAAAATGATAATTTTCATGAGTTAGTTAATTTTAGCCCACTTGCAATACCAATAGAAATTATGTATAATAATACCTATTTTGGGATTTTGTAAGGTAGAGATGTTCAAGTCAGATGAACAGATAGTTGTTATTGATTTATATAATAAAGAAAATATTATTACCATTTTGTTGTTTCAAAGTTAATAAGTTTCTATTTCTGTTTAAAATATTAATCCTCTGAGCAACAGATATATTTTTCTTGTACCAAACTTGGATTTTAACTACAGTGTACTGACATAAATCAGTTTTAAATGTAGAGATAGTTGCAATAAAATTGATCTTAATCTGTTTCATGAACAACTATTTCTTTCTTATTAAATTACCTTCTATGATATGTAGTATTTATTCATTCCTTAATAATTTTTTTTTCTTTGTAAAAACTTTTCAGACATATAGAAATTGTTATTCTTCAGGAAGAAGTTTTAAGATTTTTGCAACATTGCACAACACAAAAGAACCAGACTTCACTTTTAGAAGTAGATTCAGAAGAAAAAGTCTCCAAGAAGCAGACCTGTCCTCCAACTTTATTTGGAAACTCTCAAAAGAGATATCAAGTGGCTTTAATGGTACAGTTTACTTAATAAGAATAATGATTTGAACTGGCGTAAATTAAAAAAAAATTCTTTTAAGTACAGTGTTATTCAGAATATTCTCTTGATCTTGTGAACATAAAATATGCCTTTTTATTAAATTAAGATTACTGTAAAGTAGATTAATTATGGATCTTTTTATTTTATTTTATTACAGGTTATCTTAAATGCCGTAAATATTGATGGAGAATTTGAGTTAGCTATGAAAATTATACAGGTTATTTCTTCTATTTGTTTCTGCAATATCACTTTTAGAGTATTTTATTTATATCTATTTTTCTTTGCATTTATTTCTTTTAATTTGTTGTTTGACCAAACTAAATAATTGTAACTATAGACTCAAAGAGTATTCAAAGACCAATAAGGGTTCAGAGGTGTAGCTAGAAAGAGCAAGGAGAGGCATCTGCCCCATACACAGCACCCAAAGAGCACCTAATTCTATATAAAACCTACCACTTTGCATTTTAACAAATAGGAGGGAGTGCAAAATCTTCAATTGTCTCTGGGCTCTGAAAATCTTATCTGCGCCCCAGTAAAGAGGAGTAATACTAAGCAAAGAAGGAAAATGTGTTGTCTTTGAAACCATGGGAGTGATGAGGCTAAGCTTAAGCTCAAAAGGACTAAAAATATCATACCTCTTGCAATACCCCATTGGTTTTTTGTGAGCAGTAAACTATATTGTTTTTTAAAACTCTACTGCATTTAAAAAACAATATACTAAATTATTGTTTTTTAAATGCAGTACAATTTCAGTTTGATCATTTGGAATTAAAAGTGTGTGTTAAATGATCAAAATTGTCACGTGCACACTCATACACCCTTCAAATATATATATGAAACTAATAAGTAAAACACAAAGTATACTGCAAATATGACATACCCCACATGAAAAAAAAATGTAACAGCATATGCAAGAATTACAAACCTTAAGTGGGGGGGAAATGCTGAGCCAAAAAAAAAAAAAAAATACAATTAAACAATGTGAGAATAGAATGGAACAGAAATTATAACCACTGGCACTATCGCATTGTGAAATTATTTTATAAAAAAATATATACATAGAGAGAGAGAGAGAGAGAGAGAGCATTTACAAGGATACAAGACAAATGTCAGTTTTGCTTCTTTGCATATAAACTTTGTATTTTATGCAATAAATTTAATGTATTTAAAAGTAACAGATGAGACTTTCATTAATTTATTGTGCAATTATGTTACTTTTTCCCCCTTGTAATTCATAATTAAAAATGTGAATAACTATTATGACCAAATAGTATTGTTTAAAAAATAAGAATAAGTATTATAAATTTATGTTGATTTAATCTCTACGAGGAACAATGGCGGCTCGTCATTAAGGGCCAGAGGGGCCTGGCCCCACTGACTAATCACCGTCTAAATCAACGAAGTATCTTCCTATTATGTAAGACAGGTCTTTCAATAATTTACCTTCATTGAAAAAATGCTCGCATTTTACTCTTTTAATACTATCCATTTAAAAAAGCGATAGTTATAAGATTTCCTCCCCATCTAAATAATGCATGGGCCATGGGCTGGCTTGCCCTGAATTTGGCGTCTTTTCTTCGTTCACCGGGTTGACATCTTTGGCATTGAGCACAAAAGCCATATTGACACGAAATTAACTTGGCTTATTTGGCGATGTCTTCGGGCCCTCACATGGTGATCTACACTACTGTAAGGGGAAATTTTGGCAATCCGTAACTATTGGCTAAATTTTTCGCTTTGGAGGAAATCATTTTTTATTTACGTGATCGTATTTTTGCAGCGCAGTCAGATATTTTTCTGTTTTGTTTTCTTGATTTACGAAAAGTGATGTATGAATATCTTTTTTATATATGTTGATATTAATTTTAAAATAAATAAATCATCTAAAAATTATGAACAGGCAGCTATAAAGAACATAAATATTAAATAATTAAATGTGGCTTTTTGTTCAGTTAATAAAGTAAACTTTTCAATTTAACGTAATTAGGTAAAAAATAGCAAAAGTTGTATAGTAATTTTGATAATTATTTGTCATTTGAGAAATTTTAAATACTTATGCTGTGTGCACGTGGGGATAGGTTATTCTATATGTATATATGTAAAGAATGGCATTATGCCATCCCTTGTTGGAATGATTGACGCAAATCCATCGGGGTTCTATGTTAAATAGTTTATTTCAAAGTTCAGACAGAGGGCAGGAGTCGGGCCGGCGACCTTATTCGTTCCGTGGCTATCTTCTTACATCGCAGTCTAAAGGCTCGAAGCTAAGCTATACGTTCCAAACTCCTAAAAAGCTAAGCGCGAAGTTAAGACGAAGTTCTCGAAATTTCCGCGCTCTTGCTTAAATACTTCTTAGTTACTACACCCGCTGGCAGGGTGCAGCACGATCAGGAAGGCGTTACTCTCAAACGTAATTAGTTAACTAGATTGTCAATCAAGACATGAGAAACACCTGCTTACCCAGGAGTTCTAAAAGCACGTATTAATGAAACCACAGGAAAGTGAAGATATTGTTGAATCAACAATTTTCTCCTTATGGAACTTCAAAAAACGTCTCTGAGCGTAATATTTGTGTGACCGAGAAACAAACTTTATAGTAAGAGTAAAAGGTTAAAGAAGGATTTTTCAAATAACATTAAATTAAATTAGGTTAAATTAGCAAAGTTTATTTTATTATTACATATATATTTTCGTGATTTTAATTGGCACTATTTTTTTTCGGGCCCCATCACTGAAACAGGTCACAAGCCGCCACTGACGAGAAAAAAAAAACTTTGCATTTGAGTCAAACCGAATACAAAGCTCATTAAATCCAAAAAATGAAAAATCAATATAATGTGATTTTGTTCATTACATCAACTTTTGTGCATTCCTGTTTTAAAAAATGCGGTAAAAAAATTCTAAACTACTGAAATAGAGCTCAGAAAACCCTATACTGCTGCAAAATTCTGTAAATTCATCTTGGTTATTGCCGCATAATTTGTTATATCCATTTGTTTTTACCCGCATCAAAATTAATTAAATTTCAAGCTTTTTTTCTCCGTTGTTCTTTTTGTTACTAGCCGCCTTCGGCGACAAGTTTTGGCCGTCAATGGCTGCTTTGCGGCCAAAATGTGCAACCTAGAGCACCATGGCCGCTTCATGACTGGCTTGTGCAACCTACAGCACACGGTCCTCTTCACAACCGAAATTTGCAACCTGCGGGTCATCTGCCATTTAGTTATTATAGATTTACGACAAAAACAAAATAAACGACACCAAATTAACCTAAATAAAAGCTATGAAATCCAACAACATTGAAATCAAAATCCATCTGGTTAAATGAATTCAAAACTAAGCAAATGCTTATATGTCACCAAAAACAATCTAAAACACTTGAAAATTAAACATACGCTTATGAATTTATGACGAAAATAAAATAAATGTCCCAAAACAATCGAAATAAAAATTACGATCCAACAATGTTGAAATCAAAATGCATCCGTTTAAATGAATTCAAAATTAAACAAATGCTGTCTCCAAAACAATCTAAAACACTCAAACACTTTTAAAATAGCATTTCACAAATGTCACACCGTTAACATTGAAAAACACTTGGCTGAGATCAATGAAAAAAAAAAAAAAACTTCCACAAACAATAACAAATACATTTTTCTTGTCTACCGTCCCTGAAGAATGTCAAATAAAACTGTCCTTGCATTCATTGCTTGTCACTCAAAAGAAGTATTTTCGCCAGTATACAATGTCATCTAATCGATCTACACCAGGGATTATGTTCCTTGATTTTTTTTCAAAGAATCGAGGAATGATTCCACACGCACCGCTTCGTGACAGAGTTAACAATATAATTCATAGATGTCACCACCTCTCGTCGATCTCTGCTTTGCTTGTGTTTAAATTTTCAAGGCGTGCTATCTCACTAGATATTTTGAGTTGAAATTACCTTCAACTTTGAAAAAGGTTCATTTTTTAGAGATCATTCGAACTGTACAAAAATTTTTTTCCTTTTAATTAGAGATAAAAATGTTGTTTTTATCAAAATTTCAACATGGCCGCCAGATGCACCGGGAGTGATGAGTCGAACCCAGCAGCATTACATTCAGGACTTTTATTTATTCTTTTTGTTATTACCAGCATTGTATCAATATTTTCACCGTATTTTGTGCTTTTTGTGTATTTTACTGTGAAGTTAATTTTTTATCTTTTTTTAAAAACATTATTCAACTTTTTAATCATTTTATCATTCGACTGCTGTAAAAATTTGCCTCTCCCCCATGGTACTAGATTAGGCAGCTAATTCATGACAAGCTTATATCTACAATTTTACAATCTGGACATTCGATGGCCAACTACCAAAGAAAACACTTTTTTGTTATGCATGGACAAAAAATATGCATCTAAAAAAGAGCCAATTGAGATAGCATCAGCTCTGTATGATTGCTTGTAGAAAATTGACCTAATCCATATTTCTACTTTTCATCTGGTATGTGATGACTTTGGGGGTTGCAATAAATGATTTTGTACCTTAATGATGGATTTGTACTGTTTCGAAACTTGAAAAATTCTTCATACAGCGGCAAAACTCTGTAAATCCAAATCAGTTAGTTAAATAACATGAAAACTACATCAAATTCAGAAAAAACACTGATGAAATTGGATTCAGGACAAGCTGTTGCACTAAAATGCCCAATTTCAAGCAATCAGCACAAAAAGTTAACTCTACAGAAGTTTTTTTTTAATTTCCTGAAAAAAAATATATGGATGGTACATAACGAGTTTTGTAATTGGCCAACTCATTTTACACCCATTTGAATTTAAAAAACTTATTCATAAACAGGGTTCGTATGTCCTCAGGCAAACCTGGAAAACTCAGGGAATTGAAAATCAGCTCTTAAAACTCAGGGAAATCGCATTGGAAAATATAATTTTCCTTTAAAAACCTGGAAAATCCAGATTCAACCCTGGAATTTTAAGTAAATTTACCCCCTCTCTTTAATTTTATGGCCTTCACCTTATTCAGTGGCCAACTACTTCTCTAATGATGCACATACACAGTCGGAAATGGATCTGTACAAGATGAATCATCCATCACTTACAACTTCTTAAGACAAGTGGCAAACTTGCTTCTCATTTTGTCTCTGCTGTTCTGAGCATTTGAGGTTGCTCCCATTTCTCAGTATGGTTGGTTGAATTAACCTTTTACAGGCCAGTGTTCGCAATTAGGAACATCAAATTAAAAATTTATTAAAAAATGAAATTTTTTCCAAATTGACTTGAAAAATTTAGCAGATAAAGTGAAAATATGACTTGATTTTTTTTAAATAGAAGCTGTGTTTCTGTCATTATTGAGAAATTGGGAAAAAATCATGAAAATAGCCCTTTTCAGAAACTTTTACAGAGCTATCTTGATAAACCCCCCCCCCCTCCCTTTTTCAAACTTAATTCATATCTTTACTGAAATTCAAAAATAAATCTTTTATTAATACTTAATATTTCACTTATTATTTAAACTACCCATTAGTATATCCAGTTTTTGAAACCAATGTAAATTATAGTCTGAAATGACCCATGCTTGAAAATGGTATGTTTTTTCCCCCATTTAAATGACTAATATGTTTTAATTAATTCATTAGAAAACAAAATATTCAAAAAACTAATTTAAAATATGTCTGGATCTCATAGCTGTCTGTAAAAGGTTAAGAAGGGGCTATTCTTTATGTTGTGTACTGCGCAGAAAGTTAGATTGTGTAATATTTTTATCATGTGTATTACGAACGCTGCTAATGTTTCTTAGAGTACAATGTAGAATGTGTGTTCCTATATTGTTAAATATTTCATTGTTTATGCATAGGATTGCTAGGTTTTACTTAGCTAGCTCTAAAGAATATGCAGGGTTTCTACAGACCTGGAAAGTCAGGGAAATGAGTTTTGGTCAGGGATTTGGGGAAAAAAGACAGGGAAATTAGCAGAAATTGAAGAAAGGTCAGGGAAAGGCAAGAAAAATTGAATTTTGCGGTAAAATCAAGAAAATATTTGCTGTTTGAATCTAAGTATAGAAATTGTTTTATTTTCATTTTCTCATTTAACCTTATAAATAATTTTAAAATGTGTTCTTTATGAGCATCTCTTGTGCAGTTGAAATATGCTTAATTTTATCCTAAATTATTATCAAACATGGTTTTTGTTAGAATCCAGGGATGTCAAATAAGATTCTTGTACATATTAATTTTAATTATTATTTGTAAAAAAAGGGGCAAAATATATAAAAAGTTATTAATTAAAGGATGTAATATTAAAAATAGAAATGCAAAATTCAGGAAAGCATGCTAGATAAAGTCAGGGAAGAGCACGATAGATGTCAGGGAAGTAAAAGCTGTGAAATCTGTAGAAACCCTGATATGGAAATTTTTACCAATAGCCTTGTGTTCTGACCCCCCCCCCCCCCAAAAAAAAAAAAAAAAAAACCCAATAAAAAAAACAATCAGTGAAGAGGTCTTGAAAATTCTTTCTTACTCCTGTTCTTACATAATTTCTGATTTTTTATTGGTCAAATTGAATATGAAACAATGTTTGATATAAATGTAATCCATTGATTATGCTATAATTGAGGGGAGCATAATTTTCATGTGTTATCCTAATTTCATTACCTTAGAGCGGGGCATATAAATAAAAAAGTAGTTACTCAGTACTTATATGTTTATTTTTTGTGAGAACCTGAAAAATCACCTGGGAAAACTCAGGGATTTGCATTTTGAAAAATGAGTACGAACCCTGATAAAGCACATGCTCATCTCAATTCAGATGCACACCTCTTGTCTTTGTAGGAATGACACTTCTACTCAAATGCACTTTTTATAATTGTCATTGGACTCAGTTGCTAATTTAGAAAAAAGGAGATGCATAGCAGATCCATACCTATTTTTGTTTTTACCAGAAAATTGTTCCTACTTTCCTTTGTTTAAAAAAAAGTCCTTTTGTCCTTTGTTTTAGAAAATAAACAAATCTTAATATTTTATACTTTATTTTAAATAAATCAAAAATCTGATACTTATTCCCAAATTTGGAGAGAGAGATTGGGTTAATTGACAGAATTTTAAGCTGCAATCCTTTACATTTTCATAATTTTGAGGAAGTAGACTTAAAGTGGTGTAAGACACAATCTCATGCAATTCGCAGTTTAAAATATGCATCCTTATAAAACTTGCTAATACCTGAGAGCTTAGCATAGATCATATTTCCATGTGAACTTCTACTTTATATGAAATGTAAGCTTGTTTAACAATGGCGTGTCATTTTTGGGACTTATGTACAGATAAACCCGTTCCTGCGAATTAATATTTCAAGAAGTAAACTTCCTATCGCAGTTTTATTTCCATTGAATTGAAAATTAAGGTGCACCATTTGGTTATTAAGTTACAACTCAATGTATGCACCTGCATTTTCTGCATACTTATGGAATCTTTTAGGAACAGAATCTACAGCTCTTGTTAGCATCTCAACTGGAACATTTGCAAGCACTTCAGATATTTTGTTTTAACACTATTACAAATCATAAATGGTAAACCTCACATTGGTAAACAGTATTACATACCAGCTAGAGCTAATGCTAATTTGTAGGATAAGCTAAATTAAAAATAGGTATTGACTTTACAACCACCCTGTATATCCATATAAATTTTCTGATATATTCTCTTTCAGACTCATATTAGTGTATAAATGTTTTCTTATGTGTTAAGGAAACTAAATACTTCATATGATTACTAAGACTTTTTTTTTTTTTTTTTCTCTCTAGTCATTTGGTTTAGATACAACAGCCATTTTATGCGAGACAGGGAAAAAATTAGTCAATTTAAGTCAAAGGTCTCAAATTCCTCATTTCTTAGCTTGTGTCAAGTGCTATTTTTCAAAAATGGTGAAAGTTGATGAAGTTATTTTGGAGTGTGTTTCAGAGATATATAAACAGGTATGATATCACTGTTTATCAAGATGTGTGTACAATTTGAATCAATTTTTATTTGTCAATAATTTAATTTCTTCCTTTTTTTTTAAGAAAGGAGAAGTTGAAGATATTATTAAGATGCTGACAAGTGATACAAACAAGGTAGTTTTGTCGTTTATATGAAAATTTATACTATATATAGTTTGTGTGAAAAGTAATGAGACCAAATATTTTAGGGATATATTGAAGATATCAGTACAGACAGTTAAAATTCTTCAAAATAGGTTTCTTGGGCATCATTGTACTTCTGCAAACACATTTCCCTGCTTGTTAGTCTTTTTTATTTTCTTTGTAATGTTTTTGAATCCACATGCAGAATCTGCTTGGATCTCCGGATTTCCCCTTTTATCCACACCTGTCCGCGAAAAAATTTGGAAGTGATTTGCGAAAAATTCCGGAAATTTTTAGAACCATATACACTCCTGTTGTAGTTTGTGAGAGTTGTCTTCCCTCAATTGAACAGAAAAATGTCTGCCATAGCCAGATCAGGACAATAAGGAGCTTGGAAAGTATTCTGATGCTTTTGAAGGCCAACTAGTCATTGACCACAAAGCAGGTGTGACAGGTTAAGGTGCATTGTCTCACAATGAAGCTTTCAGTCGGTGGTAGTTCAACTCAGCATGATCATGGCCAACATCTCTATAACCAATTTTTGGAGTCCCACTCAGAATTTAATGGCATAGTGCTGTTCAGTAGAATGTTGCATTTTTACGGTTTGGCAGTACCTGTTGATGGGAAGTCCATTAAAAAAACAATACAAACTGCACTGAAGCAGGTCTAAAACTTACTTTCTCATCCAAATCTACCTGAAGGTTGCGCACTTCAACATACAATCACATTATATGAACACCACATGACTTCCTTGCACGTCTATTAAATCTAAATATTTTTGGTGCACTTCATCTAAACTTATTTTGTTTGAAAGAGATAAAATACTGCAATAATATTAAGGTTTAGTGATTTCTAGCCAAATATTTGAGATATCATCAAGCTGGGCTGATTTTGAAAGATTTGTTTTTGGCACTTAATTGGGCACTATTTTGCCAAAAGCCAACAAACTTGAGATAGTGAGATTTTAGACAATAACTGAAATAGTGATTCATCACAGACTTTTAATGAATTGAAGGTATCCATAGGCTGTAATGTATTTAAAGTCTTTTCGGTGATCCTGTAAATAAATTACCCAGTCAATTGCAATCTAAAATGAGATGCTCAGTTAGATGTTACAATTGTTCTAAATACAAAATTTCAACATTCTATCGTTCAAAGCTTTAGAGTTATGCAAAATTAATCTTGGCACCAAAGTTGGCAATATTTCGACAAAACTCGCCAAGGTTGATGACAAATGGTGAGATTTTGGGCATGGGCCAAACAATGATAGATTACAAGCGTAATATATTGAAGATGTCCATAGATATTAAATGTATCGAAATTCTTTTGGGTCCAGACATGTGACCATTGTCTAACTACAATGGTATTGCTCTTGAAATGGCTGAATGTCTCTAAAACTGCCATTGACCGTAATGTGTTGAAATTTTTTTTAGCATTCCTGTAGGACTATAAATGATAGACTCTATTTTCGATGGGGATATTTATTTTGTAATCCTTAACAGCATATATCACTTTGGATTTATTTAAAATAGCATAATACCTCTAAAATACGTTATAATGAATGTCTGCCCATAGAGCGTAATGTGTGGAAAATCTTTTGGGTGGCCCTGTAAATAAACTATCAAGTTGATTGGAACCAAAAAGGGAGGTGCACAACTAGATGTTACAGCAATCCTAAATATAAAATATCAACATTCAACAACCAATAATTTTTGAGGTATGCAAGTTACATACATACGTACAGACATCAGGGGAAAACTGGTCAAAATGGATTGCACAAGCATTTATATGAACACACATACATGCGTTTGATGAAATGTCTTGCAAAATCTCTTAAAAGTAAATTTGAAGGCAGTCAAAATCAGTTTTTTTTGTCACAATCAGGGTATCGAAATTTTTTGCGATCACATTACTTCCTTATACTTCGCTCAAGGAAGTAAAAACAGGTCTCATTACGTTTTATACAAAATGTGTCTATAAAATTTCAATATTGTTTTTGAATTGTTCAAACACTATTTAGTGAAATTTATAGAAATTTAAGTGAAGTAAATTGGAACTCTAGTTTTCATTGCACATCCTAAATATTTTTTTTTCCCATCTCCCAATTTTTAAGTATCATAGATACTTCAATAGTTACAGATCTATTTAAGCAACAAAATACACAATATAGTAGATGCCACTTAATGTGATCACATCGGGGTGATCCGATTTTGATAACTATAAGTGATTGATTATAATAAACAAAAGATGTAAATTTAAAAGGTGCAAATAGTAATGGTGCAAAGAGGATGATTTCGTCAGAAAACATTTACTTTAACATAATAAACATAGGCATAAGTTACTAAGGGCAAGGGGGATCAAATACTTTCAACAATAGGAAACTTTTTGTGTCCCCCCCCCCCCCAATACAATATTACATACTAATTTACACCAATGACAATGAAATTATGATATAATGACCTCCTTGATATGAGATTTCCCGCTAACTTTGCCCTGAATCTCTCGTTGAAAATGAACCAATTGGCCAAAAATTTGATAACATTAAGCGATGTAGCAATCACATTAAGCGATTACTTTTGCGTTAATTCGAATCAGAGATTATTGATAACATTAAGCGAATGATAACATTAACTGGGATTACATTAAGCAGTGTCTATTGTATTTTCATTATTTTTAAACATAATGATTTTTTTATTTATGTTGAACATTTGCAAGTATAGAGTATTTAAACTACTAGTTTATACCACATTCATTTTTTTTCCCTTTTTTCCTGAAGACCTAAAATTTATTTATTAACATAACACTTTTTTCCTTTTTAAAACAAAGGTTGTTCTTGTAAGAAATCTCTATTTTAACCATTTCAGTGCTGAATGTTTTTTGCATTGCATTGGAACATATGAAATGTTAACGTGTCACATAGCACTCGAAAGAATAAACATGTTTTTTTTTCCTAATATTTCCTTTAAATAGATACAACTTTGTGTTGTTGATGTGTTGCTTGTTATGCAATTTCTGTGCTTAACAATTTTTTCAAGTCTTGCATAGTTTGTTTTGAAAATTGTCCAAGAACCGAACAACAAGTGTGATTTCTGCCCCTCCCCCAAGAAAAGCCTTAACAATTACTCCAGGGTTCATACTTTTTGTGATGTGAATTTCAATAGCAAATATAATTTTTCCAGGAGTACAGATAAATGTCTTAACACATTAGGATTCTGCTCTTTAAGTTAATATATTTTTCACATAAAGAACAGTGTTTTAATCTGTTATGCATGTGAAACATTTTTCCGCCATTACCAAACATCAAATCTGTTTTTTATTTGAAGATCTTTATAATTTGATTCAGGCCTTAATGAGATATATTGTATCTGAAGAAATTCGTTAAGAGTGCAAAGTTAGTTGCTATAGACTCATCAGCCTCAAAAAATCTTGTCATAGCAGAAAATGTTAATAATAGTTTTGCAGCTCAATGACTCTTAAAATTAAAGGTAAAGAGCTTGGGGGGGGGGGATTCTTCAAGAATGTCTGGAGTTTTCAGTAGGAATGATATCAAAACTCATTGAGAGATGGCCCTTGAAACATAAAATTGATTGGGGACTATCCACACTTGATCCAGTAGTAATTAGCCATACGCCTAACTTAGACCAAACCAGGTTTGATATGTTGCTAAAAATTATACACACCAGCAAAAAAATTAGTGACACTGTGGCAGAGAAAGCGAAACAACAATATTCCACTCTGTGTTCTTTCAGCAAGAATGAATTGAAGGAAGAATTCAAAATTAATTCTTCTGCTCTTGAAAAGCAAGGTGTTAAAAGCAGAGTTACTTTTCCGCCTACTAGCGGAATTCTGCCTTTTCAGCATCAAATTTTATCATTCCTGGGATTGATGTAAATATGCATTAAAATTTTCGGACATGTACACACATTTTTAATCATCTGAAACTCAGACAAAAATAAATTTCCGTCTTTTTAACAATTCTTTGTCACCATACTTCATCTACATTCAGTTGTCTTCTCTTAGCAGAATGCATATTTCCAAGAAAAATATTTTGCAGCTCTGTTTTTCAAATAAGTGTAATAATTTTGTCTGCCTTAAAGCACTTTCAAATTAACATTTTTTTAATTATTGAAAAATTGATGTGACCAATTACCTGATAATTTTTTTTCGGGGGCGGAGGTCGTGAAAAATTCAGCCTTTTTTTCTGTGAGTCTGTGATAGTTTTTATGAAAGTTTTCTCGTAAATAATTTGAAATAAATGGAACTATGGCAAGCAATAAAAATATGCTTCATTTTATCTAATGCTACTGTCGAAAGTGGCTTTTCAATTAATTAATCTTTATTAATCGGAAACGTGCATGAACAAACAATTATAAATCAAATGCATGTCCATGATGACATCTACCTGACAGGAGGAATAGAACGTTTAAATATTGGGAAAAGAAAAAAAAAACTAATGTCCGAGGAGCTTAAGATATCAAAAGCATTTAGACAGTATTCATAAGTCAAAGCAAGATGGAAAAAAACTAAAAGCTAAAAAAAAGGAAATTAAGAGTTTGAAATGAAAGAGCTGGAGCAAAAGAAGCAATTAAAATTTGAAGCAGAATCCTTGGGTACTGAAATTAACATTAGAATGCAATAATCTTAAATGTACCTATACCTAGATTTTTTGAGTTGCCATTGGGGAAAAAAAAGTTTGATTATTTTACCAACTATGCGGGAAGATTACAGAGCTGGGGACTGAACACAGGACTGCCACTTAACATGTAGGTACTCAATAGCATTCACAGTCCTCAAAATCCAGGATTTTCAGGAGTACAAACCCTGTTAATAGTTAATCGCCAAAGTAAAAAACAATTACATATCAGATTGTATCCATTTTCAGTTAAAAATTCTTTATTAAATGTCTTTTTTCTTGTTTACAGATTAATGCATACCTAATGTGTGATAAATTGAAGTCTGCTTATTTACTTGCAATAAAATTGAAGAGTGCTTTAGATGTACGCCGTGTGTTGGTAGCTGCTGAACAAAGTGGTCAAACTTCCATTCAACGAATATGTGAGAAGTGGCTAGAGACCAATACAGATGTTAAAAAGCAATAAATGAATTGTTACCATTAAAAAGAAAGAATATTAAGTTTATATTAAAGATCATTAATATTGATCTTAATTATGTTTTTATATGGATGAAATTTAAATTATCAAATTTTATAATAGGTTTTTTAATTATTTACTTTTTATCTGTGTCATTTTCTTTACAGTTGTAATGAGAGATTTTAAGCCATTATATTGTTTATTAAAATCAACCCTTTAAAACTTTAACATGCTCAGGATAAACTCAACATTTGACGATTTTTCTTTTTCCATTTTTATGTTTGTTCATTCTACTTGGAAGAGTTTCATTTATTAATACATTTAAAAAGCACTGAATCAACTGGTATTTTAGTTTGGTTAATTTCCTAATTTAATTAAATTACAGTTATCTTTTATTTCTAACTTTATATTTTCACCACAGGGTTCATAAGCTCCTTAAAAACTCTTTAATTTTACATTCACAGCAGCAAGCGATGTCCGCGATTAACAAAATGTCCAACCTCCCGAACTGTTCCGATTGCGGTGACCCCGCCCCAAGGTGGTTCAAGCATCATGAGTCAAGCAAACACACCAGTTTGTCTTCTTTTAGAGATTGTGCCAACGCGGACCCTAATCTGCAGTTTTACCATGCTTCCAAGGGAAATCAATAATGACCTCTAATTTCTGTTTCAAAAATTGCTTTTTTCTAATCAAATTCATTCAACACCCATTACTCAACAGTGGATTCATGGTTTATGAATGTCGTGTGTATAATAAGAATACACCAATATTATGTGGGGGTCCCTGTAGCAGAATTTTCTGTGTCAATCTGCAGCATTGGCTTCATAAACTAAAATTTATCTGCAACCTCCAACATTACTGAACTAAGGTTACATGTTTCTTCTAAATATATGTGTTTAAAATAATTTAAAATGATTTGGTAAGATAAAAAAATATAATTTTTTTAAAGTACATATTTAAGGGGTGGCAATTTGTCTTTTTGTCTGGGGCGACATAACCAGTGGGACAGACACTGATTACGAATATTTACATCAGTAATCTGGAAAAAAGTGGACTCCTTAATTTTCATTTTGTAAAATGAGTATGAACCTTGTGCCAGTTTACTTACAGGATGCCTATATTGTTAGAAAATGCAGTTTAGTTTTCAAAAGCTATTTGTGATTTAATTAAATAAACATTTTAACTATATTTTGATGAAACTAAATTATTCATGTACAGTTTAGTTCATTGTATTTTTAAAAATTCATGGTACAGTGAAAACTGTATATAATAACAAACCTGCCAATAATTATATTTTATTTAGCCCCAATAGCCCTCTATTAAGTCATATTTATCTTGAGCCTGCCTACAATATTCACATTTTTGAAACACCTCTCAATAACGATAAACAGACTTAAACATAATACAAAATATTTTATTAACCCGATTTTTTGTGTTTTGGAAAACCCTACGAATGGTCCAGAATATACAATAATAAAAGATTGCAGCATGTAAATGAAAGAAGTGTGTATAGATTCTTTCAGTCATATAGTGCCTTGTTATTGAAGGAAAAATTACTTTTTTAAAATGTAAATTGTAAGGAAGTGCAAGATAGTAAACTTGTTTTTCTGGACAGTAAATACATTTTATCTTTATTTTGATGATTATAAAACAACTTTTTATTGCTCAAATAATGTGCAAAAATTCAGCCTGTCTACAAACATACTTTTTTAGTTCACAAAAATATCAATAATATAACTTTCTCTAGCCTGTAAATCAAAGGGTATTTTCTGAACTTCGAGTTTGTTTTACACAGGTTTTATTTTAGTAAGAACCTCCGTGGCAAATACAGGGCAACATTGTAAGCAGAAAAAAAATGATCCTCTGCAAACAGATAGTCTTCAACAAAATCAAAATCACATGCCAAAGACAACTTCCTTGTCAACCGCAGATGCACAATCAGTTAGATCGCTCTTTTTAGTAATTTAAATAAATAAACATGAAGAAATCTAGCGATAATGTTTTTATTTCATGCATGTTAATGCATGATTGGAGGAAACTTTTATAATAAAAAACTTTTTATTTAAATAAAAAAATAATTACGATAAAAAACATATTTGAATAATTTAAATATAATTTTTTAGTTATTTCATAATTTGAGCTTAGTTATGTAAAATAATCTAAATACTTTAAAAATAATAATCTTCATTGGCACTGAAAACATTTTTCAGACCCTTTCCCAACTTCTGTCCGACCCACTGAGGAATACAACATATGGCCCTACAGTTTTAACATGTGCAACCTGTTTATTCACAGTGGTGGCTCATCAGGGTAGATTTTTAAACTGGTACTGAGCCACTGTCATTTGATGTGGACCCAAAAACATGATTTTGTGAGTTATTGCCTACTCTAAAACTTATAAAAGAAAAGGAAAGGGGTGAGAGCTCCATTTTTCAAATAACCTAAGGTCTCTAAAGTCGGACTTTTTTTTTTTAATAGAAAACATCATTGTTTGAATAACTGATTTTCATGAACTAATTATCAAAACATAAACAATGCTTCGATGCACATAATCTTTGTATGTATGTGCATGCATAAATATGTTGTGTTGCAGAAAGATCTTTTCATTTTTGCAGTTATTTTCGCAGAAAGTGTGATTAAATTGTACTACTGGGATAGGAACTTCAGAACATTATACCTAAGCCAAATAAATTGTGCATTCTGCGAATCATAAGAATTTTAATTAGTATGGTAAAAAATATCCTCTCCATTCCTTGCTTTTGTACAAGGGGTAGCTTTTGATTAAATGAATATTTAAATTGTCTGCTAACATCTTTTGAGTTACTGCTGTTAAATCCTAGTACACCTTCCTTTTAAAAATACTTCTATGAAAATAGCTAATCTGTACATAGGCAATTTTTAAAAAAATCTTATTGAATAAGTGCAATTTCTGGAAATGTTCTATATTACAGATCATTGTACTGTATAATTTTTTGTTTATAATTCATTAAAAGTGTATATGAAACTTGGATATAGAACTATTTTTTGTACAGTACATGCATGTAAAAAGTTGTAAAGTATTTATAATTATAGAATAAATCTTTTTTAATCTAATGAAAGTGGTGTGTTTCATCAATGTGGAAAAAAAATAATAATAATTGCCACTTTAAGAAATTATCAAATATTTTATTTCAAAAATTGATACAGAAATATCAAATAAGCTCATAAATGATGTCAAGCCCAATAATAATATAGTGTTCTTTTTCAAAATTGAATATAAAGGTGTGGAACATGACAAACTTACTCTAAATGTAATATTACCAACATGAAAAAGGAAATAATATAAAATAAGCAAATAAACATAGTACATAAAAGAATAAAAAGGAATACAATTGTAATAAAAAGTTGAAATAGTTACCTTCACAAAAATCATATTAATAAAGTTTACAAAATGAAAATTCTAACATGGCAGAAAAATATAACAAGAACAATCAATTGAATGTTATAACAAATTTAACATCTGAGTTTCAGCAATTAATTCAGCTGATTCAAAATATGTTTTGGTAGTGAATTAGCACATACTTAATCATTCTTGTTTATTTGATGACACAATTTGATGTAATTTAAAACACATTAATTTAGAGAAAACTAATTTTAAAAATGGCAGGGGGGGGAGGGTTACTAAACTAAGAAGTAAATGCAACGAAATGAATAGATATATATATATAACAAAACAGAAGTTTAAATAAAGTTCAGTATACAATCTTGAAGCATTTTTTTCAGCTTTATAGGGTATATCCATTTACATCCAAGTTTTGTATCTAGCATTTTCATTAGCAATCCATAGCTTTGCATAAACAAATTTTAAATAACTATGTAAAAAACACACATAACCGGTACTTATCAGTTTGTACACATTTTAAGCAAAAAACTTTCAGCCTTCGTTATCAGGATGTGAATTCTTGCTAAACAAGGCTGAACATTTTTTGGCCGAAGCACATACAGACTAAGTACCTGTTATGTGTGTTTTTTTTACTAAGTTTTAATTATTTCATATTTTAAACAGCAGTTTCTTTGAAGTGTTTTTTGTTAAAAAACCACTTATTATTTGAAATTAAATTTTAATACCTTTCAAGACAGAATGAAAGCTTTAAAGACTACTACTAAAATAGAGAATATAAATCTTTATCTTCTATAATATTATACACATAAATAGGTGCAATTGTCTCATTTACATTTCCAACTCCGTAACACTTGTATAAATAAAAAGTTTTTAAAGGGAATTCATTACTGAAAATTTATTGAAGTTTAAAAAGGTTTTAATTAATGATATGGCGGTATTCTAACAAGGACATAACATACATTTAAAAGCCAGAAAATTCAGGTTTAAAGGATTCCGTAGGAAATTTTAAAACTGCACTCACAAACAAACATGTCCTCTGAAGAGTTATGGAACATAATGCAAATTTTGAATATGCAAACAATTTTCCTACGAATACTATTACAGATACATAAATAATCTTTAATAACAAAAGATATAAAAATAATGAACACAATACATGACTTAATATAAAGTTTTCTTGACCAAGTCAATCCCATTGTTGCAGAAGCACAGCGGTGATTTCTTTTCTGAATCCAGCATTACTTTCTCAACTTTTTTTCTTTGCAGAGCATTTAAAGACCAATGTTGAGCCCAGGATATATATATATTACCCACTCCAATGAAAGCTGGGGAAATATTACACTTGTTCAAGCTCAATGAGTACTCCACCGCAGTCTTTGGGGTGCAAAAATATAACTGGCTTTCCATGAGCTCCAATCTTTGGCTTGTCTCCCAATAAGCGAATATTTTTGGCTTTCAAATCTTGAACGGCATTTTCAATGTTGTCAACTTCTAAACAAATATGATGCATTCCACCTCCTGGATTTTTTTCGAGGTATTTTTCAATGGGATTCTGATTTCCAAGAGGCAGCAACAGCTCCATCTTAGTATTTGACAAATCAACAAAAACTGTTGTAACGCCATGTTCAGACATAGGAATCGGTTCACTAATCTAATTGAAAAAAAGTTAATTTTTCTTTTGAACACTAAAGCATGAATTTTTATAGAACCTAAAACTTAAAATTTATTAAAAGCAAATAAAAAAAATTAATTCATGTATTATATATTGATACGAATTTTTGGGTTGATCTGCCCTTCAAGGGTTAAAAGTAAAAAAATTGTATTCTACTCATCAAATAATCAAAATTTGCATTTTGTTGCATGAAAATCGGTTAACTACAATGCGAGATAGGGAGTTTCTGATCTTATTGTTTAACATAGGGTTTTCTCAAGAAATATTGGTGCTATCACTTAACTGACTTCAGTTTTGAGAACTTATTTTTGGTGCCAAATTTAGCAACTTTCTGACAAAAAGTCTCCAGACATAGCAACATTTGGGCAATTTTATCAATGGGGCCTGTGATGTTTGCTTTCTTGCATTAGTATTATGTAATAGCCTAGTATTATTTTAAATTGCATTTCTATCATACAATCAAGTTTCTGATTGATTGGGATTTTTCTGGAGATAAGCACTTATATATTTTTCTTTGTACTATTATTGGTAATACTTATTCAAACAGAATGCATCATTTTTTATTTAAATTACCTGTTTTCTCAGACAGATTTAAAAAAGACAGACAGATTAAAAAAACAGATTTTCACACAACTGATTGATCGTCTAAAACAGTTTCCCAAACTGGATCATGACAAGATCTTGAATGTACAGTGGATGGCCAAATCATTATAGTGAAATGATTTTTATCAAGTAAATTTATTTTACTCTCAAACTTTTCAAAAAATCTTGTTGTTTTAATCCATTTTTCTGAACCCTTTTTCACTTCCAACAACTTTTTGTATAGAAGGCTGGGAGAAGCTAAAGCTGTCATATGAATTTTTTTTTTTTTTTTTCACAATTATGATAGAAAATTCCTCACCTTACATAATACTATTAATATTTTAGATTTATTTTTCCGAGGACACATCTATTCAGGAATTCATTACTTCAGGAAAATTTTCAGTTTGCTCGTTGTTGGCTTCATAAAAAATGTAACATAAACTGCATAGTTGAAAGAGTGAAAAATCCTGTTATGATATGGGGCATAATTAGCTCAAAGGGGAATGGTTGGCTACATTTCTTTGATTGTAATATATGTCAAGACTAGTGTCTGCGAATTTTAAAAACCCGGCTGCTTTTGGAAATGAACAAAAAGTTTCTAGATGGCAATTGTGTCTTATGCACAGGGATGAGATTGACAAAAAGGAAAAAGTCTGAAAGAATGCGAGAACAACATTTGAGCAATAACACTTATGAATTTCAAGTTCAATAAATATTGTAATTGCTACTGATATTATATCTATCCTACTTATATACAATTTTGCCTTAATTAAAAAAAACAGAAATTTGTGAAAAATTGAAATATCTAAATTTTTTATGAAACATCCAAAAAGTCTGAAAATCGGACAGAAATCTGAAGAATCAGATTCCTGTATGCAGGATTTAACACCATGCAAAAAAAAAATATTAAATTTGAAGCCAAAAAAAAATATTAAATTTGTAAAAGGTAAAAAAATAAACCTTTTGGACTAGCCTGGCAATTTGCCAGACCTCAACCCGATCAAAAATGTACAGGAATTCATAAATAATGAAATTTGGCAAGATAAAATAATTGCTAAAAAAAGGGACTTGATGTAAAATATTATTAAAGCATGGCACAATATACCTGCACTTCAAGAAATAGTCAATAAATGCATTGTTAGCAAACCACAGTGCATAAAATGTGACTAATCAAAAGGAAAGATTCACTAATAATGAAATTTTTTTTATATTATTGAATTTCTTCTGTCTAAGCTGCTAATAAACCTATAAAGATAACAACTGAAATAATACGAGTTTAATATTAAGCTAATTTAAAATGCACAAAAGATCAAATTTTTCAAATGAGTATAATAATTTGGCCAACCACGATATATATCTAGATATACCTTTCCACAATTTGCTTATCAAGTATCTGAAGAATGTGACAATAAAATGGATTGCTACAGTTTCAGTTTCTAAAAAGTGGAATGGTGTTATAGGAGTGGACACTCTCCATAGCTGCTTTGTTGGATTTTTGGTACCCAAACTAAGTTTCGATTATGTAAACATTGGTAATCTAGTAACGTGCAGCGATCCTAGAGGTAAAAGAATAAAGCATTTCCCACACTGACTGATAACTAGTTTTACATATTTTTAATTTTCCAACCTAACACATGAATGAGATTATGAACACGGGCACAAAATTTTAATTATTTTTTTTCACTTTTGCTTACGTAGTTGCCTTGGTAACAAATGAATTAAAAAAAGGGGGAAAAAAGGTTCTATCTTAAGATTATTAAAATATTGAGTTTATATTTGTTAATGAGCGCGTATATCGTGGCCAACAGAAAATAAGTTTTCGTCTCCCACAGTATGTATTTACATTAGGAAATGGCAACATGAATTTAATAAGAGTTTTTTAGCGACAAATTAAAGCTGTGTTAAAATTTGTCGCAGCATGAAATAAATGTAAATACTGCATGTTTAAGTGTGATCGTCATAATAAATAAACACTTTTTAAACATGGCATTCTCCTAAATTTACTAATATTTCTTAAAATGCAGCTTTTGGGCAAAATAATCACACGACATTACATAAGTAATATTACTTCGCTTCGAAACTATTGCCTATATTAATTAAAAAATAGTATTCCAAGACAGTTATGTAATTAAAACACATCTGAAGCAAAAAATTATTGTCTTGTGCCATCTGTATGCGACAATGGCGTTATACCACTTTCTAAAAGAAGTGTCCCCTCCTATATATTTAACTTTGTGTTCTTGAATTTTAGTTGCCATGTGTAAGTGGCAACTTAATTTTAATCTTTATATTAGACCTTGAACAAATACCAGTTCTGAGCAATTTTATAATTTGTATGACTCTCCCTTTACATTAACATTATACATGAATTTCAGAAATAGCAAACCTTTGAGTGTGCCATTTATACTTTAATAACTTTAATATTTTAGGTTGAAAATGAATACTTTTTATATCAGCGCACAATACAAAAAAAAAAAAAAAAAAAAAAAAAGTAGTATAGACTTCTATATTATATGTTTTTATAAAATATTTTTCGAATTAGCACTTGACACCAGCCTTTTTAAAACGTTTTTATTGTTTCTAATGGAAAACAGTTTTTAAAAGTAATTTTTAAATTGCAAAATAAAAAAATTAGCATAAATTACCACAATTATTCCTAATATTGCCAGCCAATTATCAGGCACGTATCCAAAAAAAACTTTTTTTGGGGGGGAGGGGGGAGGTCCAGACCCCTTGGACCTCCCCCCCCCTAAATACGTCTTGCCAATTATGTCACTGTTGGTCCAAATTTGTACCATTCCATGTTTTTCAAATTTTCCTTGACCAATGAAACTGTACAAAATTACTGTGGATAAAAAACATTACTATGCTATTAAATTTAAATTGTTCGAACATTTTTTTTTAAAAACTGACAGAGATATTTAACTTGTATTTGTCAATGTTTCATGCTTCGTATCAATGCTGCCAGAGGCTTAGATTTATCTTAATGGAAATCTTTTCCAGTTACACTTCCATAGGCACATCCACGGAGGTGGCTAAAGCCCCCATCCCCCCCCCCCCTAAAGGTGGAGAAATGAAAGTTCTGGTAAACAGAAAGTGTCACTGAGTAAATGAAAAAATTATTTGGTAAGGAGCTTCATAAAGTACGTGTTGTGTACTCAATAAATACCCATGGATATTCCAGGTGATTCAAAATGGATGTTAAGATGATTATTTTTTTAAACCGTAAATGATCGAAACAAACTTTCAATTACAAAAGTTCGTCCAATTAAGAGTAGCTTTCAGATATGGCATATTTTTTACTGGGGGTTCTATACATATTAAAATACGAAATTTAATTTTTATACTGTTCCTCCTTTCCTACCCTTTATATTTAGAAGAATGTTGATCTTTGCCTAAGAAAATTAATAAAACAAGTCTCATGTCACTACGTGAAATAGTTTCTGAGATTTATCAATTTGAAAATATTGCCATTTGTCGCCAAGCAATAAGGGGATAAAATAAATAAAAACTTTGTGAAAAAAAAACACACATAAAAAGGTTACTTCAAGGTGTAACGATCGTTTCGACCGAAAATTCGTTTGGTCTTCTTCAGACAAATCCTTCCGTCAAACAGAGCAAGGGAACTCAGTTCTCTTGCTCTGTTTGACGGAAGGATTTGTCTGAAGAAGACCAAACGAATTTTCGGTCGAAACGATCGTTACACCTTGAAGTAACCTTTTTATGTGTGTTTTTTTTTCACAAAGTTTTTATTTATTTTATCTTATAACACCAGTTTTTTGAGTGTTTATTTTCAATAAGGGGATGTCTCCAAAGTGAGAAAAATGTAATTACTTTTCAACTGATGTTCATTTATGTTAATAATCACTCGATAGATAAGAGTTGACTCCTCAAATCCTAATTTAGCTAGAATTTTCCTGTAACGCATGTTTAGCAGTTTCTAGTGAAAGAAGTTACCACACCATAGTAACCTACCATTATCTTGTTATTCTCTTTTACACTTTAAAATTCCTTCTCTAGAAACTTAATGTAATTAGTGGATGACCCCCCTGAAAGAATAAATTATCGCTAATTTCATAAAGCAGTACAGATCATTTTAGGTAAAATTGTACCTGTTAATTTCACACATTTGAACAAGTTTAATTGCTTTTCCAACCAATGGAAACTTTACTTATCTTACATCAACTCATAGTTGGTCCCCTAAAGTAAAGATTTTTTTCGCCGCAGGGGGAAAACTGATGCCAACACATTTGGTAAAGTGGTGCAAGTCATCATTTTTCTGGCGAACTATTTCACTTAGAGACACAGGATTTTTTGTATTAATTTTCTTAGACAAAGATTAACATTTTTCTAAATATAAGTGATAGGAAAGGAAGGACCGTATAAAAATTAAATTTAGTGTTTTAATATGTATACAACCCCCAGAAAAAAAATGCCATATCTGAAAGCTACTCTTAATTTGACGAACTTTTCTAACTGGAAGTATGTTTCGATCACTTACGGTTTTAAAAATAATCGTCATAACATCTATTTTGAAGCTTCCGGTATATAATGCATGGTACAGTTGAACTGTGTTATGATATCATTAAATGGACCAGTAGACAGTATAACCAAGTGATATTATACATGAGTTACTGTTCTATCAGTGAGGGATTTAACGATAAAGAATATTTAAAAGTTATAAAAGAGTTGTCACTATAACTGAGTTCAACTGTATTTGTAGGGCCCTTTCCTTCCTAAATCAAAATCCTGGATGTGCCATTGTATACATCCAAACAAATTTGGAGAATATATTTTGACATAGCATTTCTTATCTGCATTTCTCAATTTTTTAAACATATTTTCTTACAAAGATGATGTAATTTAAAAGATAGATACACAAAAAAAGTTTTGGTGATTTGTAAATGAAAGAATCTTTATTAATTTGATAAATAGTATTGATACAAGATTTTTAATTCAGTGACATATACACAATTTTTATAATGCATCACACATTACCTTTGCTCCTAAAATGTCTCTATAAAAAGTCATGCTTTTTTCTAAATCTTTTGTAGCAACAGCAATGTGGTTTACTTTCATAATGTTCCATTTTTTCTCACTCATACAACGGCAACTAGAGGTTAAAATAGGAAATCTTCCTTGCTGAAAGAGCTTTAAGAATTTACCACTTACAGCCATACTGAATTTAGAAAATATACCTGAAACAAATTTTTAAATTGTCAGGAATAAAATTAAAATATAATATGTACACAATGCAAAGAAATTTATACTAAGCAAATAATAATCACTGTATGTAAAACTTGATTTTTGACTTGTGATTTTTTCATTATAACAAATAGACTGAGTTCCCCTCCCCCAAATAACATGGTAGACATGTTCTGTGTTATATGAATCTGTGTAGCTTGAGGCCTGAGCTATACTCCACCTGGAGCACAAACTACAGTCCACCTGCTACACATTTCATTTGAGCGAGCAGGACAAAAAGATTTTCATTCATGGCCAGCCGATGAAAATATGTAGGAATCTCTTAGGCTATGATGAACAAATTTTAGATGACAGATTTGAATTTTAGAAAGACAAATTTTAGATGGTGTAAAAATTATAAAATTATTAAACTTATACATATCATATAATATATTTTTAAATTTATTTAACACATTTCACTTAAAACACAGCTTTTTGATACAATGTATGCAGTAGAGATAACTGATATGCACTTCCTCTAGATTAAATCGGGTTTAAATTTGCACAGATTTATTTTCCTAAAACTTTTTCATCCTCAACTTTAAGTACAATAAAATAAATTTTACAATATAAAAGTCCTTTCAGATATGTTAAATGCACACCACAATTAGAAACAAGCAGATGATTTCCTTAGTCCATCATAAGTTTGTAGCTTGAGGCATACATTACGACCCATGAAACGGAAGCTTCAGCCTCTATTACTTGGGGATTAGTGATGATTTCTTCTAGTGTTGCCATTCAAAAGTTACATTAATTACTGGAGCTAAAATGCAATAAAATCGAATTTATCTTATTTTATTGTGCGATATGAGTCTTTTTTAATGTGTTATACGAATCAGTCTTATATGAGCCAGTGTTATAGGGAGGCGGTATACTGTATTTTTGTGTTACATTTTCAGCAAGAATTTTATGTATGTATGTATGTATGTATACACACATATATATATAGTATATATATATTTTTAGATAAAGAGGGATAAGTAAGGCAATTGTTACGGCCTTACCCATACTTTACGAATTTTGTAAAACCTTCTTTTATCAAGCACTTAAGTTACAAACCTCACATGCGTCACCAAATTTTGTATTATGTTCTGTAGTTTCAGATAGACACAATATTGTTATGTATTTAAAAGCAACAAAACTTCAGACTCTCCCTAATATTTGTACGAAAAAGGATCTGCTCAGATTCCAGTGCCAATATGATTTTACCTAAAATGTCACCTATTGTATACTCCCCAACAAAACATTTTCAGCTATATAGTCTTGACAATTTCATAATTATTTAGAATTATAATGTGATATCATTTCTGAAAACTACAATTTTAGTTTTTAAATTAACATAAATTAATCTATCTAGCAGTATTTTCAGTGGATTCTTAAATTTGAGTGTCCTAGGATGCTCAAGATTAATTATTAAGGGGGTCTTGCTGAATTTCTTGGCTCTTTTTCCATTAACATTAGAAAATAATGGAAACAATCATTTTAACACAGAAATTCAAAAGCGAGTTTTAAAGAATGCCTTAATGGTGTATTAAAAAAAAAAAAAAAACCATGATTTTAGTACACAAATACAACAAAACTAATTATGTCAATCTCTTCAGAATTTTACTTTACCCATTTACAAGCTGCACTATGCACAGTAATAAGTAATAAACCTGTGTTGGTCACAAAATTTTCAGAAATAATTCTTAAAAAATTGAAAATTTAGCTAGATGAAGATGTGTCACTCTTTGAAAATTTTTGCTACACAACTCCACGTTGAAGAATTTTTTTAGAAAATTTTACTAAGGACACTGTTCCATTATTATGGTGTGTAGTGTAGCTTATGAAGAATCACACAGAATTTTTTGGAGTCCCTGGCATCATTAGTTTATTTTTCTTTGTGCATACAACAGTTCGAGAAGGTGACTTGTAAATTTTAGTGACGAATAAGCTTGCTAGGCTACATAAGGATCATGCCAAAATTGCAGCTATGCTTTAGGACTGCAAATGTCTATAGGAATGCAAACATCTGTCGTGAAATTTTAACATTACTGTTTTACAATATACCTCAGTTGATTGGTGACTGGCGTGGTGAATTTCAGTGGCCTATATAACCCCCAAGTACCACCTTTAAAAAAGTGTATGTCTCAGGAACTAAGTAGTTTAAAAGACAATTCGTCATTTTAAGGAAAAATTGATAAAAAAAATGTGCTATAGCATGATCTAGAATAATACTTAATTTGTTTGAAGTTTTAATTGAAAATATATTGTGATTGCATTGCACTGGGATTAGATAGTTGAAATCTACAGAACAGCTTGCTTATTAGCCACCAATGGAGACTTTTCATTCTCTGTTGATGTATGCATGGATATGATAATCTTTTACCATTATAGTTGCCATTAAAACAGTTATCGACTATATTCTTACACATAATCCTTGTCAGATAGGTGTGTTTAGTACCACAAAATATTTTATCTTGTCCTTGTGGCAAATCCCAAGTTTTGCCAAATTTACATATAATTTATATTTGGAATTGAAGCCCAATGGTGTAATGATTAGTGCACGTGTTGCCGTCCCACAGGTCTGGGGTTCAAATTCCGGACTGGGCAAGGTCGACTCAGCCTTTCATCCCTCGAGTGGGTTGATAAAATGAGGACCCAGATTGCTTGGGGTCAGGGGTGTAGACAAGGGGGGGGTTAGGGGGGTCATAACCCTCCCCAATGAGGAAATTTTTGCCATACAAAATGTATATTCTTCACTACATTATCACACACACATATAAATATATATGAGTTGTAGTAGTCGTAACCCCCCCCCATGAAAAATTACTGGCTACGCCCCTGATTGGGGTCAAACACTGCAGGCTTTGCGTCAGGCTGACCACCTGGCCAAGGCATATGCATCTGCACCCCAGAGCCCATAGTGGTGAAGGCGCAGTTGTGCAGCGCAGGCCTTGGCCCCAGAGAGGAGCTGTTGTGCCAATGTTTGACTTTTATATTTGGAATTAAAGATATTATTAACTGTGGTTCACAGCTGTTCTGGTCTGAAGAGGAAGGATCTGCTGCTTAATGTCCAAATAAGAACTGATGCCTGAGCCTCCCTATTCCCATTTAAAAAAAAAAAAAAAAAAAAGTATTTCCTAAAATAGAGAACTTTCATTTTGGATTTATTTAAATTTCATGCTGTAGTGAAGTGAAAAGCAACAGGAGACATGCCAAGTTTCCAAAATCAGAAAGCATGAGATCTCCATTTTAAAGTCTTTTTTTACCTTTAAAAAATGTAGAGTTTCTTTCTAATGACTCAATTTTGCTAGTCGAGCTTTTTATTTTAAAAAAAAAAAAAAAAAAAAAAGAGGAAAACTTTTCCTATAGACAAACAAAAGAAATTTTCAATTTTTATATTAATTGATTTCTAAAAAATATTTTTTAATTAAGTAACCAGTTATTAAATTAATTAGTAATTTAGATTATTTTATTATTTTTCTCATATTGTTTTAAGGAGTAAAAAAGGATCATAAAAAAATAATAATCCAACCAAATAATGAAGTAAATTACATACTCTTTCAACCAGCATATTAATTTGCTATTTACTTCTTTTATTAAAAGCAGTAAAAAATATACGTTTCCTTATTAAAATCACACTCTTATATATTTCTTTTAATTCTCATTATAATATCTGTGCACTTTTATTAATGTCTAACTTTTTCACAACTCACATGCTACTAAAGTTGTAGTGGTACTCTATTTATTAAATGCAAAATGTAATTAAGCTTCATTTATATGCATTTCATCAATTAAATATTTTTCATATTTCCCCTAGGTAAGAACTTAGGGGAGAGGGGTGCACAGTGTGATGAAAGTATTTTTCTATGATTCAAAATCTTAAGAATTAAAAAAAAAAAAAAATCCACAATTTAGTAACCACTATTGCAACAGTGAGGAAACTAGTCACTCTCACACACAATTAATCTTGTAGAAAAGTTGCAGCCATTTTTGTTTCTAAAATTTACATACCGTATATACTCGTGTATAAGCCCACTTTTTTTGGACAAAAATTTGGATTGAAAGTGGGGGGGTGGGCTTATACACGGGTCAAAAAAAATTTCAAAATTTGATCATCGGAAATTCAATGTTTAGGGAGCAGTAAACATCTACACACATACGCGCAAATATGTATATTATGTAAATGGGAAAACCATGGTCCCGGAAATTGGCATATAAATCCCCCCCCCCTTCCGGTGCCCATGCATTTGGGGCAACCAATTTAACTTTATGGAAACAAAAGTAAGATCTAGCACATTAAGTTTTTGTATTTTTTAGATTGCCTGTCTTTGTAGTCTGTACATTATCGGAAGCCATCCATTCGTTCCAGAAGTTTCGAAGCCGGTCTTTGAGTGCTGTAAGTCGCCAATTATGTTGACCCTGCGTCGCAAAACAATCACGTGATCACCGAAAGCCAGTCGAATTCTGGTAGGGGGAGTATTTTACGTACGCGTCCATTTTTAAAGTTGGGAGGGTGGGCTTATACACGGGTCAGTCATTTATGAAAGATTTTTGGGAGAAAACTGGGGGGGTGGGCTTATACACGGGTGGGCTTATACACGAGTATATACGGTAAATACATACTCACTGTCATAGTATCCAAACTAAGTGAAAACTTCGACTGCCCTTTTGGATGACACAAAAGATAAATTACTGAAATAAATTCATTTGAATACATAATATAGACATGGTCAGGGTTAGAAATAAGCGGTCGTTAGTCATATTTTGCACCCAGAATTTTAAGTTTGACGACCATGAAATAATACCTGGTCGTCCTTATTGACGCCTAACTTTTAAAAAATTTCTTTACTTAGCAAAGCATAGTGATCAACGGCAATCGCTATAACGTGCTTGACACATTGGGTCTTTTGAAAGGTTTATTGCCAATCATCCTTCAAACCTTATTTTCCGTTTCCTTATCGGCGTGCATCATTTTTTTTTTTTTTTAAATACATTCATTGTCGCACGGTAGTTAGTATAGGGGCCCACTCTAATGGGAGGAGTTTCAGTCGAGCCTTCGAGTTTGATTTAGCTGAGCTAGAAACATGGAAGTACAGAACACTAACATTTGTATCATAATCATTATTACTAGCCTATGACAATGTATCATTCAGGTAACTACTCTTGTTAGGCAACCTGAGGCATTTCGAATTTCATTGTTCATTCTTGTCCCTGCAGTAGGTGCACATGACACATGTATGTGTGTTCACCATTGCATCGATATCCAGCCGTTCTTGTTAGAGATTACTGAAGTTCCAGTTCCAAAAGAAAAAAGGCAATTCTTTCCTGTAAGCAGGCATGTATCCAGAAAAATATTTTGGAGGGGGTCCAAACAGTAAAAAAAATCAGAATTCTTCACAAAAAGACTATATCATTATCATTTTAGTAACAAAAATCAAAATTGGTGGTGGTGGTGGTGTCATCCCCCTGAACTCCCCCCCCCTTCATTAAATACGTCCTTGCCTGCAAGTAATTAATCAGAATTATATTTTAGTGTATTTTGTAGAAATTTTTCCTGCCAAAATTTAGACAATTTCATACCTGCAAACTTTTATGCATTATGTATGTGTAAAATTTACACATAGATATGCCTTCGTCAACATCTCAATTGCAGTTACAAAGTACATAAACACTTATTTCAATTTATTTTTGTAAATTTGCCAAATTTTTAAAGTTACTGAAATTGAAATCTAATGGCATGAAAAATGACATACAAATTTCAATAATCAAGTTTTTAAAAAAGTTCCTTTGTGATATTAATTTATTCATGTTTTAGTATTAATGTATATGTATATATTTATTAACCAAACATTAACCGTTTGACTGCTATGCAGCACTATTGCGCTTTTGGAATGCAAACCCTCCAAAAGAAGCATTCGAGCAAGAGAGAAATTTCCTATGTTGGTTTCGTACATTAAAAATTATTTATCATAGAATATGAGTTAGGCTATGCATAAATATGACATTCCATATTTCTATTAAGTTGTGCGTTTTTCAAAAACTCAATTATTTTTCGCAAATCTAAAATAGGAAATTTCTCTCTTGCTCGAATACTTTTATTGGAGGGTGTATGAAATTTTGATGGATAGCAGCCAAACGGTTAATCAATATTCATACTTAGCTATGATCCGATATTTGAATGACTACAATAAATAATTTCAAAATTACGAAGTCGATCATTTTGGCAAATAAGTTAAAATAGTTGGGAGCCATTGGCACCTTACTTTAACATTTTAAAATTCTAACAATGGACTTTGTGAAAGTGCGATATATTTGACAGTATATTTGATAATTAAAAGCACTGCTTGAATGCGTAAATCTTTAGAAAACAAAACAAAGTAACTGTAATGTAATTTAAAAACAAATCTTATGAAGTCACAGCAGGGCATCACTCAGAATTTGATATCATTATTTTTAAGACTCATATTTAAAATTCTTATAGCTATAAAGTAAAATGTTGCATCACAAACTTTTAACCCGTTAAGGGTTTTTGCTTGGGGATATCATAACTTTTTAGGGATATGGTCAGAAGATAATAAATTAGTTTCATGGTCGAATTTCAGAAGATTGCTTGACACTAAGTTATGTAAATAAATACACAAATCTGTTTTCAGGCAGTATGAGAATATTTGATTAAAAAAGTCACAAGAAGCTCTTTGTAACATGTAACAGAAGATTGAAATGTTTTTGTTAGAATTTTATAAAAAGAGGCATTATATCAATTATAATCAATAATTTTTTGAGTAATTTTCTATGTATAATTTGGGACGAGTGCAGATTAGTATCCTGGATGCCATCTTCAATTTTATTTAATTAATTTGCATTCAGTTTAATGCTATGTTAACTTTTTACTATAATTATAGATTGGGAGGTTAGATCGCTTCTTAGGCAATGACTTTGGTCTATTATTGTTCTGTAGTTTACTTTGTTGTAACCTTTGGTTCTTTGCATTTTGCCTGGCCATTGGAAATAATATATATATATATATGTATAACTATTGGGACCTTCATATCGCTCCCCTTGCACATGAAACCTGGCTAAGCCCCTGCATTATGCCCTCAAAGTGGTTGAGTAAGATCAACATGAATGGGACAAGAACTTAGCTTGCAAGCCTGATGAAGAAAATCGGAGAGAGTTGCAATTTCTGAATGAACCATTAAAAAGTCTGAGAAAATGAAGAAAAATCCTGAGGCCCAAAAAGTCCAAGATTTATTCCTTAAGTCCCGAGACTTCATTTAAAAATATACTCTACTTTACAATGTTTAAATTAGGATAGTTAGGATGTTTAAATTGACTAGTCCCCTTATGCGTCCAGCGTTGCTTCCTAACTTTAGTCTTTCAATGCTAAAGTGCGGAAGCAATGCAATTATTTGAAATGAAAAATTGATGAAACATAACTGATGCAGATCCCATAAATTGCATCAATCCATAATCACCCCACAGGCCTCAGCGTAAGGCAACGTTGAGCGCTCTATTTATAAATCGAAAAGAGCAGAAAAACTATTTCGTTTGCATAGATCAGCCTTTCTTAAAATGTGTTCCAATTTTAAAGTTTAATATCTCTTAAAAATCACTTATCAACACCAGTCAAAACATTGTCATAGCTGCGAGATAAAATTTCATGCGGGCGGCAACCTAGCTTGCAGTGTGTAACAGCGGGAGAAACGACTCTTGCCAAAGGATGCACGCCAAATCGCCAGAGAGCACTTTAATCCGGCCTGCCCAGCCTCTCGTAAAAATAATAAGTCGTGGACAAAATTTCATTTCTTATATATTAGTGAGTGTATATTCATGATATTATTTTATTCCTAAACTAGTGCTTCCGAATTTCTAAGCGTTTTCCGGAATGCAGTGTCTCTGGAAGAATTTTAACTCCTATGTACAAGACGGAAGAACACTTAAAATGACGATTTTTAAAATCAAGCCATGCAGGGGTTTAAACTAAGCATCAACATTTACCTTTAACTATGAAGAATTTGCAATACTTTCACCTGTAATTTCACTTGGTTGAGGCGGCCTGCCTTTTGGTGGCCTTGGAGGTCGGGTAGTTGTAAAAAAATTATAAACCTGTAAAGTAAATATAGTAGCTGCTCCTACTGTTAAGGCCATTAAAGAAGTTACTGCTGTTTTATGCAATTTGTCCAGAATTTTTGTCATTTTCAATTCAATTAAATTTTAACTATCTTACCTCACTTTTAAGTTTATGCAACCTTAAATCACAGCCTGTGCCCCAAATCGCTAATGTAAAATCACTGAATAATAGCGGCTTTAAAATAACTTAACTCAGATAAACAAAGTGCATTGCTTAACAAATAAATATTTGTCTTAATGTGGAACCTGATTTTGAATATTAAAAAATGAGTTTAAATTCAAGTTCTTGGATGATTAGAACAAATTGAAAAAAACTGAAAGATTCCTCAAACCTTGGAATAAGGAAAAATGTAGGTTCCTTTAAAATAAAAGTTGTATCATAAAAAGATTTTAAAAATACAAATAAGAACGCAGTTTCTTTTAAGCTTTTTTATTTTTATTTTTTGGTGCTTGCACGTGACCTACGTGACTACAACTACAACTTCCTTGAATAACATCATTGTAGATAACAACTGCGCAGTGGAGTTAGTTCTTGTGACGGACGGTAGTTTCGTTTCTTAGTTGTGTACCTTGTACTTTGCCTTCTGTACCAGTGCGTGCAAAGGCCTTTTTACTTCAAATCTGATTTTAAAAGATTCTTTTTGATTTCTAATTCTCTTTGAAGCAGTTCTTTAATCTAATAATTTCGATATGAAGTTATTCTTGTTTCTTTTATTTGTACCGGCGGTATTGTGCCTCTATGGTAAGATCATTGTTTACACTTGTTACTGTGTTTGACAAGTTTAAATTAACAAAAAATATTTTTAATGATTTTACATTTTTCAATTAAAATATCTTTCGATTTTGAATTTCGATTTAAGAATTTTTGATTCTAATTTTGTGTGCCTTGAATGTACAGTTTCAAGTACTATAACATAATTTAATTTGTTCAATAAAATGTTTATTTCATTCTTGATTTTGTAACTTTGATGTGTATTTATATGTCAAAAGACGTTGTATATACAATTTTCAAATTTTTTTTTTGGAGGCCACAAACATCTTAGTCTTTATCTGTTTTATCCTTAATTGTGTGGGGAACGTTTCCTTACTGACTGGATGTAGATGAACAATTTTGTGCATTACCACTATATCGCATATTAATTGTACATATCTAATAAAAAAGAAGTGTTTTGCGGTAACAGAGCTTATGAGGTTTTTTTTTTTTTTTTTTTTTTTTTTTTATGTGTCACACTAAATATTGAAATGTACTTATACAAAAAACTAGTTGCTTTGCTTGGAGTATTAAAGCCTATTTTTCCGAAAAAAATTATCCCCAGATCTAGGTATATACGTATTTTCACAACTATTAAATGCATATAGAGGAAATATAAAAAATTAGAAATATTCTGCATATATTTGCCATTCTTTTCAAAACTATGTATGCGATACATCTTCCAAAAATCGTTTAACCCGCCAATCAAAAATAAAATCTTTAAGTCCTCTTGTTTAAAAAATTAGTAATTCTTTACTTAAAAAAAGGAAAAGAATGAAAAGCCTAAATAATTTTCTGATGGTAACTGTCGATCAACTAGTCCATCCTATTCTGTGAACTGGAAAGAGTTTAATTTTCACAACAAATAATGCATGAAGAATGAACTTGTTTATTTGTATGAATTCTAAGATATGAATTTGTTTATAAATATCAGTCTGCATTTTTCAAAACCTGCTTCTTGTGTGTAAGGATTTTTTTTTTTTTTTTAATGACTATTGAAGCTATTAAATCAGTGCATTAAAAGAAAAAAATTATCACTTAACAACAAACCATGTTGTAGCTTTAAATGTTTTAAAGGCTGCAAGTCAAATGATCTCTGAATACCCGAAATAGCTTCGTTCTCACCTTAACAAGTTATTACCTAGCTTTTTTTGGAAATTTTTACCAGGCTTATTGGGAAATAATTTTGATTCTTGAATTCTAACTTGTTAAATAAATCAGCAGCTACATTTTTTTAATTTGCATAACCTCCATCCCAATTAAACCCTTTAATGGGGATGAAGGCTGTAACATTTAAGAACTTGGTATATTTATTTTACTTGACCTATTGTTAATTTTACAGATAATGAGTTGAACAAACCCCACAAAGACAAATATGTGCTGCATAAGAACTGTGAAGCTCAAATCCACAAGCAAATTGATGAAGAAATGCATGCAAGCTTAGTGTATGCTACAATGGTAATGGTTTTGCATTCAACATAGTATATTAATTTTCAAAAATTCTTCTAATGATTTCTTAAAACAAAATTCTCGGCATTTAAAATCTTCAATAAACTTGCATGAATAAGAGTTAATGGATTTTCAATTCTTCAGGGTAAAAGAATCTTGCATGTCCTGAAACCTTCAAAGTTATTTGCTGTTTACTCTTCTGTACTGTTAAAATCCAAAATTAGTAACCCAAAAATTTATTCCTTGGTTTAGACAGAATTTCTCTCACATTATGTGTAAAATTTTGCATACTTCTCCAGCAGGAGATTGCCTCCGCATGCTACACCTCAGCAATTAAAGGTCAAGAACACAACACAAAGGTCGAGCCCTCACAACATGCTCCCTTCTTTGTTGACCCTGATAAACAAACTCATATTCTCCTTCTCACCTTTAGTGACAGATTGCATCAGCACCAATCACAGCCATCTCTCGCTCTTTCAAAGTCTGAAACAAGCTGCCGTAAAGCCCACATCGTGCAACACTCAACACAAAGTCGCTAACAGCAATCTCTCAAGTTCCATAACACTTGAAACATTGTTTCAGCCTCTGACTGACTCTCAAGGGGAGAGTACTGTGGTGTCACAAAATCGTCTCTGTGCATGCTACACCTTAGTAATTCAATGGATACCTTTTGCCCAGTTGTATAACACCTTCGTTTAACTAAACTGTATTAAGCTGTGAAGACTTAGTTAAATATGGTAATGCATGGTTGTCACAAACCTAAAGTCAGGGAAAATATATTGAAACTTAAGAAAGTAAAATTTACTTATTTTGGTGCCAAATGTTATTGTGTAGTATCTTTTTTTTTTTTTTTGTGGCAACATTACAAACCTTAAAATCAGCCATATTTGCTGTTTATGGTAAAGCACATGCTTTTGCTTCTTCTAAACTTCTGCTTTTCTTAAAGTTTCTTAAATTATTCTTTATTTTTTCTATTTAATTTAATATCTTAGTGCCAAGAAAAGATTTCTGTTTACAGGTAAGTGAAATCAGTGGTCAATGCAGATGAAAATTGGGTCCGTTTTGCAGTCCCTTCACAAAATTACAATCGATTAAATCTCCTTTACAAAAGTATGATTAAAACGGCTATTCATTGCCATTTTATCCTGCATTTTAATCTGTTTTATCAATTATTTTATCAAAAAAGGGACTGAATTTCACAAAATTAAATACTGAAATTCACAAAAAGAAGCAATTTTCACACAAATGGGACCCTGGGAAAAAAATTCCCGGATCGACCCGTGGAAATTGAATTAGAATTAGAAGAGTAAAGAAAGATTCTGAAACTGAAATCTCGGCAGGAGAAAACCACGATCTTAAACAAAATTGTAGCTTTGGAAAAACTAATTTAACTTATCCTAAGTAATATAATGCATTTTACATGTCATTATAGTATTTTAATTTGCATTGTAATTGCAATAATTCGTTTGTTCATTGTAAATGTAACCATTAAACTATTAAAAAAAAAAAAAAAAAGCAGGAGTGTGTTGGACGACTATGGGGATGGTGGAGGCTGTAGTAAAAAATGCTTTTTTAAGTATTACTATATTATATAATTCATAGTACTTACTACACAATTTAAATATTATATTTAATCCGTTAAGAGAGAGAGGGAGATGTACACTTACATTTTAGAAACATGCGTAACATCTCCTTTAATTAGTAAATTATTATAATACTATAAATGCCTGTAAAATGCCTTTTATTGTTAAGTGGAATGGGTGTGTTGTTAGCATTGTGTGTGGAGGCATGTATTTTTTAGGACTGCAATGGTCAGGGAAACTGATTTTTTGTGGCAACCATGTAATGTGTGTTTTTATTTTTCAGGCTGCTCATTTTGATCATAATAGTGTGGCAAGACCAGGCTTAGCGAAATTTTTTAAAGAAAATTCAGTTGAAGAAAGGGAACATGCCCAGAAATTTATTGATTATCTTAATAGCCGTGGTGCTCGTTTTTCAGGTTTCGATGTTAAAGTAAGTTAGGTTTTGTTTTATTACATTTCTGTGTGTACAGTACATTGCCTTGTTTTTTTTTCTTTTCCAGTTATATTTTAATGAATACTGCTTATACCACCTTTTTTTTAGTGGGGAGGGTGTAAGGTAAAAAATTACACGGATAGTGAACGTTTAAAAAATATATATAACTTTTAGTGCAAGACAAGAAGTGTATCCATATAGTTTGCTTTGATATATTTCAATTTGTACAATTTTGTACATTGGATTTATATATTTCTTATAGTTTGGTATATTTTAATGGTATGTCACATTTATGTTTTTATTTCTTATAATTTGCTAATCTAATTATTGTTTATTCAAAGGAATAAGCTGAGAAAGCTTTCAGAAGCAAATTTTATTTGTTTTTTTTTGTTTTATTTGTCTGTGGTTTAAAGTTAGTATTTCTATATGTGCAAATTTTCAAGTACCAAAAATTTTAATTCTGAACATCCCCCCCCCCTCCCCAGAAAAGAAGGGATTTTTTTTTTTTTTTTTTTAAACTAAAAACCCGTGCTTTTTTACAACCTTGCATGGAACCACCTGTGACTTGATATAAAGTTTATACATAGTATAAAAAGATGATTATGCAGAATGTGTTAAACTATCACTTTCAGTAATAAATCCATATAGATAATAACTAAATAGGAACTTTTATCCCCCCCCCCAAACACACACACACCGCTTTACTAAAGTGGTGTATATTTGGGCTTTGTGTTTTAACTTTGTTGGAGGTGATTTGTATGTATATTTTCATGTGTGTTGCTATTTTATACAGTTATAATTATTTCATTTGTTGAAGTATCTACAATCATGTACATAAAGTGAAGAATTGAATGAGAGACCACTTGTCACTATTGTCTCTTCTCTTAAAGTGTTTATTAGCGTGTGACAAAGATCAAACCTGATTCAATCCTATTTATATGGGGCACTTACCTGTTACTTTTTTTAACAGTAAAAAAGTAAATTTAAAAACATAAAAGATGAACATTTTTGTAAAAGGAATCAAATTTTAATATACAGATGATTAACAGCCTGCAGAGGGTAAAGGAGCTGGAACAGAAACAATTTCTTTAAAGAAGTCTTGGAGTAAATTACTGTATAATTTTTGTGTTAATTATTATTATTATTATTATTATTATTTTTTTTTTTTTTTTTTTGCAGATGCCAGGCAAAGCTGCTTGGAACAAAGGCCTTGATGCTCTTGGAGACGCTTTAAACTTGGAGAAACATGTTAATAACAAGTTGCATCATCTTCATGACGTGGCAGCTGTGCAATGTATGGATCAACATGTAAGTTTGTCCTCCTTTATTTCTAACTATCTGCATGCCTGTTCTTCATACGGAAAGAATTGAAAATTTTTCTTACATGTGTAATTTGAATTGAGGTATTTTTCCGTTAAGCAAACGCCAGCCAAATTTGGCCATTTTTATTTTATTATTTATATATTTATTTTTGTCACCAAGTAGCTATGATTTTTTTTCTCTCTCTCAAGTAACTACAATTTTTTTTCCTTTTTTTTTTTTTGGCCATGCAATGCCTGAAAAACACTGAATTAACAATTTTACTGGAAAAACACAAACATATAAAAAAGTAGACTCACCATTCCAAACGTCAACATAAATGCAGTTAAATTTTCAAAATTCAAAAAGTTTTTTAGAAAACATTTAAAAAATGACACTTATTTAAAGAAAAAGCATTGGTTAACCCTTGGAATAAGAGCAGAAATCCAAAAACTTTTTATTCAACATCATTAGACCTCAATTTACATTTTCAAGCTATAGAAATAAAAATATCAACAGGAAATTTTTAGGGCCAAGTTAATTTATTTGTCAAGCATCTACAAGGATTTCTTTTTGCAATAGTTAATGCATTCTGCATTTTCTGTAACCTTGAGACGTAAAATAGGCAATTCTACACAAATAGAAATATTGCAAAACATTCAGCTTTTTCTTGCAAATTTTTACTGACGCCAATTGCTCACACGAATAATAAATGAAACTTTATGCTGTTTTGAAACTTATTCATTAATTTCCAAACCATTTACCGCTTTAAATTCCACCATTTCTTGTACATTTTATGGTTCACTTCCAAACATTTCTGCAATCAAAAATGTACAATTTCAGAACATGCGTGGTGTAAAATTCAGCTATGTCTGGCAATAATGCTGATAGCATTATTTAGCCAGACATTGCATAATAGCCGACATTGGTTCTATCGGGATTATAGTGTGACCATAAAATAAATAAGCATTCATTCTTTTTAAAAAAAGCAAGAAAAAAAAACTTCCTTCCACAACTCTGACAAAACTGTGTTGTATCTGCCTCATTCGTCAGCATTTCCTATAAATTCATATTTATCTAAAAATACAGTAGAGAGCCAGAAATCCGCACAGCTTCGGACCAAGGCTTGTGCGGATTTTAGGATTTTGCAGATTTCAGGCCATAAAAGATAAATCCTATTACATTTCAGACTTAAGAAAAGGAGAATACAATTACAATGAAATAAAAACACAGTCAAAAGTATTTCATTTCTCTAATTTTGAAAACATGTTCTATGGTGATTTGTTTTAAAATATTTTTTTTATACTTTGTTTCTTTGTTTCCTTTATTTATTTAATTTTACAAATTGTATAACTGTTTAAATAACCAGTTTAAACTGCATATTTTCATCAGAATATTTAAACAGAATTATGATTAATTTTTGTTTTGTTATAGAACTTAGCTGCTGTAAAAATTTAGGGTATTCTTTTCTTAACTTTAAACTTATATCAAATGTATTTTATTATTATTACTACTCAAGTTTTAGATCATCAGAATCATATTTATCTGGATTCAAGAAACTTTTCAACAATTTCTTCATTGGAGGAATACTGCGAATTTCATTATTTATATCAGAGAAGGTGTGCGGATTTCGGACGTTTGCGAATTTTAGGTCGGCGGATTTCTGGTGTTCAACTGTATATATTAAACCAACACTCACCAAAACTGAATAAATATGGCAATGCACATTAAATCTCATGGAAGAATACAAAACAGACACAATCAGCTTTTATATGCTATTCAAAAACACATACTTAGGACCTCAAATCGGCTGAATTCTGCTTTTTTATCCAAATCGGTAAATTTTGATGTTAGTTTATCAAATTATTTTTATTTATCATTTTTTTTTTTTGGGGGGGGGGTTTAAAAATTCAGTTGGTGTTAATTTCCAGCATCCCAATTTCTTCTTTAGCATTCCTAATCTCTGATGCTCCAAAAAGTTTTAACTATTATTTCAAATTTAAATTATTTTTTCATAGAAACCAGTAAAGGAAAAACTTCATTAAAAAAAAATAGGTTCAGATATGAATGAAAATGGTGCAAAATGATTAGATTGGAACAAAGAATATTTTGTACCATGAACTTGTTTTTTTTTTTTTTTTTTACACATACATTACATACTTACAAAAAATTCCTTTTCAGCTATGTAGCATATAAAATTATATTTTGTTATATTTTTCCCTTTTTTTTTTTTCTTTCTCCCCATCATGATTTCCTCTCTTTCTATTTTATTAGTGGCATCCTTGTTAAATATAAGTATTAAATGCTATCAAGCTCTTTATGAAGGATTTTGTGTGTGTATGTCATTTTTGCTGTTAGCAAAGAGTTTTTAAGAATCTGCTTAAATTTCATTCTTTAAGGTTGGCAGTTATGCATTTACCTTATATTTATGATCATTTTAAATAGTGAGATATTTATAAATAATTAAGAGTAAATTTGTACAGAAGAGCTCGAAACATTTGTGTTACTTTTAGTATACTTCAATTATTATTCAATCTTTAAATAAATTAAACTTAAAATATATTTTTATTTTAATCTTAGTAAATCAATTAAAATATCTAAAAATCCATATTTTTTATTGTTTCTGTGTATTGTTGTTTTAAATTATTTTTTAAAAAAAGAAGTTCAGTGTTGCTGTTTGAATAAATCACAAGGCAGTTTAAATATGCATTTATCTTTTCTCGTATCTATCTTTTGTATGTTTTCATGCACCTTTACAACAATGTCAGTATTATCATTGTAAGTGTCTCGAAGAGAAATAAATGATTCTGTAACTGTTCAATATGTATAGATATTAATTTTTTTTTAAGTTTTGAAACATCCTTAATTCCAATTTCTAGTGGTAAATAGTCTTATTTTTTTATTAAATTCAATTCCCCTTAAAAGTAGTCTTGCAAAAAATAAATGCTAAAAAGTTTACAAAGTTGGCTTAATTATTTGTGTATAAGATATCATATAGGGAAGGATAGATCAGTTCCCCATCTCTCCCTTTGCATATTTCAGTAAAATAGCTTTTGCTAAAAGCATGTTGCTTGTAAGTCTAACTCAATTGCTAGTTTATAAAATTTGTTAAGCCTACAAAACAATTAATGAAGTTATGTTAGTTAAAGTGAATGATATTGAAAACATTGAAAGTGTAAGAAGCTATTTATTTTTGTTATAAAATAAATTCATAGCAAATTGAAACTAAACTAATTCATAGCAACAGTACTTTGGATTTTTCATCAGGTGGAAAAATAAGTTTAGAACAATGTTCCATTAATGCATTCATAATTGCAGATACCTTGTCCCCTCGTGTCTCCCTATGGTTAGAATATTAGACTTACTATAAAATCATAACTTATGAATATTAAGTTCAATCCACATGTAATTTGAATCTTAGAAAGATCTACAAAATTTGTAAATTTCCTAAAATCGTATTATCAGTATGTTTCAGTACTTTAAATAGTTCTCAACTTTCTAGCAAGTAGTGAAAGGCTTCAGTAATAATTGAATAAGATTTGCTGTTTTTGAAATGTATATTCTTAAAAATCGATTTACATTCTCAGTCGCATGCACTTTCTAGTTTTATGTAGCTAAGTCAACTCTTTATTTGCAGCTTATGGATTTCCTGGAGGGAGAATTCTTTGATGAGCAAGTGAAATCAATTGACCAACTCTCACGCTACATCACCATTTTGAATGGAATGGACACTTCCATGGGAGAGTATCTGTTTGACAGGCAGCTGCAAGGTGCAAAGTCAGAGCTTTAAAGTCTGTGTGTGCACACGCTCCTCCATTTTTCCCTTCAGTGTTACTGGATTGCCATATTTTTTCACTATCAAAGTATTTTATTTTTACTAACCAACTTGCAAAGTATTACTTTTCTTAACCTTTTCAGGGCAGATGAGTATTAAAATGAATTTGGAAATTTTTTTTTTTTTTAAGTATTAGAATTAAACCCTTTTATTATATGTTAGACTTTACTTAGAGGAAACAAAAATTGTTATAAAATGTACTGCAGTTTTATGTAATTTTGCTTTCTCTGCAATGCAATAATAATTTTAAATATTTTTTGAACAAGTCCTTGAAATCAAGCTCTCAAATTTGAAGTATTGATTGGATATGATACTCTTGACTTCACGACTATAAAATCTATCGTGTCATAGCATCCTTATCCACCGTTTTGTTGTATAAGAATAACAATTTCAAATTAAACATTTGCAGCTAAAATTCAAATATCTTCTATCTTTATAAATTCAAGTTAACAAATACTATGCATTGCAGGTTTTGCCATTGTTCATTTTCAATAGCAGTTTGAAATGTCATGCAACTGTTGCTCTAGTTTTTTTTTTTTTTTTTAAGTGTTTTTCTGATATCTTTGACACAGCTATTATGGAAGGGTTAAGAAATATTTACACCAATATATATCTGTATTTATAACATTATTTCAGCTAAAGGTTTCTGTTGTGGTTCACTGATTATTCATATCAGTATTTTAATGTTCACTCCACGTATTTTAATATATCTGTATACTGTTGACTTTTAAATGGGCATGCTACTTTTTGTTTATTTAAACTTACTTAACTTTTGCATCAGAAATATCATATATGCTTGCAAAAGATGTATCAAGTTTTAAAAATATTTTAAATCTCTATATTTTAGAATACTATAGGTCACACTTCTGTAACATTAGTTTTATGTTTATTGTTCTCTATATATGTAAATTTATTCTACAGGTGTATACATTATACAATTAAGATATATATTTGTTATATAGCAATTAGAATAAGAATCTCGTTGTTGGCTATACTTAGTTAATGCTCTTCAGTGCATTTTTTTATTTTTATCTGAATTGATGGCATGTTTCTTCTTGAATTGGCCAGACATTTTAAAAGAAATGTTGTGTGGACTTCTTAACAGCACTACTGTAAAAAATGAAGATCAATAAAAATCCTGATGTTATGTGTGAATTGTTTTTATTTAGTTTAGCACACTATTATTTTGGTTTTAATTAACAATGAAAGATAATTTTGTTGAAAAAGTCTTTGTATTAAATAATTGATTTTTTGCATCCATCAATCAATATTGACATAGTAGTGATCTGCATGAGAAACACAGAATTCTTGCTTGTATTCTTCTGCAACCAAGAATTATTATTTTATTATTATAAAATTTCCTTGTTAACCATAGTTTCTATCATTTAGAAAAATTTAAGTTACGTGACATTATAGATGGAAAAGCAAATATTGTTTCTTTCGAGGTTTTAGAAATAATTTTTTTCAGTACAGTGATATCTTGAGATGCAAGTGCCCCGAGTCGTACTGGTTTGTCCAAGGAACATTAAATTATTTCTATTTTATTTACAGTAGTGTATTTCTTTGACTTTGTCAGATTTGTGCTATGTGCATAACAGAAGAAATCTGGTAACTATTTTAAATTAGTTTATTGCCAATTAAACATTTTAAGATTATAAATTAAAATTGCAGTTACTTAAATCCCTATTGCCATTTCTGACAAAGTATCTCTGTGAAACGGGGTTTTCTGTACTGACAGCAACCAAAAAATCTGTGGAATAAACTGGACGTAGCAATATACTTTGGATGTCATTGTCTCTTATTACCCCAGTTGAAACGGACACATTGCAGAGAAACAAACTCGGGGTTCTCATTGATTTATCATTCTAGTGAGTTAAAATGTTAAATCACTTTATATCAATTTCTAGAGTAACTGTTTTATTTTTAAGGCATATTTAAATACAATTAAATAAAAATTATTAAATTGAAACTATCTAAAATATAAATAAGCCTTCCCTCTCCCTTTCAGCAGGCTGCAGTAAAATTATCAAACGTTGACCCGTCCGCAGTGTTCAAAAGGTTGGGGAGCACTGCCCAAAAATAGAAGCCCTCATTAGATTACATTTTTGACTTGAAATACAAATTTGAATTCAAGTGATTGTGTGAAACAAAAGTGAAGTTAAAGGAAATTTTGCTACTGCTTGGCTCTGCCAATATGTCTCTGGATTTTCTTTCTTTCTTTCTTTTTTTTAACAGTATGTATGTATGCATTTTAAGATTCGTGTAGATAAAATATATGCTTAGGTACATTATAAAATTTAGATGGGTTTATTTGAGCCCGAGACGATCAATATCATTTTATTAATTTTAGTGGTGGAATTGGAGATGCAAGTATTTTGACTAGTCGATCAAGGACGAATTAAACTCTATCTCAAATTACCACTGTATAAAAAACGTATTGAACCCTCCCTTGTTCCCCTGCCCGTGTGGTTATTTCCAATAATGTGGAATTTGAATATTTTTGAGATGTTTTGAATCTCAGCTTGCTAACCTGGGCTGGCAACTAATGTAATTAGTCTAACCTTGTTATTCCAATACTCGAGGGACCAGAAAAAGTGTCGACATAAGCAGAGTGTTGTGATAACCGGAGTTACATATGCATAAAATGAGGACTTTGAAAAACTGTCATGATAACTGAGGTGACCTGGAAAACTGGGTGTTGGGATGATGAAGTCCAACTGTATTAAAATTAGGATATTTGTCATTTCTGCAGAGTTGCAGCAAATTTTCAAAATGCTGTGTTATTTATTATAATTTCTCATTAATTAAAAAAATTCATCATGGGTGATAGTACTATAAACAAATATTTCAACAAAACTAGCTATGCAAATAATTATAACATGAACTTTTTAAGAGATATCAGGTTGTAATGAAAGTTTTCCACTAAACCTGCTTGAATCAATTCATGTGGCACCCAGCGATTGAACTGCCACGTTAAGTTTGTGGGATGCATAGCACGACTAATGGGCATGACACAAACATGTAACTCCTTAGCTTGCTCTCAAGCAGGGGCGTAGTCTAGGGGGGTCATAACACCCCCCTCCCCATGAGGAATTTTTTGCCATACAAAATGTATATTCTTTACTACATTATCACACACACGTATACATATATATGAGTTGTAGTAGTCGTAACCCCCCCCCCCCCATGAAAATTTTCTGGCTACGCCCCTGCTCTCAAGTGCTTGAATACTTATTTTTTTCCACAAGTTTTCGCAGGCGACCCTCCCTCATCAACATCAGTAGGCAGGCCAGAGCTCTCTACTACTTGGATGTAACAGTCCTTGCTTTTGAACTTTCAGTATCAAACTTTCACAATGTCATATGATTAACAGTAGTATCTAAAGCTCTACATTTAACTCATTGATATTCTGTAACTGACTTTTTGCAAGAGAACTGGAAGTAAGTGATTGTTCTAATTTGGTAGTGTTATAGTTCCATTTCAGACACATTGTACTTAATGATAACGGTATTTTTTTACCTTTCACAACACAAGAGTTCTAAAGCAAGTCTCTTTCTTTAAAGAGTCCAAAAATAGTTTGACAAAATATGAGCAAACTGCGATTTAATCCCTGACATTCCTTTCCCCCATTTTAGTACAATTTAATTTTTTTTAAAAGATGTGATAAATGATGTATATAAAATGAAAAATTCATATTTTACATATGTTTATTAATTTATATTGCTGCATAAAAATTTTGGAATTGTTACAAATACATTGTTGACTGTGCCTCCTAGTGTTTGAATCTGCTATTATCTAATTTTTTAGGCTTTCTACTGAGAAGAGAATATTTCTAATATGCACACACAATGCAGAAAAATTTCAGTCATTTGTGGGAAAATTAAAAACAAGATTGAATACAATAAAGCGTCTATTATCTAATTGGGACAGTTAGTACCTCAAACATTGTCACTCTAAAATAAAACAAATAAAAACTTTGTGTTAAAAACACACATAAAGTTATACTTATGTGGAGATCGTAAGTATCTTAATCCTCATAAGTATCATTTTATGGGTGTTTTTTCTATTGGCAAACTCTGTTAATAGAAACTGTATAAAATATCAAACAATGGAATGTAGTGTAAATGATTAAAATAAGCACTTATGAAGTTATCTTTCACAGCTCAACAAATTTAAAAAGGAAATAAATTACTTAGTAAATTATAAAAAGCAAATTGAAGTTGTTCAAATTACTTTTTCAATGCATTTTAGTTATTCCTTTGAATAATTATAATAAAACAATTTATGGTAGTAATGGCAAAATTTGAAGCTTAGTTGATGAATTACTGGAGTGTTAGCGGGACCTCTTTTCTATCATGTATTATACTAACTTAATTACAGGCCCGGACTGACCAGGTCGGCGATTGTCAAGGGACACCCCCCCCCTCAAAATGAATATGATACTTTATAATTAGTGTAATTTGTTATATACACTGTTATAAAAAGTTCCTGAAATAAGCGGTCATAGTCTGGCAGCAATGCTGCCGAATAATAACCGTTTTCCCATTTCCGGTGTTGGAGAAAATGGTTATTTTCAGGCAGGAAATTCTTTTTTTTCCCCCTTTTAGAGAAAGGTATTTTTTTTCCCCCTATATCACAAAGAAGGATTTTAAGCAATATTTAAAATTATAGAATCAGGTTTTGTATCACAATTAAAAGATATGCCTTGTTTTCTAATAAGCGACATTATTGGACAAAACCGGGTACCTACATACTTCCAAAAAATAATTTATTTACCCTAGAGCCTAGAATATAGTTTTTATACATTAAAAAATAGTCCTTTTTGAAACCAATATTCTAATTCATTCAAATACATTGTAGAACATTCAAATAGAAATTGAAGCATTTTATTCATGTACTTAATTTAGACGTGAGGGAAAGCTGTCCCAGTCCAACTTTTCCATATATATATATGTGTGTGCAGGTAGATGGATAAACAGCATTAAGGAAGTCTTTATGCATTCTTAGTTGTTAAAATATAGAATTAGTTTTTTGTAACTGCATCACCAGCTTCAAGAATATTTTTTTTGAGGGGGGGGGGGGGGGGAGAGTGGGAGGTGGTCCGGTGGTAAAACACCGGCTTCTCATAGGGGTGCCATTTCGAACTCAAAAACTTGATTTAGAGCATAAAAGGGGGTGCCTTGCATCCTAGGGCAGCCTCTGTCTGATGCAACAGTCTTATGCGCCAAATTAGGAAGGATTTTGGGAATAACCTTAAAAAAAAAATAATAATAAAGCTGCATATGCAATGCCCTGTAAAAGAACTTTAAATATTATTTTCATGCTTTAAGTAAGAGTTAGGTGTTAAAAACGTCATATTGCGAAGGAACTTTAAATGGTACATAATCATTTTCACTGCAGTGGTACACATGGAACAGTGTATAGTAATATATGTAAGTTTTGTCGTAGTGGATGCATATTTACGGCTGTTGGAGCAGGCAGACAACCGAAATCATTAAATGGTTTTCAACTTTGGTGGAAAGCAGTGATGCACCCAGGATTTTAGTTTACAGCAGCTCACTAAAAATAAAGTTGAACTTATTTACAGGGACTTAAAGCGTCAAAATAATTTGCACCTCTTTGATTGAACAGAAGCCTACTTATAACGTCAATCGTTTATGGTGTCATAAATATAAGTGTTCTCTGCAAGGAAGTTATAACAGAGTTAACCAACTTGTTTTCTGGAAAACACTTGGAAATAACTTTTAAATTAAACCTTTAAATTTATTAATTCATTTCTTATTATTTTATTTTTTCCCCCTTAGGGAGGCTTTATCCCCTATTGCCCAATCTGTGAGTGCGCCTGTATAGGAAAACTTAACAACAATACACATTACTTTTCCCATGATAAAAAATTTACATTCTTCTGAAACACTAGAATGAAATTTTACATTTTTAAGTGTGGTAAACGATGTACCTACAGCTTCGGATAAAGTCACATGAACGCAAATCCAAGTTAACTATTGCATTTTTTTTTTTTTTTTCTAAACCGAAAATAAATGATGGATATTGTGCTTTCTCGGTTTCTTAATGTGCTTCTTCACAATGGGGACAAGGGCTGGGAAAAAAATAAAAGGAAATCTTTGTTCTTGCGGTGAAATCGAGGTGCGGAACAACGGCGGCGTGTGTACGTGACCCAGAAGACCTTTGGCGCACATAAAACAAACGAGATGCTCGAACTAAGTGCTCAGACGATTGGCCAACTCCATTCCTCCGCTTCTTCGTGTGAAGCAGACGAGCGAAACTTGAGTTGGGACCCGCACCGCCCAAAAATGTAAAAATAAACAAATCATGCCAAACGCACTGATTACAAACCAATTTCCAACGCAAAAATTTTTTTGCGCCAAATTTAGCGATGTGCTGTTTTTACTTATAGATCAGTACACTTAGGATAAAGCATTGTTGTTGTCGTGTCCATGGATAAACGACACTATCCACGGAAAGAGGGGTGCCAGTGCCCCCGAGGGGGTTGCACTTCTACTTGTTGGTCCCTAATTTTGAACCGATTCCAGATGAGGGACCAACCACCACCCGGCACCCCCAGAGGTATCGTTTAATAACTTGGAGGACATTGGAGCCACGACGGATTTTTACGTGCACCAGCTCCCATTAGCGTACACGGTAACACAGCGGACGAGCCGAGAGGGGGAAGTCCCTCCCAAGCACTGGCCAAGCCGGATGCTGCTTCACTTGCCGTGTTCTTATGGGAACGGAGTTTAGCGCCCAGAGCCCAGACTACCGCGGGACGGATAAAGCATTAATTAGCAGGAAAACTGTGTTCATAAATTGAACAAGAATGATAAATCATGCCAAATGCATTTATTATAAAATTCTTTCCAACACAACATTAATTTGGCGATGTAGTGTCCTTAAATCTGGCGAAATTTTGAAGAAAATTTTTTTTTAAAAGCTGTATATCACTATTAATGTAATCTTGCGAGAACTTAAAAATGCATTTGTATCTTGCAACTGGAGAGTTCACTGCTATAAATGTTTATTTTATGTATTGTGCTTAATGTCGCTAACTGCCATAGACAGTAATGCATTGGAATTTTGAATGCTCCTGTAGATAAGCAATAAATGTTACAGTGTTTTCCATGAAGATCACTATTTTGTTAACTTTATTACATCATGGGCGCCGGCAGAATATTTCCTAGGGGGGGGGCAAAGACTGCTTTAACGTATAGTTACCATGTTGGAAAGAGCAAAAAAGCAAAGGAAAACACTGCATACAAAATCCAGGGGGGGGCATCTCTTGCCCTATGCTACCGGCGCCCATGATTACCATATATCAATTTTCGTAGGTTAGGAATGGCCAAATATATGCATAATACCCTTTAAAGAATGATTACCCATAGAGCATAATGTATTCGAATTATTTTGGGTGCTCTTGTAAAAGAAACATAATTGCTGCATACACCCTTTTTAATAGAATACGTGGTACTGTGCATAGGAATAATACATTTAATTTCGTAGTAATCAATGCATATTTAGAGCAGTTAGTAGATCACGGACATACAGACAAACCGAAATCGTAACACCTTAATCTTGTTGGGAAGTGTGTTAAGAATATAAATATTCCTCTTATACAACGTAAGCCGCATGGGAGATAGAGGAATTTGTAGTTCTTATGTTTAGAAGTCTTAAAGCAATGTTCCATACACTAAAAATCAAGATTGTAATTTTGCTGCATGGAAATCGGCTAATTAAAGCGGAGAGTTCCGCATTTCAAAATTCCCATTGGAATCACAAACCTTATTGTTATCATGTTAGAGAATTTTTAATTTCCCTCCAAATAATGAAAAAAGTCACCTAGCTTGACGACTTTTGGCGCAATTTTTGAGGGAGGCACATGACCGTTGTCGGACCATTTGCTAATTAGTATGGTACAGTAAAACCTGTGTTGAACGACCCCCGTATTTAACGACCACCTGGTCTTGTCGACCATGTCTTAGCGGTCCCGAGTACAATATAATTATAAATAATGGTTTATTTTCCTTATTGAACGACCACCTGCCTGACGCGACCAACGACCGCTCTGTATAAGAAACAAATTTATTTAAAATCCTATTTCAACGACCGCGAATTCTTTAAAACATTCTTTTTTCCCCCCATTCATGGACAATTTAGTACATCAGTGACGGAATCTGAAAATAAGAATGAACAAACTGATTGCAGTTGAAAATATATCATCTGGTGAAGACACATCACAAAAAACTGCAATCACTTTCAATGAAGCAAAAGAGTGTTTTAACACCTTGCTTAATTATTCCGTGCAGGCTGGGGGTGATGAACTATTTAAACATCTGACATGTGTACAGAAGAGATTAAACAATTATCCCAAAATGTAGCTGTTAAACAATCTGTTATATTTTTAAAAATAATAAAGTACCTACGATGTAAAGCAAAATAATTTTTTTTCAATTTAAATATATTGTAATTTCATTTATTAATATATATATAAATCTCACTGTCTTTTTCTACATATTATAAAAAAGTAAGCACACACAGGCTTTTTATTATATTATATTTTACATAAAAGCCTTTTCAGTGATAATCAGGTAATTATCAAATAAATTCCAATTCTATTGATAAAATTAAGTACGCTTAAAATTTTGTCAAAATGTATCGTATTACCTGAATTCAAAGACTGACCCTCCTTAAAGACCACATTTTCTTGGTCCCAGTGATGGTCTTTAAAAACAGGTTTCACTGTATTGTGTTTAAAATGGATGAATGTCTATAAACTGCCATTGACAGTACTGTAATTTAATTATTTTGAGTGCTCTTGTAGAAGAACCATAAATGATTCAGATACTGTTTTCGATAGAGAGCTTTATGGTGTAGTCTTTAGCGACAATCAATATTCCAAAAATTTTTTTTCGTTTGAAAAAACCTAATATCTGTAACATGCGCTTTAAAGAATAACTGCCCATAGAGTGTAATGTACTGGAAATCGCCTGTAAAAAAGAAAAAAAAACATAAATGCTATTTTTCAGTAGAGTACATGGTATAGTGCATAGGAATAAAAAATAAATTTCGTAGTAATCCATGCATATTTACGGCAGTTACAGCACGGCCTGACAAAACGAAATCATAAACACTTTTCAGCCAACCCTTTGAGGCGCAACCCTTTCCCAATGCTGAAAAAAAGGCGGCCATTGCCATCGCTCGACTTAACTACTAGCAAGATGGCGGACGATCGAAACGTTCATCGCGTGCCACGGATCTAGAGACCCTTTTTTGAGGCAGCTGATGCGATGCTTACCGTGCCGGACCGCCCCTGTATTCCCTCACAATCGTGGTCAACTCTCGAACGGCACGTTAAACCCTCGGCTCCCAACTATAGGTAACAAGCACTCACAGCTAAAATGCTGCCCTCGAATTTTGCTGCACCTGGCAAATGGCCTGGTTGCCCTCCCCAAAATCAGGCGAAATAGTCAAATTACGTCACGTTTTATACCTATTTTATTCCTTTACAGTGTGTCCTCCCCCCCCCCCCCTTCCCTCGTTTGCATCACTTATAAAAAAAAACATGTAAATTCCGGCTCTTTCAAAAGAATTTTAGAAAGCAAATAAATTTTGCTTCTTCATTTACAAATTTCCCATACAGTCTGAAGCACTTTTTCCTTCATGGGGAAAAAAAAGTGATCATTTCTTACAGGAATAACACAAAACATGGATTATCCCACAAATGTTTCGACTTCAGTTTCTAATATGTCTGTAATTATAACTGCGCTTATATGTAGAAAAAGCTACTGTATAAGTCGACAAGACATTCCAGCGGATTGTGCAAAATGGGATCTAAACGTTTTTAGATGCTAAAATGAAATTTTACATTACAGAAACATATGGTATTTGGGGCATCCCCAAAATCCCAACACATTAAGGTCTATGCGGCGTGCGGCCATTGTTTAAAATGCATTTATGAGACGTTTGTGTATTTCTACCAAAATAAAATCCCATCACTGACTCCGTAACGCTGCTAAATATCGTAGCGATCGATCCATATTACGGCAATTGGAGCACGGGCTTGAAATTTTGTACTGATACGCAAAATGGTATGGCGAAGACCCTATAGGCGACTTTAAAATTCGGAATATCTACATGTTCCCGATTTTTAGCAATATTCGGAAATTTTCAGCTGTTGAGAGCTTACGCAAAACCCTGTAGTTATTTTTCACGACTTTAATATCTCGCATTAGGTTCTCCCAGTCGCTCATAGGAAACGATCACCGCTATTTTCTACGGAGGAAACTGTGTTAACAAATTCAAGGCTGAAGAACAAAAGGTACTGAACATTTTTCAACAATTTCCTTTTTCTCTTATTCTGAAAATATTTACATTATGTTGTTACGATACAAAATTTCTCTAGTGCAGTCAGAGGAACCTTCATTACAGAGAAATTGTTGTTCTTAGATGAATTGGAGAAATTTTGTACCGTTATGGAATTAATATTCTTCTAATTGCATTAGCGGAATATCGTATACAGCAATAACGTTTGATGTTTGTTTGTGTGATTATGGCAACGCTACGATAGGGCGATCTGCCAAAGATGGGGGGGGGTGCCTTGGTTGAAGGACTTTCTTCGACCGTCTACCATTTTCAGTGACATAATCACCGTGCCATGGTGAGGCTATGCAGCAATAACATCAGGTGAATGTTTTCAGAATTAGAGGGGGAGAGAGAATGGTTGAAAAAATATTCAATAATGCTTACTAAAACCTTGAATTTGTAAAGGCAGTTTTCTCAGTGAAAAGCATTGATGTGATCTTTTCCTCGGAGAGAGAGGATGCCCTTAAATTAAAAATCTACGGCACAAAAATTACGTCTCGAGCAAAATATTTTCGTATTTTTTTTTATAATTTCAGTTAGCTTGGAAAAGCTGTTTCAGATTACCAAGATTGGTCATTTTCACCAGACCAATAAATAAGCGTTGTACTTCAAGGAAATAAAAGGTATTTTAAAGCTTTTATCTACGGTGTCTGTTATTAAGGGCCAGGGCCCGGTTAATCTCTTAAGTGAAAAGAAGCTCATTCTTGTTTCGTCCCCCCCCCCCCTCCTTTTTGTTTGGGAAAAGTAAAAGTTTTAATGTGATTTTCTTCGAGAAAAATATTTTATTCGTTAAAATTAAATTCCATTGATTTAATTAGTTCTAATGATTTCCTTTGATATAAATATTTTTAATAATTAATCTGAAAATTTCCTTTGATATAAATATTTTTGATTAATTAATCTGAAATTTTCCTTTGATAAAAATATTTTATTCATTAATATTCATAATAGTTTATCATTGTAACGAGATTTTACAGTATTTTTTATATTACTTTAAAAAATAAACTAAAAATCTTACCTTACTGGAGTTTTTAACTTTATTTATTTAGACGTAATTTTCATTAGACATGTTTTGTTTTGCTTTCTTTTCAGAAATTCTTTGTTTGTTTTGATGACATTATAAAAATCATAACATGAAAGTTCAGAATTAATTTTGATATTTAGAAGATGCTAAACATTATATGCTGAAAGTATAACCCTTTCTGCCAACGAAATGTTCCCCATAGTAGTAAAAAAAAAATATCTCAACTGGAGCACATGTCCCAGGCAAAGACATCGCAAACTGAACCAATTTAGATATGTTGAAGTATCAAGACTTCCGAAAAACCTTAAAAATAGCTTTCCACTTCTCTTCAACAAAAATCTTTACGTCAAAAAATCAATTTTAATTTTTTATTGCCTTACTCTTTAAACTTTTCTTTCCAAAGATATACACTACAACACATGTTTATTGAAAAAGCAGAAGTATTAGAAATCTTATTAGAAGTATGTGCAATCATTAAAGCGTTCCCCCCCCCTCAAAACTTTGATTTTACAGGTTCGTGTTCCGTTTTTTCAATGTCTATAAAACTTATAAACTCAACTTTTTAATGGCAGATATATCATTTTATGTCACAATTTAACATGGTAATTTGATAGCATGTCGAGAATTATTTATTTTAGTCAGCAAAATTCCATAAAAAAGCATAAATTTAAAGGGATTAATAATTTAAAAAATAACACTGTGTTAACGTATATAAAACTTGTTACTGTAACTTCTGTAAAAAAATTATAACGTTATCTTTTATTATTTCTGAGAAAAAGGTGCATAAAATTGATGACTTTAGCATGGGAGATACAGCTTACTCGTATCTCCCCCTCTGTTTAAAGTTAAAATGGCACAAAATTGCTACAAATTAGGGAAAGGGTGGAATTTCAGATGTTCAAGTAAGGCAGATATTTTTTTCTACATTTCTTTTACATAATTAGAAAGGGGGGGGGGGGGGGGAAATCACGCCTAAAAGCACTAACGGTGGATTTTATTACGTTTTTTGAGCATAAATCTCTCCCTTTCTCTTTGTTTTCTTTTTAAGTGGAGGGGGGGGGAGGATAATGGCAGTAAAAATTTTCTTTTGGAGTGGTATGAATCGGAAGCGTTCCAAAATCCGTGATGAGCGTACTCTTATTAAGATCTCTTTTTTAATCAATTCGGACAGCCTGCAGAGGGCACGAGCGAGTGGTACTAGGACTAGGTACTGCGACCTTCGACGGTCCGCATTTTGTAATTTTAAAGCTTTTAGGGATTTTTCATAAAACAAATTGAGATGAAGTTGAAGGAACGTTAAAATTTTGCTCCCTGGAAAAAAAAAAAAAAAATCTAATATATAATAATAAATAAGTCCTACTCAGCTAAGTGTTCAAATAGCTCCTTATTCGTCTCAAATATTTGAGCAGCATTATCTTTTTACAAGTATGATTCTTGTGAATAAATTATAACTTTAATATCCATTTTATTACTTTGCGACCAGCACACAGTTGAAAAGGGAATCTGACGTATAGGGATGGACGCGAGACGAGACAGAGATTTAGAGCTTTTTTGCGAGACGAGACAAACATTTTTAACATTATGATATAGGGATTTTTGCGAGACGAGACAAAGCTTTTCGGCTGTTTTGCGAGACTACAATTTTTCGTCTCGCGTCCATCCCTAGCGACGTAGATAGCTCTTTTCGTCCGTCTGTATAAGTTACGGTAAAAGTTTTACAGAAATGAAATTTTTATCATTGATATGGTTTTTCAAATATGATATATTAGCTTTTATGTATTATATATTTCCAAATTCTTTTTAATAAGCTACTGATATTTTAAAGATGATCTTATTCAGTACGCATAAAACTTAGTAAATTTGAAAAATTCTAGCTAAATATGCTTTTCTAATTTCAGGATCTTGATGTCGTACTTTTTATGTCAAAGATGTGACTAAATTCCGTACATATTTACCAATAAACTCACAGTTGAATTTGATTATAACATCATTCAAGTGACCAGATTATTTGAAGGGTGTAGATGCAAAACTCACATTTTCTATAGTTAAATATAAATTCTAGGTTTACCAGAATTAGGACTATGTGCAACTAGTTATTATGGCAACAAATATATCACAAAAGTGTGCCAGTATATAATATTTGGCAATAAGTTTTTTTGCTTTTTTTCTAAGAACTAACTTTTTAACTAGAGAATGTGAGTTTTGCATCTAAACTTTTCATTCATGGCACTGTAACCGAATGACGTTATAAGCAAGTTTCATTTCTATAGGCATATGATTAAACAGTACCGAATATTCTGATATTATAAGAGAGTTACCTCTGAAAAAATTGTCACTATAAACTGATTTCAATTGTCATTCCAACCCACTAAATTAATATCCAGAACCAGAATGTACCACCGTACCTCTTAACCCTTTGAGGCGCAACTCTTTCCCAATGCTGAAAAAAGGCAGCCGTTGCCATCGCTCAACCTAACTACCAGAAAGATGGCGGACGATGGCAACGGCTGCCCTTTTTTAAGCACTGGGCAATCTATCCAGCTGTTCTCGCATTCTTCCATTTTTCAGCAGATGTCAGTGCTGTTAAAAATAATCGTGGCTATTTTTTTACGGGAAATGGCGTGCTAAAAAGTAAAAGATTCTCGTGGAGCTATGTCACCCTCAACTATTTTTATAGAAATCCAATCTATTCTTCGTGACTGGCAACAGTCAAAACGTCAGAGTTTGGTGTTCCCAGAGCAGGAACACTGCGCGTTAAAGGGTTAAAATATAGAATAGATTATAATCTTCCCGAGAGCACTCTTGGACTTGGTAAAAAAATGCCTTCCAGAACAGTCGGAAAAGTGACAAAAATTCGGTTAGCGAAGAGTCACGCAGAAATCCAAAAGAAAATCTATCACTTTGGCATTGGATTGTTGACAAATGGTAAATTAAAAAATTAAGTAGCTTACGCTGATGATCAAAATGACTTTGTTTTAATAGTTAAAAAATATTTACGTTTAGTTAATTTTAATTAATTAAAATAAAAGAATAGTTAAATTGGTTTTATTTGTTGTTTAAGGAATAATTACATTTAATTAATAAGATAAATTCAGGAACGATTTTAAACTAGTCAAAAATAAGCGTCCCCCCCCTTTTTTTAGGACTACACCACTGTCTAACCTCACAGTCTTGGTACACAAATTAAATAAACTAATTGCACCAGGTACTCTACAAAATTCAGGATGATTTTTTTTTTTTTATCAGAAGAAGCACTTCGCATTGAAATAAAAGAAAATACGGTGCCTTTTATGAAACTTTCAGAAAGAATTCTTAAGCATGGAATTGCATATGCATAGTAAAATTTTTCGAAAGGGGACAACATTTCTGCAAAATGTCTGCAATTTTTAATTTTTTTTTTTTCTAAAAGTTTAGTAACCGACACAGGTTTATCGTTTGTTTCAGTGCATAGTACAGCTTGTCAATAGGCATTTCAAAATTTTTGATTTGTTTGATTTTTGGAGTTACGACCGATTATTTACTCGAGGGATCTAAGCCTAAAGGGGGGGGTGGCCTTCCATGGGGGTCTTTATAAGAGGTCCTAACCCATATTTACACGAGAAAACCACGGAAAACTCCGAATGGCAAAGTCCACGGACGCGAACTAGGTTTATACCAGGCACTTTCCTTCTTCCAGTTGAGAGCACTATGCCCACGGCCACTGGTTGGGCCTAAAAATTTTGAATTGCTTAACATAATTACTTTTTTTTAATTGTATTTACGTACCAAATACAAAAACGTTCAGAGCGCTATCAGCTCTGCCCCTCCAGTAGCATAGCTCATAGCGCTCTGAGCTGGAAAACGGAGGGTTCCTGGTTCAAAACCAGGTCGCGCCCGCCGTCTTAACCTTTCGGAGTTTTCCGTGGTTTTCTCCGAAACTTATCGTAAATACGGGTTGGACCCCTTAGAACACCCCCCCCCACGGATGGCACTCCCACTTCTCGGCCTAGATCCCACGAGTAGATAATTGGCCGCAATCCCCCAACAACAATTTTATCTACCAGTCAGGGGCGTAGCCAGAAGTTTTTCATGGAGGGGGGGGGGTTACGACTACTGCAACTCACATATATGCATACATGTGTGTGATAAGGGAGTGAAGAATATACATTTTGTATGGCAAAAAATTCCTCATGGGGGGTTATGACCTCCTAACCCCCCCCCCTCCCCCTTGGCTACGCCCCTGACCAAAGTCATAATTTTTTGAAATACACCGTTGATGTAGCCCAACTTCAATAATTATCTTGGAGGTCAACACCACATTTCTTTAAGCTCCTTTCGAGATAATTTATGGGCAGCTTTTAAAATAACATATTTAAATTCATTTAATCAGCAACAGTCTCTATTTTTTAGAAATTTCCTATTTTATTTCTTAGATCAAAGGGAAGGGGGTGAACCCTACCCCATGCGCTTTTAGGCCGAGGTTCTCATGTGTACAGCACGAGAGCAGGGGAAATTATTATCTACCTTAGCATTAAAAAAAACCTTAGCATTAAAAAGAAATTCCCTCTTTCGCAGGGATTTTTTTCCTGGCTCTCTCACCTGCCCGCGAACTTTCACAAAGGTAAGGTAGCAACCAGTTTCGAACCTCGTTCTGTATGCGGCAACAGGTTTTTGTTCCGCTCTCCCCGCGCTATTCTGTTTTGTTGTGCACGGCTCTTTTCTCGCTAGGCATGGGGTGGGCGGCAAGCTAAAACACAAACTATGTTCCACACAGTCATAACTTCTCTTTGGATTATTACTGCTCCTGTTATTCCTTCATCATGATGTGCCAATGTAGCGAGGTACCGGAGAAGTAGCTTGTGCTTGTCCGCGAGGTAAGTTCTGTTATGTTATTGTTTGTTGAGTTTCAGTGTGCTTTGAAACTTCCTGACGCACTCCCACAGAGGGGCATCAAAGGGGAGGGGCAACAAACCCCAACCCCAAATAAAGGTTTAAAAAAATTAATTACAAATTGAGAACTGTCGCTGAAACGATCATTGAAGGTTCCAAATTATTCATGACGCTATAACGGAGTGACGTTATAAGGGAGATTCTGATCAATGGGCAAGAGATTGAACGACACAGTATATTTTGCCGTTATTGGATAGCTGTCAGTATGAACGAAATCACTATAGCGGAGTTGAAATTTTGTTTGCAGCCCCATGCTTCTAAACTACTATTCTGGGCACCCCACTGCTCATGAAACATATTTTGGTGGGGCCAGGCCAAATGAAATTTTTAAACTCTTGAGCCATATCATAAATCGTTCAGATAATGAAGTGAATGCACTAATAATTTCCCTAATTTATTCTTAATGCTTTTGTAGCATCTGTCCACCATATAACAAGAAATGACTCTACAGAAAAACAAAAAACATAATATGAATGAGTACCTTTATTGAAAATAATTTATTTGTTGTATAAATGAGTTTAGTTGTAGTATGAATGAGTCTTCTATTTGGGATGCAGTAAAACCAAGGCGTTACTACGATTACAAATGTGTAGCTCATTATGTTAACAAACTCTGAACAAAAATGCTAAAAAGTGTTTTATCATTTATTTAGGATAACTGTGTCTATCGAAAATATAAAAATTAAACGTTTGTATTTTCCGTCATAACTAAGGTGACCATACGTCCCGTTTTGAACGGGAGAACGGGGTTTTTAGGTGGCTTGTCCCGTTGTCCCCAAGCACACCTTAGGGACACCGTAATGTCCCGTTTTTGGAAAATGTCCCGCTTTCTAGAAAGAGAGTAACCCACGGTAACGATTTCAATAAAGGCCGCTAAAAATCTAAAATCATCCAATGGCAGTGTCTGTTAAAAGAAAAAAAAACTGACCTCCCTCTTTCCAATTTTGATTTAATAGTCTTTTTTTGTCAACTATTTCAATTTACTTAATTTTTATTTCTTTTTTTAAAGTCATGTTCCTCTTTTGCTTATTCTTCCCCTCCCCCCAAACTCCACTTTATTTTCCCTTTTCACTCTGGTTTTTTAAGAATTTATTTTTCCTTCCGAATGACAATTTCCTTTTTTCTGTGTATCCTTTTGTTTACATCTCACTTTCCTACCTTCCTGCCTTGTGTCGGATGGCGTGTTTGAAGTCGAAGAAGGGCCTACCCCTTGCACCACCCGAAACGTAAGTCTTGCACTATTTTTTATAGTATATGTGTGTGTTAGGACACGTTTTTTTTTTTTCATTTTATTTTGATATTAATATTAACACAAGCTTTTTTGCGCGTTTTCTTAACCACTAAAAGATACACCAGACCTGTCCATTCAGCTTCCCTACACTATTACCTTTAAAACAGTAGATGTCTCCTTTTGAGGAAGAAAATAAATACACTCTTGCCAAAAGAGTAGTAGATTTCCCGTTTTGAAGGAAAAAATAATGGTCACGTTAGTCATAACGTATTACTTTTGAATGAAAAGTTATTATTTATTTATTTATTGAAAAATACAACTTAAACAAAAAAAAAAAAAAATATTTGAGTTCTCAAAATTGGTGGGCCTTGGTCAAGTGCCCTGCTTGTCTTGCTAAAAAAAATATTTGAGTTCTCAAAATTGGTGGGCCGTGGTCAAAACGCATGCGATATTTTTCGACCGGTGATTTTTTTTTTTGGGGGGGGGGGGAGGGGGGTATGCAGGCTTCACAATTTTCTTTTTCTAAAATTGAAATTGTGGCATAAAAAAATTACCCTCTGAATGCACTACATTTTATAAAGTGGTGAATATCTCGATTAATTTTAACATCACTACCTGAATGGAAACTAAACCTGTATGTTAAAAATAGTAAAGTGCTGATGGGTATTACCTGCTTCTTAAATGAGTGGTTGCTGCAGTGCCGCAATTAGAGTTTACGTCACCCGGGCCAAAACTTAATTTTGGCGTCCCTTTCTCTAGAACCATAAAAGATTTTGGCGTCCCTCCAATTCCCCACCCGGGTCACATGACCCTCTTGTCCCTCTCTATTTTCGGCCCTGGTTTGCTGTTATCTTAAATACTTGAACGTAACTACAGTTTGATACAAACTTATAATAATAATAATAATAATAATAATAATCTATTTTAATATTAAAAGTATGATACAAATCGTAAAATGTACAGAAAAAAATCTTATTACAGAATGTTTATTAAATTTTTAGAAACGAGATGTGATATTGTGCTGTATATTTATTAATTTTTATGAAAATTTCTCTGCTTTTGTGACATGATTTCATTTCAAGTTCAAATGAGCTGGATCTAAAAAAAATTATTTATTTAAGTTACTCATTTAATCATAAGTCATAACATAACTCAATTAATTATAACAAAGAAATAAGTAAACTGAAATAAATAAATCATTCATTTAAGCCAATTTATCTCAGATATGAAAAGTTATGTAAAAGTGTCTTTATCTAGTAAAAAACCTGTTGCAGATTTAAAAACCAATTTTTTAAATATTTCAACTATAATTTAAAGATATAATTTATAGAGAATATATAAAGCATCTTATTGAATAAACGTAAATATTATTCTTAACATATTAATTTTAAGATTACGCTTGTGCAATGAGAAACTTTATTTCGCCGTTTTTAAATACCTGTTATATGTTGTGGTCAAATGACTCAATTATGCACTTAACGGAAGTGCAACTTAGATAAGTGTTTTAATATAAATAAGTTCATATAGATCCAATTAAAATAATAATAATAAATTTTAAAATCAGAAAGAAAAATGATAATAAATATGAAGGGTGTAATGGAAAACTCATATTCTGCATTTTTGCAAAACTCAAATTTTCCATAAAATTTAAAGTCTAGCTGTGCAAGTAGTTGTTATGAAAACTAATATACCAGCACCCCGCCCGCCAAAAAAAAAAAAAAAAGAAAGAAAGAAAGAAAGAAAATCATGTTATTATATCATGTTTGTTAATATATATATATATCTATATATATATATATATATATATATATATATATATATATATATATATATATATATATATATATATAATTTATTTATTTATCTATTTTATTTATTATTTTCATTTTTCTAAGAACTAACTTTCTAAATGGAGAATGTGAGTTTTTCTTCAAAACAAGCAACTTATTACTAACTTTTTACCTTCATCTATAAAATACATTCATTTTCAAAAGGAAATTAAGGAAAAATTCATAATATTGCTCATAGATTTACCGTTTAAATGAAATTGAAGTCTGGAACTATAAATTTTCAAGTCAATTGGTTTAAAGGTATTGAAAACGCATTAAACTTAGTTTTGAAAAATCACCAAAATTCCTGGAACGAGCGCATTTTAAAATTTCAAAGAAAGCTAAAAACGTTTATCATATGTACCTGCATTGTTTCTGTAAAATTCAAAACCGATTTGTACAACGGCATTAGAGATACTTTCATTTTTAAATTAAAAATTGCACAATCGGGAAAGTGTCGATTAGATTAAAAAAAAATACGAGTCTTTATATATTTACACAAAATGCCAATTAGTCGATCCTCCTAATAATGTATATTTGTACCCGACACAAGTAACAACAGACATATTCCCTGCTCAGTGGCGGATCCAGAAAAAAAATCTGGAGGGGGCACAAAACATTTTTTGTTGCATTTTTATTATAAAATTACACGAATTCACAAAATAACTCAATCTTCTATAATGTAAGCTTAGGTCGTCTGGGAGGGGGACTTGCCCCTGTGCCCACCCTCTGGATCTGTCAATGTCTCTGCTTTATAAATACTGATAATCAATACTCATTAGCTATTAATATCAATTTAATGCTAGATCATTATAAATAAGTATCTAAACGTTTTTTTTTTCAGATAACACAAAAAATACCAATTAAAAAAAAAAAAAACTTAGAACCAGGACAAAATTCTGCATCGATTGAGTACTTAACTTCGAAAATTTAATCATTAATAAATGCGATTTACCATATGTCAGGAAAAGTCGATTTTTCAAATTCCTCTAAAAACAAATAAATCAGTATTTTTTTAGTAAAAATTTATCGCAATGGCACAATTTTGAATAGAGCTCGAAACCATGTTGCATGCTTTTATTTTATTCTAAAATCCTAACTTCCGAAAATCAAAAAATTTGGTACAGGCAAAGCCATTACTAAGACTTTTTCTTTTAGGAAGGGGGGAGGGGGATATCGATAAACTGCCAAGTCAAATATTGGTTTTTTACCAACTTATTTTTTTTATCAACTATATTACCAACTATCTACCAACTATATTACCAACTTTTTACTTCTGCAACTCTGTGTGCGTAATTTTTCAACGTGTACCAGAAATAGAAAGTAAATTACTGTTTTTTTTTAAAAATAAACTAACATTGCCAACTAGATATGTAATTTTGCCAAGTTTAATAGAATTTTGCGAGTGTTAAGGGAGGAGAACCCCCCACCTCCCTTTAGCAAGGGCACGGGGTACAGGTTTTTTAGTATTACAGATAGTTACAGAGAATCTAAATTAAATGCTTCTTTAAAAAAAAAAAAAAAAGAAAAAGGAGTTTAAAGCTGAATGAGAAAATAATTACACCAGGTAAGCCGTATGTTGTAAACAGAGTTGTCAACTCTGGCGGAGAAAAATAAGCTGAAATCAATGTTAAAAGAAGTCAGAAATGGCTAAAATTGTTTAAGGAAAAAAAAATATATATATTCATTGGCGTTTACTTCTAAGTTCTATGTTGCTGAAATATGCTTGTCTGCAAGTGTTTTCTGAGTCATTTGGACTTTCATTTCTGATTTACAAAATACTGCGGTATTGACAGTTGGCAAAGATCTAGCGACAAAGTGGCTAAATTGGCAACCCTGGCTGAAGGGTGTACTGCAAAAAAGAAATAGCTCCAACTATTCAATTTTTTGGAAAATTATAAAAGAACGCTGGGAATTCAACACGAACTAACGAAACAGGCAGCTTCATCTCTTGAGTAACATAGGAACTAACGATTGGAGCTACATCTCTAGCAAACGAAAAATAAAATATTTTTTTCTGTTTTACTGCAAGATAGTACATATAACTCCAAACTAAAAGTCTGTCTCCAGGTCTTTTTTACAAGTAGCCGCCGCCGTGTTTCAAATCGGCGTGCTTCAATATCACTGTAAAATTCAGAAATAAAATCCAACTTTGATAAAAAAAAAGTAATATTTCTTATAATAAATACTCTAACTTGATTTTTTAAAATTTAAATAATTATTTCTAAGTAACAAAATTGTACACAAGACATCCAGGCTTCTAAAGGAGTGAATATTTATTCAAAATAATTTGTTGTAAAGTAATAATTTTTTATTTCCAAGATGACTGAATAATTTTACACATTTAGAGAGTGGATTCTGGCATATTTATGAAGTACAATTTAAGTTTTAAAATATTTGAATGTTGGCATATAAAACGTCTTTACTGTGACCGTGTCTTGCTTAGAAATTCTCCTGTATATTTTTTTCGTAGGCCCCCCAAATGTACAAATGTAATGCTAGGGCTATTCTGTGCTTCTTTCATTTCTATAGCCCCAAATTTGTCATCTTGTACTATGGACTTTCTTTACCGTTCGAATGTATTTCTGTAAGTATACAAATCATTGCACAATACATGAACATACATTGTACATGAAATTTCAAAAAGGAATTTCTTTAAAGTAATGCGAGCCTATTATAACCACTATAACGGTTGCCAAGTTCAAGTACGAAATGTCATTTTTCAATCTGAACCTGTTTGGGTTATTTTTATTTATATTTAAATATAACGCAGCACAGTCAGGACACGCAATCCAATTTTGTTATGTGGGATCGACCGCTAAGAAATAAATGTTCCACTCTAGTGGATATGCAACTAAATTATTCAAATACTAACTGTATACTAAATGATAAATTGCATTTATATATATAAATTAGATTTTGGAATTTGCTTCTTGATGTCATCCAGTTGCATTGCACCCTTCAGCGTGCACGGCCCTGATACTAAGTGTATTTAAACCTTCATCTTCAGATTGGCGTTTTTGATATATTCCATTTGTTTACTATAGTACATGTAAGGCAAAATCGAAATTTAGAGTACTGGTAAAGTTTTACATTATCCAGAACCGAAGTAGTGGCCACTTTTTTAGTTCAAGTAGCACATTTTGTCCCGAAGTTCATTTTAACTATTTTTAACTATGACTTTCATCGTATTAAAAAGAAAAGTGTATTTCTTTTCACCGGCATCTGAAGTGACAGTATAAAAAGATTGCAGCATTATTAATTCTTTTCCATCATCTCATGAAACTCGCCAGAAATGGGGGACGTTCCATTGAGTAGAGCATCTACTCTCCAAAACACTTTCGCTCTCAAGCATTTAATATACAAAATTGCTACATGGACGGGATGGTTTTCTGCAACTGTTACAGCTATAATCAGAGCATTTTTAAGATTTGCTGTGTTCCAAAAGTCATTACGCCGCCTCCGCGATTTTTCACGGTGGAGACCTCTTCTCCACCGTGAAACAGCCACCGTGAGATAGCCACCGTGAGATAGCCTATAAATATGAGTTCCCATATTTATAGGCTATCTCCTTTTTGCAGCAAAGCCTTCAATTACTGAACGGAATCTAATTTTCTCTTTAGGCCGTCTACTTTCGAATTCGCAAATCGAATTTATTTTTCAGAGTTCTTAATTTTGAATACTTTAATTGCTGCTAAGTTGGCTTAGCATAATGGGTGTTGTCTTGATACTAATTAATTAAGATGATAGTTTTATTCGTCGGGGTCATCGAACTTTATCTAAAACAGTAAGAAGCATGACCATTAAATCATTAATAGGTCATTAAAAATGTTTGAACCATGACAGTTAACCCTTTAACGCGCAGTGATCCGCTCTGAGAACACCCAACTCTGACGTTTTGACTGTTGCCACTCACGAAGAATAGATTGGATTACTATAAAAATAGTTGCGGATGACCTAGCTCCACGAGAATCATTTACTTTTGAGCACGTCCTTTCCCGTAAAACAAAATGGTCACGATTCTTTTTAACAGCACTGACATCTGCTGAAAAATGGAAGAATGCGAGAACAACTGGAAAGATGGCCCAATGCTGAAAAAAAGGGCAGCCGTTGCCATCGCTCGACTTCACTACCAGCAAGATGGCGGACGATGCAAACGTTCATCGCGTGCCACAGATCTAGAGGCAGTTTTTTTGACGACAGCTGGCTGTAGCAAGATGGCGGACGATGGAAACGTTCATCGCGTGCCACAGATCTAGAGACCCTTTTTGACGCAGCTGGCTGTGCCACACACAGCCAGCTGTCGTCAAAAAAAGGGCCTCTAGATCTGTGGCACGCGATGAACGTTTCCATCGTCCGCCATCTTGCTGGTAGTTAAGTCGAGCGATGGCAACGGCTGCCCTTTTTTCAGCATTGGTAAAGGGTTGCGCCTTAAAGGGTTAATGGATGATACCGTCACAGAATAAATTTTTACATCGAAACCAACTACTGAAACTTTCGAATGAAAGACATAAAATTTATATTATTGTGATGCTTTTTTGTTCCACAGCAAGACCGTATGATGAAACACGCGAAATATTTTTACGCTAACTCGTTTTAAATTGAGTTCCATTTTTCGGACTGCTGCTGCCTCGGAACCGTCCCGCTACTTGACTTCCTGAAATAATTCATGTGTTCTTTTTTCTATGCCTCCCGCCATGGATCTGAATATGACCCAAGCGAACGTGCCAGGTGCCCCAAGCAGAAAGGTCGCTTTTGGAATGTTTATATTCTCAGAATGATGAAATTTTGAAGGATTGGAATCAAGCAGGGCTGGATTTTCTACTGGATCTCTGAAAGTTAGACCTGGGGGGCATGGTTGGATGTGGTCTAGAGTAGCCGTGGCTCGTTCATAGGCAGGCTGTTCAACTGCAGCACCCGTTTTCAGGGCAGACGCTTTGTTTGTTCTGCCGGGCCCGGGGGGAAAAGTATTTGCAATTTGTTTGCTAATGCGGTATCTTCCTATACATGAAGCAAAAGGAGGACATTACTTAAATTAGCCACATGAACATCATTTCCATGTTTTCAACATAAGAAAATGTAATGTTAAAACACTTTTGATCCTTTATAAAAATACTTACCTTAAATTTTGAAAAAAGTAATCATAAGTTCTTATGTATTGTTTAAGATAATTTTTAAACTAAAATAACATGATAAAATTTATAAGCTCGTTTAAAATCTGATTAAAAATGTTATCTGTACAAACTTTTAACCCTTTAACGCGCAGTGTTCCCGCTCTGGGAACACCCAACTCGGACGTTTTGACTGTTGCCAGTCACGAAGAATAAATTGGATTTCTATAAAAATAGTTGCGAGTGACAGAGCTCTGCGAGAATCCTTTACTTTTTAGCACGTCCTTTCCCGTAAAAAAAAAAAAAATGGTCACGATTATTTTTAACAGCACTGACATCTGCTGTTAAAAATAATCGTGACCATTTTTTTCGTATACATCTGCTGAAAAATGGAAGAATGCGAGAACAGCTGGATAGATTGCCCAATGCTGAAAAAAGGGCAGCCGTTGCCATCGCTCGACTTAACTACCAGCACGATGGCGGACGATCGAAACGTTCATCGTGTGCCACAGATCTAGAGACCCTTTTTTGACGACAGCTGGTTGTGTCGGCACAGCCGTTCGTCAAAAAAGGGTCTCTAGATCTTAGTACGCTAAGACAACTAATTTAGTTTAATGCACTTATCAAACTCGTTTGCTGGAAAGTGCCTATTGTATGTACTTTCATTATTTCTCATCTCACGTATAATCACTTTTATTCAACACAATACCTGAGATGTGTAGGGAATTATTTGAACGGTTGTTAAGAATGGAATTCCCCCCTCCCTTTCCTCTTAAGAATTATTTTCTTTCCTGTAGAAAAAATAAAATTCTCAATGTTTGCTAAACTTCAATTCCGTCTGCTTGAATTTGTGGTTTAAAATCTCGAAATTAAGGGTGAGTACTTGTAATTCACGGCGCCTAGAAAGATCTCCCCAATCGCCCGTCCATATGGTTTTTTGTAGGGAGGGGTGGAGGGAAAATCAGGTTCCTGCTCCAGAAAGATATTAGTCTTGAACCACTTCTACATTATACCAATACGTAAATCATAACGATAATATCGGAGTTAAAGGGGGAGACATGTCCCCCTCCCTCCCTGCCCGTGTCCATACATCCATGCGCCCCGCCCACCCTGTAAGTCTGCACCATGAAGCTCTGCACCACCTGTTTTGCCTGAATGTTATTGATATAGCATTCAGTAGAAAAAGTCTTTTGGCTTCCTTATTACATGTAGCCATGTAGCGTTCGTTACACCATTCTGAAGCTGGATGAACGATGTGGCGATTCCTTTTGGGGAACAAAAAAAAAAAAAAAAAAAAAAAAAAAAAGGGAAAACATATTTTCTCTCGTACTTCTTCTAGAAACATTCTCTTTTGCTCTGATGCGCACACATCCAAGTTCAAAAGAAGATTGATGCTGTAAGTACAATAGAAAGGGGTAACGTAAAGAAAGTTTTCTACGAAATTTGCAGGAAAGATCATCTGTATCATTTATGTAATATCGCGAGCGATTGTTAACAATAGACATACACTGGAGACCGTATTCTGTTATTTAAAGTACGGTTCTGTTTATGTTAGAAGATCGAAATAATCACGAGTTGATAGATTCCTTTTATTTTTAAGGTTGGTTTTGAAAGTGCATAGCCATTAGGATCAAATTTACATATTTGTTGGCTCAGGGCATTTAAACTTGCAGATTTTGTTTTTTCTTGGATCATATCATTTAAAGTGTTACTGACTGATATATCCCCAACCACCCTTGTGGATATTATTTAAAACTAACACATATACTGTCAAATGAATAACGCAAGACATTTTCTACAAGTTAATTCATCATAATTAAAATGATAAATAATTCGAGACACAGAATTGGCCGTCGGAAAAATCCTCTATTTCTTATAAATGTAAGCAGTGAAATTTGAAGGTTGCAGTGAAGCAGTGAAATGGAAGCAGTGAAATTTGAAAGTTTTTAATCTGCGGAGTCTGAGGGGCCCTTGGTACGTGCCCTGAAATCCTTGCCATAAATCAGTTCCTGATGGTTTGAAGCCTTAGGCTTTTGCGTTCTAGTTAAAAGAACACTGATTTTCTCAAAATTGAAAATCATACCGAAATTAGTAATAGAAAATATGCTCCTTTAAATTATTAAAAGAATCACAAAGTCGTATATCGGCTAAAATTCAAACTGTCAACATAAACTGTACTAAAAGTCCTGCTATATTTAAAATTAGAGATGTGTGTTTTCAAAGTTTCAAAAAACATTATACAGTAGCTAAAGTATTGACACTTCTTTGTAGAATTTTATGAAAGTTAGGAATTTTAGCCAAAATAAGCCTGTAATTGTCTTTGTGTTGATACCTCTAATTTGTGGGGATTTGACTGCAGCCAAATTCACTTTCGCAGTAGTCAGGCTATATCGATGTTTGAGAATTTTATTTAGTCAAATTTTTCTGATCATAATTTATTATTATTATTATTATTATTATTATTATTTTAAAGAAACAGTGTAGTAAGTTGTTTTAGGTAGATAAATAAATGTGTTAGAAAATTCCCTAATATTATTTAAAGTTTACATGAAAAATAGGTTATTGTAATCAATGCTTTGAGAACTGAATAATAATTGATTTATCCATTAACGTTTTATTTTTCGCAGTTTGTATATAAAATTAATCAGTATTTATACAAATCAACTTAACGACGAATAATATGAGTTTTATCGCGAATAGCTGTAAAAGTTTGAAGATCACAACGCCTTAACTGATGTAACTACAATTACAATTATTCCAATAAAGATTTTAGGGGAAAATTTAACCATGAAATTATAAAAAGTGCTCGCTTTAACTTTCTCACAATAGTAGTTGTTAGTAATAAACTTAATTTATGAGAGATTTTCTTTTTTCGGTTTAGGATTTTATTTTGTTTATGCATAAATTTGCTTTTCATGTTTAAATTATAGACCCTATTTCAAATACAGCGGCTAAACCTTTTCTTGAGCTGCACCCCTTCCCATCCACTCCACTAACTTCGTATGTAATGAGATCGTATATAATACGCAGCATGCTGGTACGATTCGCGCCTTACGGTTCACAACTGCACGTTCCAACAGAGCTGTTCTGTCTCACCATGGCCGAGTGGATAAGATACTGAACATGAGAGATGGCTGAAGTGTTAAGGTCCCGGTTTCGAGCCTCTCGCGTGGCTGTCGATCAAACGGTCTAGAGTTTTGGACGGTTTTCTCCAGATGTAACGTGAATACGCGTTAGAACCCCTTAAAAAGATCTCCGCCCAAGGCACCCCCTCCCTGTGCTGCTGCCCTTCGTTTAGGCTTACCATAACACACAAACAATCAAGTAAGAATGTGTTGGAATGCTCTTTTGGATCGACGTATTCTGCATGATTCCTTCAATTTAAAAATAAACAAAAAATAGATAAGTTGAGAGTTGTAAGATTAAATTAGATTAAATAGATTGTAGATTAAATTAAAAATAGATAAGTTGAGATATTTTTAAGGACATTACTAGGATTTTTGGTACTGGCAGACGTATTCTATTATTCTTGCAACGTTTTGTGATAAACAGACGTGCAGGGCGGCCCTGTAGGAATGAATGCGAGACGAAACGAGACGAGACCGAGGTTTACAGCTTTTTTGCGAGACAGAGGTTTTATCATTAGGATATATACGGATCTTGCGAAACAAGACGACCCCCTTTTTTTTTCTCGCGTCCATCCTTAGCCTTGTAGGAACGGGACTTTGCCGTTTTCCGATTATGTCCATCGCGGAATTTCCCCAGAAGGAGATCCCTCCTGCGTCTAATCGTCCTCGTTTCCTGCATTTGTTTTTGCGTCCGAGGTGCGCGCGTGCATACAGGCTCACTCTGCCGTTCCTAACATTTTCCACTCGGGCTAGCGTAAAAATTTTATCCCATTTTTCACGCTTATTTTTATTGGCGTGTTTTAGGATCGCAGGAAGGACGTTTCTCTCTTTCTCCGCTTTGAACTGCAGAACAATGTCCTCTGTACGGTCTGAATGAATTGAAGTTGAATTTTGAATTTTTATTTATTTTATTTTTTAAATTTAAGGCTCGCCGCTAACAGTGGTGTATCAGAGCGGGCATCTTGCGGGTGACGTGGTTGACATATAATTAGAAAGAGATTAAGTTTTCCACATGGTAAACTTTTCTAGTTGCTTCATCGCTCTAGAAAAAATAGATTTTTTTATTGAAAGATCAAGAGATATAGTAGCATGGAAGCCCAGTAGCGAATCCAGGGAAGGGGGCTCGGGGGCTTGATCCCCCTCTCCCCCGATATATATAGGATGACTGCTAATTCATGGTACAAACTTTGAGGGCTGGCACAGGACACTATAACAATCCCATTTTGTACAGGAATGGACGGTCAAAAGTGAAGCGTCGAAGCACAAACACAGGAAAAAACAAATGCAGGAGACGGAGGAGAAACGGAGTTAGTAGTTGCTTCCGTTGCATTGGATATTTTATTCAAGTCAGATGAACTTTTTAAAAATAAATTTACCCGCTACTAAAAAATGTATGCAGCTTTAGGGGACATATGGGCAACCTCTGGCCCGAGAGGCAGATGTGGCTTTTCCCAACTTTTGATTCAGCCATCGGAACATATCAAAATATCAAGTAAATCCCATACAAACCATTCAAAGTCCCATAAAAGTCCAATTAAACGGCCCGCGACTTCGCTAACATCTTAAAGTTTGGCCCGCAACTTTCCAAAAGTTGAACATACCTGCTTTAAGGTAGCATTTTCCTGCATGCACCTTTTATCTACTAAGGTCAAATGAAGTTTTTTTTTTTTAAGTTATTGCCTTTCAAAAGAAATTTCCATGCATTCGCGATTCTATATACAAAATGAGACCTTTCGAGAGAGCCAGGCCTTACAAGAGGGGTGGCAGACGTGTAGTCGGTTCTGGGATCGTGAATTTTTCAGCGAAAATGCGTTACAAATTTCATTTATACATCTCTAAAAATTCTGTCTCCTTACTAGTGAACTTCGAAAGCTAATTTTATCCTATTAAAACTGGCCCCCAACCTTTGATAATCCTCGCTTTTCGTCTAGTTTTCAGTGTACAAGGTCCTTTTTTTTTTCCTTATGATGAATGCGCTTTATGTTTAAGCTGGGTTTGGACACGGTTTCGGGAATTAATCCTTTAAGTAAGCTTCGGAAATAAAGAGAAAGCACCTCGTATCAACCGTTACTCCAATCTGAATCACTCATCATCACCCCCATTGTAAGGAAAACCATTCCGGGTACGGCCACTTCAAATCCTGTGTGCGTTCCTTTTTTCCCCTCCTCTTTACGGGCGACCTCCAATTGCAAATGCTCACGCGTTTCCGGATTTGTCAAAGGAAATAGTCAGCGGTTAATTCACGCATTTGCCCAGTGAATTAAACGCTGTGATGAACCAAATGTTACAATCGTTGTTGGTCAGCACGGGAAGTTATTATTGCTTCCTTTTTTTAAGACTCAAAATAACTTTTTTTTTGTGTGTGTTTGTGTGTACATAGTACCCAGAATTATCCCAGTATAAACTAAAGTAACGCGAGCAGGGAATTGAAAATTGTACAGATTTTCGGTTTATCTGTCTGTCCGTGCTGCAAATGGACAATGGCAGATCCAGAGGGGGGAAGAGGGGCAAGTGTTCCCACCCCCCGCAGATGAACTAAATTCACATCATAGAAGATTGACTTAGTAAATTGAAATTGCAAGAAAAAGGAGAAAAGAAGTTTGTGTCTCCTCCAAAATGTTTTCATGATCCGCCATTGTAAATGGGCATTGATTGCTTTTTTATAAATGTTTTATGGAAAAATGTGTACATAGAATGCATAGTTCTATATGGAGCACACTAAATAATTCCAATACTCAGCGATCTTCGGGCACTCGCTCTTTAAAGTGCATTTTAGAGACATTCCTCTGATTAAAAAAAAAAAGAAAGAAAGAAAGAAAAGAGAGAGAAATGTGTGTTATTCGATTTTTTAAAGAACTCTCGCCATCATTTTTAGTTCGTTTAGAGTGGCGAACAAAATAATCAGCTTAATTAGGCTTCTAGGCTGCTAAACATTGGCGGATGCAGAGGGGGGACACAGGGGCACGTGCCCCCCCCCCCACATCAATGAAGCTTACACTATAGAAGATTGACTTATTTTGTAAATTCAAGTCATTCTATAAGGAAATGTGACAAAAATTGTCTTGTGCCCCCTCCAGAATTTTTTTTTTGGATCCGCCGCTGCTGCTAAACAAAGCTTGTAGGTAGGAATGGACGCGAGACCATGCGAGACGAGAAATGGCTAAGGTCTCATCTCATCTAGCAGTTTTACCTCGAAGTCCGGTCTCGTCTCGCAAAAGCGCAAGACCACGAGAAGTCTCGTCCCACGGTATTGCGTCAATCCTTATCTGAAACTGATTAAATGGGATAAACGACTATTAGACATTTTGATGTGAAAAATTATGCGAGACCGGTCTCGCACCCGGAGGTTTCTTCTCGCAGTCTTGTCTTGCACCCGGAGGTCTCGCCTCTTAACAGCGCGGGACCACGAGAAGTCTCATCTTGTCGCGCGGCCTCGCGTCCATCCCTACTTCCAGACGCTAAGCAAAAATAATGTCTTATTTCTGTTAGAATAGATGAAGTTGAGAGTAAACACCCAGTAGAGATAATAAAATAGGACAAACATTTATTTTTTAACAAAAATTCAGCTACTTACTGTCAGTAGTACAAACATATACACCAGGCCCGGACTGGCCAGGTCGGCTGATCGGCGATCGCCGAGGGCCCCCGGCTTAAGGGGGGCCCCGGAGAGGCCGCACAAAATGGATTACTACTTTATAGTTAGAGGATTTTGACATATATCAGAGCAATTGGATAATTTATTTCCCAGTAATCTTGCGTACTTATGTAGTGTCGAAGCGGAGGACCCCAGGAACCCCCCCAAGAGTCAGGGGCCCCAAAATCTCTAAAATAGTTAAATGTGGGTTCTAGGCAAGTAAGACTAAATTCCAAATCTTGCATATTCTTGTTATTCCCTCTAAATTAATCAGTAAGGGGCCCCTTGTCAATCTCTAGCCGAGGGCCCCCAAAGGAGCCTGTCCGGGCCTGATATACACTTATCACAACCTTGTGTAGCAGAGCATTTCATCTTTTATAAACCAATCTCGAACTATAATCACACTCTTTGCCGGCTGGACCTATTAGAAGAAACTACAAAACAAGTTTGCCTAAACTAGAAAGCAAAAGTGGTACCTTACTTTTTATATGCCCGAAATAAAATTAACGTCAACAATTTGTTTTGGATGCTTTCCCTGTTTTCGTAGCAAAAACGCGATGGCAGAGTTTCTTTTCTGTGCCCATCGTTGCTTCCTGTCGTGAGCATATTAATGCCCCTTCTCTGTGTTCCAAACAAACACGAAATGCGTCCCTGCTGTAGTATATCTGAGCTGAAGAAAGGCTGACAAAACTGTTTCGCAGTGGTCATGGGCAGAATATTTCCCGGGGGGGGGGGGGCAAAGACTACTTCAACGTATGGTTACCATGTTGGAAAGAGCAAAAAAGCAACGGAAAACACAGCATACAAAAATTCAGGGGGGCCATTGCCCCCCTTGCCCTATGCTGCCGGCGCCCATGACAGTGGCAGACACGTGAATTAGATTACGATGGAAAGTGTTTTACAATCGACAAGTTCTGCAACGTCGATCACTGCAATGGAGAAAACTGCTTTTACAAATTGAAGGCTTCAGAGGAAACTAGAGTTAAATCTTTTTCAACAATTATTTTTCTTCTCAAAATATTCAACTAATGTTATTTCGATACAATATTTCTTTAATGCAATTAGAACATTAATTCTATTCATTAGAATTCCACGAAAAAACACTGCGGTGGTCGTTTCTCAGAAGAGAGTGTGGAAGCCTCGTTAAGATTCACTTAGATGCTATAAAGGGATGTTTTGATTTTTTTCAAAGCAGACTGGAAGAATGCTAAATTTAATACGTTAAAAATAATTTAGAGCTTCTCCTTTGAAATAAAAGTAGGGCTACGTTTGAGCCCTTCCATCTTGCTTGCACCATTGCGCTTAACACTTTCAGATCTGATTAAATAATTTATCTTTGTGCATTCAATATTTTCACTTTTAAAATAGAGATTAAATTTATAATTTAAAAAACTTGATTATCAAATTTTCGGTTTTTTTAAATTTATTTTTAATTTTTTTTTTTTTTTATGTGCCCAGATTAGGACATTCATCCTGTAAGCTAGGTAATTTTTGTGTAATGAGGACGCAGGGTCTAAAAGGGTTAAGATGAGCAGATTCCTCATCTAATTGTCGGTTCATTTTTAAAAGCAAAACAAAAATAGTACTTCTGCGACACACTTTCATGTTTTAAAGCTATTTCGTAAAAATAAAATAAATAAAATTGCTATAGCTTTCATTTCAACAAAATTAAACAACCCCACTATGCTTAAATTTTGAGATTTGGTAATCGGAATTCAAAGCGTCAATAAAAACTGGGAGCATGCAGTCACTGTTATATCTGCTTAAGTATATACTATATACACTTATGAATGAAGTTAACGGCGTGTAAAATTAACACTTTATGACCCCGACAGGAGTTTTAAGTCTCATCATTAAAACTATTTAATAGGACATAAATCTGCAATAAATGACCGACGAGGTCTTTAATTTCCTGTTGTGTAGTATTTAATTTATAATGAGATATTTGTAATACATAAAAACATTATTTAAAATGATATGTTTCTGATGCTACATAAAAAATTTCAAAACTTATTTTTCATCAGGCAAATTAACTTGGGACATATAGGGTAAAGTCTGTAGTTTGAAAAAACGAAATCTCTTACATGGTCTCTGTACGCAAATTAAAACAAAATAATTGCGCTGGGGAGTCGAAAAAATTCAGGGTGATTTTTCATAAGCTGCACTACACACTGGAATAAACGAAAAAAGGTTACCTTTTATGAAACTTCTAGAAAAAATTCTCGGAATTGCACAGCAACATTTTTCAAAGAGTAACACACTTTGCAAAATTTTCACTTTTAAGAATTTTTTCTCTGCTTCGTAACTGATACAGGTTTATCATTTGTGTATAGTATAACTTGTGAAGCGATATCTTCAACAAATTTCAAGTCCCCGACATAATTAGTTTTCTTTTGTATTTATGTACTAGACGCACATGATTTTATTGAACTACTACTGTCTTAATTGAAAAGACCTTGCAGACATCAAGTTGAAAAGTGTTTTGTGCGTTACTCTTATTTACCTCATCGTGGTAATTAAATTTTCTTTTCCCCCCAAGACCTTGGAATGTAGTCAAACGTACAAGCGGTTTTTTTTTTTTTTTTTCCCTAACGGCTTTATATAAATTACTTCCTGGGGTATTAGAATCAAACGTGAAAGAGAGAAAAAGGGGAACATACGGCAGGAATTCGCCGCATCTTTTCATTTTCACCAAGATGACCTCATTCTTGTCTCGAGACATGTCCTACGACGGATAATTACGGCCGGATTAGTCTTTCACTTCGCCGGCCGCTTCCCGGTCAGAGGCGACTGCAGAGGTTTCAACTTGTCTGAGTGACTGTTGTTGCCAGAGTGAGGAAAAGAGCAGTTAAATTAATTCATTGACAAGCCAAGGGGGATACAGTAATTTTTTTATTTCGGATTTCTTTATCATCTTTTTCCTTTTTTCGCAACCATGTTTATCTTAAGAGCTTTGCAGGTAAATCCAAACAAGCATGTTAAATTCGTCGGTAAGATGAAAAATGGTAAATTGACCGATGAATTTAACACGGGCGCATTTGCATTTATCCGCCCGTAAAATGTTTGGTGAATATGACCGTTAGTAACAAGTAAACACTCGCCTACATTTTTCTTTGGGTCCCGCAGTGGTCTTGTCGGTAAACTGTTTTTTTCCGAAAGAACAGAGAAAGTGAAGCAGTGCCGACTTGGCCAGTGCTTGGGAGTGTGAAAAAAGCTCTCAGATGGACTGATGTGGGACTGTGCACGCTAATGGGAGTTGGTACACATAAAATCTGTTCGTGATTTCCAATGTCCTTCGGGTGCAAACGATACCTCTGGGGGTGCCGATTTCAGGTGCGAGGTCTCTCATCTGAAATGGGTTCAAAATTAGGAGACCACTCGTAGAGGGCAACGTTGGTCTGCCTAATAGGCGCCCCATAATGAAATAACCAACATCTGAGGTTCTCGAAGTGGTCAAGCTTCCAGTAGCCGCTGACCTAGCCATTAGAAAGAAAGAAAAAATCTGATGTGTCCAACACATGACTTCCTTGCACGTCTATTAGATCAAAAATATTTTCGACGCACTTCCTCTAAACTTATTTGTTTGAAAGAGATAAAATATCAATAATAGTAAGGTTTAGCGATTTCTAGACAAATATTTCGATATCGCCAAGCTGAGTTCAATTTGAAATATTTCCTTCTGACAATTTATTTGGCGATATTTCACCAAAAGCCGACAAACTTGAGATAGTCTGCGAGATTTTGGGGATAGCCAAAGTAGTCATTGACCACAGACTTTCAATGAATTGAATGCATCCATACACCTCAATGTATTTAAAGTCATTTGGCTCACCCTGTAAATAAATTCTCAGTCGATTGCTGTCAAAAAAGATTTGGAAAACAGTTAGATATTACAATAGTTCTAAATACAAAAGTTCAAAAATTTACGGGTTAAAGTTTTAGTGTTATACAAAATACGAAATAATTTTTGGCGCCAAATTTGGCGATATTTCGGCGAAACTCTTCAATGTCGACGAAATTTGGCGAGATTTTAAGCATGAACCAAACAATGACAGATTGCCGCCAAATTTGGCGATATTTCGCCAAAACTCGCCAAGAACGATGACAAATGGCGATACTTTGGGCATGGACCAAATGACTGACTATCGCCAAATTTGGCGATATTTCGCCAAAACTCGCCAAGGTCGAGGACAGACGGCGAGTTTTTGGGCATGTACCAAACAATGACTGTCTACAGTTGTATTATATTGAAGATGTCCATAGACATTAAAGTACTAAAATTCTTTTCGGTGGTCCTGTAAATAAACTCTCCAGTAGATTGGAACTAAAAATCGAGATACACAACTAGATGTTACAACATTCTTATATATGAAATTTCATAATAGTTTTTGAGATTTGAGAGTTAAATATGCACACACGTACACCAAAAGTCGCCAAGCTTGGCGACTTTTGGCATAGTTCTCGAGGGAGGCACGTGACCGTGGTCGGACCATTACCTAACTTATGTGGTAGGACGGTATTGTGCTTGAAATGGATGAATGCCCCTAAAATTGCCATTGACCGTAATGTATTGGAAATCTTTTGAGTGTTCCTGTAGCAGAACTACAAATGATAAAGACACTTTTTTTAATGGAGAAATTCATTTTCTAACTCTTTACAGCATACATCACTTCTGAGTCGTTTGAAATAGCCCAATACCTCTAAAAAACGCTTTGATGAATTTCGGGCCATAGAGCGTAATGTATTTCGAATCTTTTGGGCGGTTCTGTAGATAAACTATCCAGTCGAATGGAATCGAAAGGGGAGGTGCACAACTAGATGTTACAGCAATCCTAAATATAAAGTTTCAACATTCTACGCCTAATAGTTTTTGAGATATGCGAGTTTAATGAGTTTCGGCCCATTGAGCGTAATGTATTTCGAATGTTTTGGGCAGTCCTGTAGATAAACTATCCAGTCGAATGGAACCAAAAGGAGAGGTGCACAACTAGATGTTACAACTATCCAAAATATGAAGTTTCGACATTCTACGCCTAATAGCTTTTGAGTTAGGCGAGTTTAATGAATTTCGGTCCATAGAGCGTAATGTATTTCGAATCTTTTGGGCGGTCCTGTACATAAACTATCCATTCGATTGCCACCAAAAGGGGAGGTGCACAACTAGATCATAGAACAATCCTAAATATCAAATCTCAACATTCTACGACCAATAGTTTTTGAGATATGCGAGTTACATACATACGTACGTACGTACGTACGTACGTACAGACGGCATGGAAAAACTGGCCACAGCAGACTCGCCGCTGGTCAAAATGTGTTGCAGACGCGTTAATATGATCGTGCATGCTAGCCTACGATAGGATGCATCGAAAAAATTTTTAAAATTAAATTTAGAGGTAGTCAAAATCGGTTTTTTTGTCGAAATTTGGCCCCCAAAATTTTTCGGGATCACATTACTTCCTTATACTACGTACAAGGAAGTAAAAAACAAACATATTTCTTTATCGGTAGAGCATAGTTTTAAATTGTAGTAGCGCTCAACTCATTTTAGGCGTTTTATGATTTTTTATTTATTTATTTTTATTTTTTTGTATCTCATTTGGGGGGGGGGAGATATCTCATTCGCTTGACTCCAAAGAAATGTATACTCTGAAACAGTATCAATTATTTTATTGCTTCTTTATTCATTAAAATACCTATTATATAAACAAGAGTTAAATCTGTTACTAATAATGTAATATGTAATTTCATCCTTCTATTTAAATATGGTCCCGCCCGTAATTTCTGATCGAGCGCATCTGCTGCTGTACTTTTCAGAAATTAAAAGATGTTGGGCGGTTAGTTTGCTGTGGTTCAGCTACTTATAAAAAAACATTGTGGCGTCATAAATAAAACGATGGAAGCCTTTTGCTCACACAAAAAAAATTTATTAGACGGCGCATACAAGCACATAAAATGGAGTTGGAATTTACTGGTTCGCGTTACCCTTTTTTGACGCGACACAGCCAGCTGTCGTCAAAAAAGGGTCTCTCGATCTGTGGCACGCGATGAGCGTTTCGATCGTCCGCCCTCTTGCTGGTCGTTAAGTCGAGCGATGGCAACGACTGCCCTTTTTTCAGCATCATTGGGAAAGGGTTGCGCCTCAAAGGGATAACCGGCGGCTGTCTGGTCCCGTGTAGGTCGGATCATCAAAATTGCACTGTATGAGCTCAAGGCAGTAGACTGGAGGGAGAGGATCATGAGGGTTTGATCTCTCCCGAAATTTTAGTCAATGCATTAGTATTTTTCATTTGCGTTGACTCTGGAGATGAATTGTAGCGAAAAAAAAAGGGGGGGTGCTACATATCTCCCCCCTAAAATATTTTTCTGGCTGCGGCCTTGTATCAGCTGATACATGTATTCTGACCGTTGTTGATGGTGAGAGTCCACTTTGTATAGATTGTATTATTTTAACATTCCAAGTGGCTGTAACATAAAATCGCGTCCACTTTTCCCCAGTTTTCACTGCAATGCATCTATAATTTAAATTATTTATAACACTTGGGTATCATAAAAGGGTTAACCCTCCGAGCATCTTGGAAATGGGCAAATAATAATAAAGTTGTTTTCACGGTAAAATTTTTAAGCAGAGTTAAATTCATAAAAAATAGGAAAATTTTAATAGGAAAAGTTGCCATTATTAAAAAAAAAAGCGCCTAAATTACTGTCAATATTTAATCTCAAACATATTTTATGATACCTAAGTGTTTTAAATAATTCATAAATTGTAGATGAATGCAGTGAAAACTGGAATAAAGGGGACGTGATTTTTTAAAAACTTTTAATGCGAGATGCAAGTGTCCCGTTAGTAGTAAAAACATTGAAAAAGAGCAAACTGGGCAACAACCCAGGCCACTAAACGTTGTTCAATTCTTAGGCACCAGATAGTCAAAAAACTTCTTTTATTTTTTGTGGGTTTTTTATATTTCATTCCTGAGTTTTTACGCGTGTTGCGATACTCCTTAAATATCCCAGTTTTTCAAAAACTCTCAAATTTTCACCATTTCCTTAATTCATTTTTAAAAACTGTACACAAGCCTCGATTCTTGAAAATAATCGTTGGAAGGAGCTGAATTCTAATTCTGCACTGATGAACTATAATCCCGACCGGAGCATTTCTCTCTCCATAGAAAGTTATTTATAAAAACTATATATACCTATAAATAGCTATGTGTAAAAATTAACGATAGTAAATCATTTTGTTTCATAATCTGTCCTGTCCGTCTACACCAGTGGTTCCCAACCTTTTCTTAATTACGACCCCTTTTAGATTTTTCAAAAATGTTCGCGACCCCCCCCCCCCCACATCCGCCATGTTTGGCCAATAAAACAAACAAAAAAGCCTCACATGTCACAGAGGTTATGACACTGAAAATGGTAGACGGCCGAAATGTGAAGGTCTCGGTTCGGGTCCCATCTCGTGGCTGTTGATCTAACGGTATGGAGTAGGATGGTTTAAAAAAAAAAAAAAAAATTTTTTTAACTCTCTCCCCTCCCCCCACTTTGATGACATAGTGTGAGTTAATGCACCTGTTAAAATATTAGATCATTTGAAGATTATTTAGAGGTAGCTCAAAAACCCTGAAGTTTGCTAATTTTAGTGTCAAACTTTGTATTATAACGATAGTCAATACAGTAAATAAATATCAGTAAATCAAAGGTAAGAACTTATAGTTTTTTAATGAATAGTAGTTTAGTTTTATTATATTTAATCATGAAACATTACCTATAAAAATACAGCCAAGATAATGTCAAGTAATGTTGTCCATCTGTAAAACTAAAAACCTGAACAAATTAAAATGCACATTAGGATGGATTAGAAATTCATTGCTTTGGATTTAGGAAGTACTGGTATTAGCAGTCTGCATGGTAGCACCCAACTTCATCAGTGTAGTCTTCTCAGAGGTTTTGAATTGCTTCCTTTGGGTCTCAACCACTTCCAAAAGGTATTGTTTCTGCTCTTCATTTTTGGTTAATTTGTCATTGAACTGAGTAATAAGAGCGATACCTCTTTCAGCACAGTCATTAACTACTTTAGTACCTTTCACTATATCTCTGGATTTCTTGTAAGAATCTAATCCCTTCCATTCTGAGGGATCTACTTCTAAGAATGAAGTATCAAGTTGCATTGAATTGAAGAGCGCCAGAGATCACTGTCACAAAATCTTCTAAAGATTTTAGGTGAATGTAATTTGTTTTGTCATCAAATCGTTTCAATTGCTTTTGTGTCATTTCTTTTTTTTTTTCCTTGAACCATGCTCACTTTTGTTTCTGCAGACACATTGTTAGAAAACAAACGGAGCCCAACCAGTTCTTCTCCTAGGTACCAAAGATGTCATTTTATTGCGGTTGTTACCTTGCTTGCAATGTTTTTGTTGAAGTCTGCATGTTTGTGAAGTTTTACCAAAAACTGCAGATCATAATCAGGAGCTTCTGTTGCAATAGTAACAGTAAACCAGTGCTTCATATATAAAAGTGTGACAAACAGGTTAAACTCTATCAAAGCATTCTTCTGTCTTGATGTTAGTTTAAACTGTTGATGAAATAGCCATATCTTGTAAGAGTAAATAATCTTTGCCATCCACCGTGCATGATGGAAAGCACCTGGAGCTCTGAAGTGAATACCTTTAGGAGGAGCTTCGCCCGAAAAGATCAATACTATTTCAAGAAGTTCTCTGTAGTCATCGTGGGGTGCTTCTCATTTCGTAAAGTTGTAAAGGCAAATTCTATAGCATTTTTCTTCAGCTCTTGCAGTTCAGCAGCAACCGTTCTTCGACCAATCTCGTCTATTTTATATGTTTCAAACTTTTGTAGATCAATGAAGTTCCAATATTCTTTAAACCTTTTAAAAAGAAGAACATTTGGTCCAGATGATGGCCCAAAACACAGAGTGAATACATCTGCAAGAATAATTTCATGGATATGATGTTGAACATGCAAAGTACAGTAGGTTTCTTCCTATATGTTTTTCAATGAGAGTGCAAGCTCCAGAATTTATTCCAGTGTTTTTTCCGCCATTTCCTTTCGGTAAGATATTCTTGCTTTTCTTACACTTCTTTTTAATATATTCTAGTCATCAACTTTAAGGTCTAAACTGTATACAGTTGCTGGAATAACATTATTTTGAGTTGAAGTTATTATTTGGAGTTGGAGTAAAAATTATTTAGCGTTCGACAAGTTGTTATGTGAGTTCCAGACAAGGACTAATCCTTGTCAGAACCTTAAATTATACTAAACTTATTGTCACTAAAACAAATATCTATTTTATAAACACATATTATTGCTATACCAATTGAAATGTAAATTCTTATACAGAAAACATGTTGTTTTCCATATACACTAAAAGGCAATTCCACAGTGTCGGACATAAAAATTGCATAAAATTTTGTCGTAAAAACTAAAATTTCTAAGCATTAAAGTACTTAAAACAAATCAAAATATTTTTTTAAATACTTAACTATGTTTGTAGACTTATGAAATATAAAAATAATTTCTGCAAAAATTTGTAATTTCAAAAAAAAAAAAAAAAAAAAAAAAAAAAATTAATAAATCATGGTGTCGGATGTAAGAGGCTAAAACTGAAAAATGAGACTTGCAAAACTAAAATCTAAAATTCAGGTCAATGGTTTGATCTGCAAAATTCTAACTACTTTTATGCTAAAATACATTGATGAAAGATAAATAACTTATGGTTTGTTTTTGTTTATTTAAATTGAATTAAGGTGCAAATTGATTTTGAAATTGGTGTCGGACGTAAAATCTTGGTGTCGGATGTAAAACGTACAAAAAATTAATTGTTTAAAATTAATTTGGGTTGCACATTTTTAATAGTAAATGAAGTCCTGATTTGCAGTGAAAATATTTTATAAAATAACCCAACCAATTTTATACAGGTACAACTTTAAAGCAATTTAGTGTCGAACGTAAATTTATCAAGTGCCTGAGATAAAAAAGCTCTTCAGGACAAAAAATATATCATAAAAGTTTGATTTTGTTAAACTATGCTCTTCTAAAGTGTTATGGCAACCATTTGAATTCATTTAAACATGAAATATATTGCAATTATATATCAAAATACCAATTTCAAAATGATATTTAAAAAAATGAGTCAGCAGCATCACTATAATGTCTTTATTTAAAGGCCTATAATTCCTCCAGACTTAAATTTTAGTGATAATTTTTATTATTTTCTTATACTTTAATTCATGACCTTTAAAATAGTACCTCATTTGTGAAAAAAATTGATTTTAAAAATTTAGTCACCAGTTCCCTATTTCTGTGGAATTGCCCTAAAGGCTGAAACTTTAACGCCTTTGAGCTACCTCTAAATAACCTTTAAATGATCTAATATTTTAACAGGAGCATTAACTCTCATAATCTCACCAAATTAGAGGGTGAGAGTTTAACTTTTCAAAAAAGAACATTTTCTCCATAGGCAGCAAAACCACCCTAGTATGGAGTTTTGGTAGGTTTGCTCCAGATGTAACGTGAATGCGCGTTAGAACCCCTTAGAAAGTCATCCTCCCAAGGCACCCCCATCCTGCCATAATCACACAAATAAACAAACAAACAAACAAAATATTAATAATGAAAAAATATATCTTGCAATTTAAAATTGACATCTTTTTATTAGGTACTGATTAGTAATAGGATGATTGAGATTGAATTTGACTGACAAATTTTGCTATTCTTAGCTGAATATTGGACAAAGCCACCTGCATATCATCTTAAACATCTAATTTATTACTGGCTTTTGTCTTGATCTGCAAGAGTTGAAAATCCAACTTCACGTAGATAAGTTGATGCAAGTGGCACTAACATGTGACACGAAAGCTTAGAAATTATCGGATATAAGCAACGCATAGCACCCCAAAATTAGAGATGAGTTCGGGCTCATTTTTTTAAGCCCGAGCCCGCCTGAGCCCAAAATTTCAGCTAAAGATAAAAAAAAAATTCAATAACTTCATTGATAGAATACAATAAATTTTGCCGTTTATGCAAATTAAAGAAAAATATAGTTGCAAACTCCCGATGCACTTTCTAATTCTTTATATCCATGTTTATCAAATAATGTCGGATCTCATGACTAACTAATGAATATAAGCCGCCGTTCTGAAATACCCAAAGAGCTTCACGCACCTTCTAGACGCCTGTGCCACTAATTTTTTTTTATAAGTACTTTTATTTTCCTCGTGAATCACTTTAAAATTTGTTCAAGGAGTATGTTCAATAAGAAGAAATTTTTCACGAGCCCGAGCCCGAACGCTGTTGTAAATTACAGAGCCCGAGCCCGGTTCGGACGCGGGCTCGGGCTGAGCTCGTCTCATCTCTACAACCTATTGTTCATTGAACTCTGGGAAAAATCTTTGAATTTCAGATTCAAGAGCTTCAAGGTGGCTTCTAATTACCTCCTTTAAATTAATTGCAATTCCTATTTCCGATTCTTCTGTCTTAATGCATAGTTCTCACAGTTCTCAAGCATTAGTTAACTCTCCTAGATTCGCCGACATCTGTTTTTGTACCTTTGATACAAAAGCCCTGACGAGAATAGGGATTTTTACTTTCCAAAGCGAAAAGGGAGAAAGGGTATTTCATTTCAGAGAAACGTGAAAATAGTTTACGATTAATTTCCTACAAAAGCGGTCATCGGCGACCCCCGAATAAAGTCATGACGACCCACTTGAGGGTCGCGACCCCCCGGTCTACACAGTATCACTGAAACACCAGAAATAAAATAAATTAAATAAATATATCCTGAACAAATACTTGGACAAATTTTATGGTCTATTCAAAGAAAACAACAGACAAGACATTTCAGTAGGTAAAAAGTAAAATGGCTAAACATTTTGAGACTTCAAAATGTAGCTTTTACATTCCAAACAAGCATTGTGTTAAAATATGTTAGTTAGTAAAGTCACAATAGAAAGGAGGTTTTTTTTTTTTTTTTTTTAATTTGGAGGAAAAAAGAATCTTTTAAAATCTCCAATTTTGAAATGGAATTAAATATGTTTTACCCAAGAAAACTAAAAGCCTACGCACGCCCCTGGTTCTGTTACACTTTAATAATTCTAATTATTTAGGAAAAATAATTATTTGAGTAACAACGTATAAAAATTCAGAACTAGTGTGAATATATTAACCATTGAATAACAAGAGAATAAAATTGGTTATAGAAACAGTTTTTATGCATTAGGTGCTTAAGTGCCTACGCGACGATTTCAAGACGGCCCAGTATCTGAGTCGACCGACAAAATCAGGAAGAGAACGTGGCCGTTTCCACGATCTTTAACACCGCCCGCGTTCCTGGCGCTCTCAAAAAGCTACACTTTCAAGGTCTCTCCTGAAAAATCAGGTCAAAAGGAATTTTTTAAGCTCACTGTTTTGTTAAAAAAATAAAATAAAATAAAAATCTTCCCGCTGAAAGCTGTCGGACATCGTGCGTGTTCCACTCCCCGCAAGTCTCGGTGTTTTTTTTTTTTTTTTTTTTTTTTTTCCTTTCCACGTTTTTCTCATTGTTCATCGAAGCTCAGAGTAACAGGTTCCTCAGAACAATGACCAGATCAGAATGGACTGGATTTTCCTTCTCTGACCGCGCCACTTCGCACAGCTTAAATAGAAAAAATAAAATAAAACGAAGAAAGAAATACCACACAAATAAATTATATAAAACAGAACTTGCAATCATCAAGGCATTTTGAAAATTGTTTAACATTCACGCCCGTTAAATGATAAACTAAAAAGAAAACAAAATAATGTTTTACAAAATACTTTTACGTATTTCTCCAACATAGTTTGAAATAATTACAATTTTTTTTATTAGGTTGTAACGAAAGTTTCCCGCCACCGCAAACATCGTCAGCACACAGTTCGCGTTGGCGTATTTGCTCATATTTTGTCAAACGATTTTTGTCATTTGAAAGAAAGAGGCTTACTTTATAACACTGTGTTGTGAAATCTGTAAAAAAAATATAGTAATCATTAAGTATAAGGTGTCCCAAATGGAACTATCACTCTAGAGGATTAGAACCATCATGTACTTCCAGTTGTGTTGCAAAAAGTCAGCTACATAATATCAACAAATTATGAGTACAGCTTTAAGTACTATTGTTGTATCATGTGACACTGTGCAGGTTTGGTACCGAAAGTTCAAAATCAGTTATCTAAGGAGTTAGAAGTTAGTTTTTCAGGCAGATATGGTGGAAAACTTTCGTTACAACCTGATAAATAATCGAAAGCGTAAGCAAAAAAAAAAAAAAAAAAAAAAAAGAGGCCTCTTTCATTTTATGAGTAAGTTACTCTTTTGAAATAAGAGTTTATACTATTTCGTAAGTTCAATTTACTCTTTATTTAGATGGATATTATTTACATTAGAAGAATACTTACTCTTTCAATAAAGTTATGCAATTATAATGCAGTTAAGTCAGGTTTAACTTACTAGTTTAGTTTAATATTAACTTATTTCAACTGGTAATTACTTAAAATTATGATACAAATTATCGATGTGATTATCCTAATCTGCAACTGAATTTTATTAATGTATCATTTTGCGGAATTTCACCTGCTGTGATGACTTGTTTCCCTAAAACTTAAAATGACATGAAATGTGTCTCGGTGTTTTTATATGTCTATAAAATTACAGAATTACGCTATTCAAAGTAATATTATTCCCATTATTATTTGGATTACACATATCCCGACTACAGGTAATAACGCAAAAATTTGGGAACTTCTCCAATGGACTTTTGGGGCAATTTCCTAAAGGTGTATTTAAATAAAGCACGACCTTTGGATAGATGTCTTTTATTATTACTATTATTTATTTATTTATTTTAATATATTCCGTCTCGTGCAGCTGGTACATTTTCTTATAAAGTTGAACAGTGTTTATAATTTAGGTTTGTCTTTAGCAGTCGTGCTCTAACGGCGTACCCAGGCAATATTATTTCTACAAAATTTACTCATCTGTTATTGCTTTTACTATGCCATATATCCTACTTTATTTAAGGTGCCTGTAACAATTCTAATGTTTTACAGAAACACACACAAAAATCCCAACATATAAAGATCTACGACAGCCATTATTTAAAGCGTCTTTCAAGTGAACCAAAATTAATATTATAAATAATTGAGGTTTATAAAAGAACTAGAAGATAAGCCCGTTGTGAAGACAATTACAACGGCCGACAGAAAAAACATTTGAGGAAAAAATGTCTACACTCAGTGTCAATACATTTAATTTTTGCCCAATTTAAAATAAAAGACTGTATTAAATTCTTCTCTTTTATTCGCATTATTATGTCACGTAAATAATATTGTTACCACTTAAGTTGTTAAATTAATTCTGACATTTAAGGCTTGATACTGACGATAATTTCCGAGATTTCGAGGAGGTTTTCCAAACGAAGGTTTTAGAGCAATTTTCAGAAATTAAAAATCTGGAAACGGGTGAACTTTAATATTTTTAAAGCAGCGCATTTGGGTGTAACTTGACTATATTTTTTGAGTAACTTTTTCGTAATTCGCAAAAATTGCGAATGAGTACGTTTGAAAATAAAACTGAAGTAGATGTGACAACTTTTAACTTTTTCCTAATTAAAACAATTTTCTAAAGTTAAAAGTGAAAAAAAAAAAAAAAACACCGCAAAATATCAGGGAAATATGCATTTTTAGATTTTAGAACGCAGATAGCTTTTTATATTTTTTTTTACATAATTATGAAAATTTTCAAGCCGATTGAACCAACGGTAGTAATTAATTACACTTTCAAGCTATAAACTTTTTACAGGCGCGTAGCCAAAAAAAAATTTCGGGGGGGGGGGGGGACATCAACTTATATGCGTATAAATAGACGGAATTTCTGCACGGCATTAATCTTGTGACCACTAATCCAAAAACTTCGGGGGGGGGGATATATCCCGATATCCCCCCGGCTACGCCCCTGAGGACAGAGTCAGTGAGCCGGTGATCAGATTATATTTAATATTAGGATGCTCTCCGTCGAAAATATGTGAACGCTGCATTGATGTACCATTTTATAGGGACTAATACAATAATTTTAGTAGATTTGGTTATATTTCTATGGATTCTATTTTACAACAGGTGATGACTATTTATGTTTAAAAACAGAAATTTTAGTGTCTTATTTATTTAAACCTGTTCATTCTCTTCATTGCAAAGATACGACGGCAAAGACCATCTTTCTGCGTCCATCTTTGATGGCCATCAAAGCCATCTGCCATCTTCCTTGCGCTGGTCTTGAATATCTCGCTGTGCGTTCTTATTACTAGTTGATGACGTTCCGGATAAATGTCAGATTGCAGATCTATCCATATTTGGCTTGGAAGAAGTCCTAGACTTGATGTTAAACACCTGTAAGTAATTCGTGCACATTTTATTCGAATAAAAAATCTTATTCAAGGATTCATATATTTTTGATCTTGCAATATACACAGAAGAACAACTTCTAGTAGATCTAGTCTTGAAAATCTAAAGAGCTATCCTTTCCAGACGTTCCCCTAATGTTAATTTCCTACTACTTCTCACTCTCCAATATCTCTAAACTTGAATTGTTCAAAAATATGAAAATTCCATTTGTCCACATTTTACAAACGGTTGTCAATGCTCAGATACCCCTTTTCTGTCTTTCATTGCTTTTAACATGGTTGAACTCCAATTTTCGTTATTTTGATTGAGAATCACTGATGGAATTCAACATATAGTACCTTTCTACTTTGCCGGTGCCTGTTCCTAGAAACCTGACATTTAAAAGCAGTATATATATATATGTTTTTGGGCTTTAATCTAGTCAACGATGTAGGAAGGGCGGAGCTCAGGGGGATCGAGCCCCCCCCTATAACCTTGGAAGAGGGGGAAAATTGCCCCAGATCAGCACTATGGGATGGCTTGGCTTTTTCAATTTCCAGAATTGATGGAAACATACTGCGACCCATGCAAATGTATTAAATTGCAACGCTCCTGAGTCGAGTAGAAATAAAAACATGTTGGTAGCCGCCATCATGGATTTACTAGCTTCATGTTAACCAACGGGGAAATTTTTCTCCCTCCGCGAAAGTATACTTTCAATTATATTAATAAAAAAATTACTGAATGTAGTTCAACAGACAATTATCTATCTAGAAAGCTTTTCATTTTTTTAAATGTATTGAATTTCAAAAGTATTTTTGACCATATATCTGCGATTGCTTGAACTTTCAAAATTTTAAATGCAATTTAACGTTGCTATCAAAAGATTATGCACAAAATGAAAAGATTTCTACATAGACAATTTGTCCTCTAAAAAAAACCTACAGTAACTTTTTTGTTAAGTAATTGAAAGTAAACTATTGCAGAGGAAGAAAATTTCCTCGTAGGTTAACATTATACCGTCATAAATAACCAGATGAGCCTTAGAAAAAAAATACATTTACTGACGGCACATCATTTAAACACATACAATAATTATTTACAGAATTGGAATAAAAAAACAGTTTGATGGCAGGTTCAAAGTGAGGATCTCGGGCTTACACCAAAGGAAGGTTGCCTCTGAACCTCTCACTCTCTGAAGCAGACCTCTTCTCTCTTGAGATACTTATCTAGACTCCGGGTTGGAATCTCAAGTAGATTTCAATGACGTGGGATGCTTTTAGTAAGTGTTCGAAAGTTATGAGATCGATCATGTCACTATAGCGTCTAATTCTGGAGATCCCTTGAAAGACTCAGGGAGTTATTCGTTTTATAACGTCAGAACTGCAGATTATCATAATGCTTAGCTTCTTATCAAGACTTTACTAGACCGCTCAGATCAAAGTTTATGCTCCCATAACCGCTCAAGTATTCAGGGGTAAAGAAAAAAGGAGCATCACACACACATATATCTATAAGTACTAAATGTTCGTAATTATTCGGACAACGTCCTAACATGGAGTTAGTGAATCCCATATGGAGGCTGTTCAAGAGCCTTAAATAAAGTAAAAGTAGTAACATTTTTAACTGTGAGATTTTAAATGGAATAGCCTACCTTCCATATCTACGATATAATATTATCAATATACTTTTTTAGCGGCAGATTGCCTTTTATCGGTAGCCTCAAGTGATAGCCTAAGCATTTGATTGTAAATATAGCCTTACCTTTGGGATTTTGATTCTGATGCAGAAAATATAATTGGATTGTAAATGTTTCGAATGATAGAGACAGACTTTGACAATTTTTTCTTGAACACTTTTCGTGACCCCAGGTGAATTGATAATACTATGAAATAATATAATAAAATTGTAGCAGAGCCATTTAAAAAATGTGAACCATTTTCGTCATAGAAAGTGAGAGAATCGCGCGATATAACATTCTACTTCCAATTTTAAAATTAGGAAAAAGCTTTTTATTGAAGATGATAGAGAACATTCTTTTGCGCTTTCATATACTTTTTATATTGAAATATATTTGTTGTATTAAAAAAAGCAACAACACTGTGTCTCTGTGTTTATGAAAATAATATAAGTGTAAGGACAACTGCTTGTTTTCTATTTGTTTCGGAGCAGCAGTCCCCTTGGCTTTAGCTCAGAGAAGAGAAATCTATGATTTGAACAGAATGGGTCGAGGGTAGGGGTCAGCGTTAGCACATAGCATTTGTCGCTGCTCTCGCCAGGCCTATCCCATATTTGAAAGACCAAGTAGTATTTTGTTCATTGATATTGGTCAAGACCATATTATGCACTTTATTCAGTTTTAAATAAAATTGTTATGACTTAAGAAGAGTCGGTCCTTACGACGCTCGGACGTCACAACCAGGCACAGGACCTTTACGTGCACGCGGGGATTCAATCGGGAATGGTGAAGGAAGCTTAGAGAGAAAAGGGTTCGTCTCTGTGAGAGAAGGCATTTATTCGGCTGAAAGAGGTCGATGATATTATTAATGGAATTCTCATCCACAATCCACTCTTTGCGTAGATGGCAAAACTTTGAATAATTCTTGCATCTCCATGCAAGGTAAGAGAAGCAGCAAGGCGTTGTAAGAGTTTCCTTCCACCACGCGCATTCGAAACCGGTCTGAGGGACCCACGTCTCTCTGGCTTACTCGAGGTCAGGGCCACAGGAGGCGTGACTCACACCTGAGTCGAGATAGTCGTGGTCTTTTTCTTCCGTCCTGAGAAGAAAGCACAGCCACCTTCGGGACGCACGGAGGGCCCTCGGAAACTCATTGCTTCCGGTCACGTGTTTTGACATGCAGCTATTTCTGTAGATGAAAGGAATGTCTTCAGATTGTCATATCATACCACACCACTTTTTCTCGAAGGGAATAATACATGCAATTTTACCGGCTGTCGCTCATTCGTACAATGCTACAATCAGAATCCTACTATATAGTTACGTTGATCCCTGACTCACTGACTCTATGACAATTCTGGGCAACCGCTCCAAGATGAAACTTTTACCATCATTACTCCAAAAAGATTAAAAAGTTAAGCACAAAAACGAAATGAAATCTACATCGTTTGTACGATCGGCTTGAAATTTTTCATAATCATAATTATGTATAAAAATAAAGAAAATAATTTGCGCTACTTTCCTTTTCTGCTCTTAAATTCAATATGTGCCTCCCAACATTTTCACTTACGCTATGCCTGTGCTTACAAGATGGAGATAAGGCATAAAACTGATGAAGCAAATTCCCTATAGCAGAAAAAAGTAACGGCAGAATCCTTCTAATGCTCGGTAACGTTACTCGTGAGTGACAGTTGACATTTCTGCCAAAAATGCTGATCAAACAGTTTTGTTTCACAGTTAATTTAAACATTTCTCAAATCAGATAACGACATCGATCTGTCGAAAAATCTTGATATCAAGATACCTTATACTTTAGACATTTGCCTTCATCACGGATAAATGCAAAACATTCCTATTATTGCTGTTAGTTTCCTCTTCCTCAATCTTTCAGCTTATTACTTATGGAAAAGAAGTGGCACAAATCATATTTTCATTACAGTATAAGTAGAACCGTTTTATGCACTTTACTAATTCATGAGGACTTAACAAGAAAAACGGTAAGCAGACTTGTCTAATTTCCAATTGTCAGCTATCGCTTGCGAATCGGACAACGCTTCACTGGACCGAAGATTGTTAAAACACTGATAATCCCTTCAAGTTTATGCTAATGCAACATGGAGTTTCTCATGAAAAGTGAATATTCTTCAGCTTTTTTTCTCTTCCCCCCTGCTTTTATGCCTCCACCGGATTACGGTAAAAATCAGAACGTGTGAGAAATTGGGGAAAGCGTTTCTAGACGTTCGGAAAACCGGAATCTTCCAGTTAATGAACCGATTCAACTTCGCGAAATAACTGTGTTCGATGACAATAGATTACACTGCTTGAGACTGCTTTAGACTCGTGTATGTATCAAAACGTGTCAAGCACGCATGATTAATGCTGAAGCGATAGACCATCCACTTGATGCATTTCTGCGCAACATCACGCAAAGACCGTATTTTGCTATACATGTACCTTTCTATGTTTAAATCGATGATTCCAAATTAATTTTAATTGCACTCCATCTGAATGATCCATTATGAAAGATGAAACACTGTAAAAATAAAATAAATAAATGAATAAAATTAAATTAAAATTAAAACTCTTGTTAGACGTAGAAACAATTTATGCCCCGGATTCAAATACGCTATCCTCCAAGTTGATTTTTGTGATGACATCAATTATAACTGTTTCCCAAACGTCAACCAGTGCCGGATTAAGACTGCGCGGGCCCGTAGCAAATATTACCAAAGGGCCCCCTGTTCAGTGACGCTCCCATATTTTTTTTATTTTTATTTATTTATTTATTTATTTTAGGGGGAGGAGTTCACACTCACATAGTAGAGATAATTTAAATGAGAAAATAAATAGTGCTAATTATATTATAATTTATGTTTAGTGCTAATTAATTAGATAATGGTATTACTAAAGCTAATTAGATGTAACCAAAACTGAAAGGTCCCACGTGTTGTATTCGGAAGAGGTTTATCCCAGCCCTTCCTCCACCTTGGGTGAGCTAATCTCTAGGTTTTACGCGATAATAAAATAAAACACAATTTTTACGAATATATTTTTTTCTTTATTCAAAATGAGCAAATTTGAGTTAACACTAGACAAATCAATTTCTCCAAGTAAATTGGTGCGCGGAAAAAATGCCCGTCAAAATAAAGGTTTTTTTTTGGGGGGGGAGGGGGGGAGAGGGGGGCTAAATAGATAGTGAGACTGACGATGTTTAAAGTTATTTATACCTACAACTCAGGCATGGGCTCCGGCAGCATAGGGCAAGGGGGGGGGTTCCAACATGGTAACCATACGTTAAAGTAGTCTTTGCCCCCCCCTGGGAAATATTCTGCCGGCGCCCATCAACTCAGGTTTTTTTTTAATGAATGTTAATGTTAATAGAAATAGTAAATTTGGAATTTCTAACACTTCCCACCTTTCCCAGCAAACATATAACTAGAGAAGTTTACACTCATAAAATAATAATTTTTCTGTAAATTTTTTAGAATCTTCGAAAACAATGTATTTTAATGTACATATGTATTTTAAACTGTGCCTTTAAACACAATTTTTTCCCCTGTAAAAATGCATGCTTGTAAAATTATTCCATTATCTGGACGATCTTTATTAATAATAGGTTACATATTTTTAACTTTTGTTAATTTATTTAATGGGTTAATTCATAAGAAATCGGACTGAGGACAGATAGATCTAATGGAATGTTTGGGCAGAAAAAAACAGACTTAAGTAAAATTAAAAGTAATTTATACTGTAAATTAACATTAAATTAAATAGGTAGCTACTTGCTTCATACAGCACGACACTCATCCACCAGCGATACCTCGCTTCTTGTTCGTTGCTCCCCTTGAGTCCAACATCCTTCTTTTATACGTAGCAGTCGTTCACTCCGGGAATTTCTGCTCCGTGGTTGGTTCTTGATAGTTTCTGGTTTCTGGCGATTCAACGTCCGAAAATACTCAACAAGATCTAGCACAATAATACCTCCGCTACTCAAGGTACACTGCATGAACGGAAGGCATTTGAACTGCACATGCGTGTACAGGGGGACTGTTACTTCCACATACCGCTTGGAACACTTCTAAACGTCATTTGGTTCGTGTTCTACAAGCATATGTGCATTACTTTTCAACTTATCCTCGTTAAAATAATATAAAATATTTTGTTTAAAAAAATCTTAATAAGAGGATTGTATCTTTTCTAAATAGAATAATCTATATAATAAATAATGAAAAAATCGGATAAAACATTCATTATCGTATTACGTTCAAATGTTTTTGCAAGATATAATAATCTGAAATGTGATCAAGTAATTTGTGAGTTTCTTTGTGGATCAAGAGTATCCGAAAATTCTCTTTCTTTTCAGTTTGCTGGGGTTATGGCTTCTCGGATATCCCGACCGTCTTGTCTTTGTGCGAAGATCCTCTCAGTTCTAATTATTTTATTTGAACGAACGTACTGGCATTCGTGCCCTTGACCTGTAGTTTCGACCGGCCAAAATCAATTCTTTTATATTTAACGAGGTTAACTTCCGTGATTAATAAAATAATTTACTGTAATTGTAGATTCCCCAATTATAAAAAAAAATGACTTACATTCTATACATTATTATTGTTACAAAAAATAATTCGCCTTTGTTTAAATATTGTAAAATGTAAAATAAATAATTAAATAAAAACAAAGGAAACCAACTACCAAAAGCCTATGGCATCTAAGAGTAGGGTGTAAGCATCTAAGATGGCTTACACCCTACATAATACACCTTCGAATTTCGCCAAAGCTACTCGCCTTTACTCTAAAACGAAAGAACTTAGGGGCTGCCCAACATCCGATTAAAATAGCATCCTCATATTTACTGCAAAACAAAATAAGTTTATGTCCAATATTTAAATAAAAATTATTGTTTCGTGGGGGAATATCTTTATTATGGGGCGCGTTTTTCCTACAATCCTAATCCTATGGATCTCAGCTCTCGGGAAATGCAAAAGGTCAACTCGCTTTTCACAGAACATCTTCAGAAATAGCCACAAATATTTCCGTTCTATTGAGTCATTTTGAAAAGTTTGATTACAACTTCATTAAAAAATTCATTCGATTACTGAGAAGTCCCTGAAATGATCGGGACAGATAGGCTACAGCCTAATGAATAATACGGCCCACTGACGGATTAATACAATTTTGTGGGTGGGGGCTTGGATGGAAGATTCACATACATATCCATTTTATGGAAGTAAGTTGGGATTGTTTACATTAATTTCATTTTTCTCGGGAGGGGCGATCGCCTCCTCCGACACCCTCCCTTTAATCCGCCCTTGATCACACCCTGGGTCTGTTCTTTTGTTTTGACACTTAGTTTTCTTCCAATATTTTGTTTATTTCTGGATTCAGTCTTCAAATAAAGACAAACATGTAACATTATTGGTAAGGAATACATTTTCTAAAGGCCATATGTGGGTGGTGCAAGGATTTGGATTCCCCCCCCCCATTCTCCGTTTGTCCGAGTTTCGCTTTTAGTCAACAAAAAGATAATGATACAGCCTTTTTTTCTGCCTTTCCCACCTTTTGGACGCTCCCTGAAATTTTTTTCTGAGTACTGTGCTTTTGTTCCACAGTATTGTTCAGTATACTCTTGTGTGTGTCCTTATTGCTGACTTTAGAATACTCATTCAGTTTCGCCTACTTAATGAGTTGACTAAATAATGCAGGCATGCAACAGCCACATTAAATATATAACACGGTGGTCTAAAAGAAACCTCCCCTATATAATCGGCCCCTAGTGGCCGAACCGTTCAAGTAATCGAAATGGAAGTTTAGATATAGTTAGTTGAATGTATGGGATCCAGATTGTGATGATTTAAAACAATAAAGCTCTCATGGTTACGGTTACAGTGACAAAATTTCGAAATTTTCGAATAGCAGCACCCACTTTTTTGTGCGCAAATTGATCGGAACATGGAAAAACCTTAAATGGCGTTGGGACGAGACACGTATGGCGTAAATTGGAGGCGTAAAACATTTGCAAAGAAGAGAATCGCAAAGGACCCATGATAACAAAAGAGAGGAGAGGGGAAAAGACTTTTAACAAAAAAAGCCTAATAACTTCTACAAACGGTGTAGAAGTTATTAGGCTTTTGTCCTTGACTTCTTTTTGCAGTAATGGCGAAAAAAGTTTTATCCTGAAGTTAGGGTTCAGCGCAACTATATAGCAGGATGATACGCACGCTTTAAAGAATAACTTCCCATAGAGCGCAATGTATTGGGAATATTTTGAGTGCGCCTGTAGGAAAACTATAAATGCTACATAGATCATTTACAATAGGGTACATGCTACTGTAGATAAGAATTACATGTAAATTTCATAGAAATCAATGCATATTTACGGGAGTTAGATCAAAGACGGACAGACAGACAAATCGAAATCACTTTTCTACCTTTTTGGAAAGTGTTATAAAAGCTAGATCATGGAGGGGGGGGGAGAGAAGGAAAACTTTCTCTAGGTAAGGTAAAGGCGCGGGGCCCCCAAAAGCGCGGGGCCCGTAGCATTTGCTACTTCTGCTATATTGTTAATCCGGCACTGACGTCAACCCTGTGAAATCTTATAGCTGCATATATTTTGCTTGTTGAAAATAATAGTTAATCGAATAAAAGGCTATCTATTTAATTCTACTTAGTAAAAAGGAGAGAGTTTTTGATGCAGGCAAGATTTCAATTTAAGCAGTCAAATGTAGACATATTCTATTTATTGAAGATTGTCCGTTTATTGTAATTTAAATATTGTGTTCGGAGACAAAACACCAATAAATAAAATACTTTCCTTTTGTTTTGGGTTTGCTTGTTTAGGGCAAACTCAGTCGTAACTTATGTACTACTTTGAAAATGTTGCTATCTGAGTCCAAGGGCGGATTAAAGGGGGGGGCGGAGGGGGCGACCGCCCCCCCGAGAAAAAAGAAATTAATGTAAAAGATCCTATTTTACTTCCATAAAATGGATGTATATGTTGTGACGTCGTCTCAGATTAATAGGAGCGGCTCTAATAATCTCATCACAGCTAGATTGAATTCTGTTAGCATACACTATCATTGGTGTGGTAGCGCGTAATAAAAACACTTGGTAAAACTTAACAAAATTTAATTTTAAATATAACAACAATTTCTGGTACAAATACAGTCGAGTACCGGATGTGCGGTCTCATCTCAGACCGGCTGGAAGTTCATTGATCGCTGAACTTTTCTCTCGCAGCAAAGAAAATCGTACACTTCGGAGGGCAGTCTAGAGACATCTGCCTCTCTTCTCCGTTCAAAGATATCTGGCCCCTTGCTCGGGCTTCTTGCATCATCTGGGGGTTAACCTGCCCCCTGACCAGCTTATTGGCTTAGCCTGCCCGTACGTCATGGCGGCTCCTTCCGGTCAGATTCACTAGGGCAGGTGCCTTTCCCACGCCTCGTCGGTCCTTTTGAAAGCAAGGAGCTTAAAATCGCTCTTTTCAGCTACGAGTCCGATGTCTAGCGCTGTCATTGTCCTTCTAGACACTCCGTCGCCGTTCGCACATTCCATCGTGCAGGTGCACTAAGGGGGCGATGGTACAATGTCAATCTTCTTACTAACCGCCCCACCGACAAACTTCCAATAATCCGCCACTGTCTGAGTCAAGGTCCTTTTTGAAGGATGAGGAATTCATTGTCCGAATGACCGTGAATCAGGGGCGTAGCCAGAAATTTTTCATGGGGGGGGGTTACGACTACTGCAACTCATATATATGCATACATGTGTGTGATAATGTAGTGAAGAATATACATTTTGTATGGTAAAAAATTTCAATGGGGGGTTATGACCCCCCTGACTCCCCCTTGGCTACGCCCCTGCCGTGAATATATTAGTTCGTTTCGTGTCCCCCAGTAGTGTGGTCGCTGAACTCCGTTCCCATAAGAACACGACAAGCGAAGCAGCATCCAGCTTGGCCAGTGCTTGGGAGGGTGTAACCCTCTCTCGGCTGGACTGCTGCAAGACCGTGTACGCCAATGGGAGATGGTGCACGTAAAATCCGTCGTGGCTCCAATGTCCTCCATGCTCAAACGCTACCTCTGGGGGTGCCGATTTCAGGGTGGTTGGTCCCTCATCTGGAATTGGTTCAAAATTAGGGGACCCCGAGCGAAGTCCGATCCCCTCATAAACAAAGTGTTCAATGCTCCCAATATTTTTTCTAATCGTGTACTTTTAGTGCCAAAAAGCACCCCATTTTTGCCACTAGTATGGCTGCTGTAAAATTTCTATGGTCCCACTATCCTCTCTCTGAGCCTCACAAATACTGGAAGCTGTCCCTTTCTGCCCATCGTCGCCTTGACATCGGCATCCGCAGGTGCAGTGCGAGAGGACATTAGAAACAACAACAACAGTTCGTTTTGTAAGGTACGGTGCCAACCAATACTACCAATCCCGAAGTGAACTCCCTCTTTCTTGCGGCCATTCCGTTAGCGTACTCATATATTAGACTTTGCTGTCATCAGCTATTAGCAGAAGTTAGCAGGTAGTGATAGCAATCTAATGCCTCTATTTGTGAGGGTACGATTGTAGGTATTCTCGAACATCACCGTAGCTTAACCAAACAGCAAAAGGAGGGGGGGGGTGACAAATAAAAGTAGATAAGCAAGATTTTGAAGGAAAATCATCTAACAAAAAATTTTGGAACAAAGTTGTCATTTCCTTTCCGCTGTTTATACCTTTTTTTTTTTAAATAAAAGTGCTAATACTTTGATGGGGAAAAAAATACCTAGGTAAAGCAAGTTACGTTGTCGAACACGACCACTCTGCCGTAATTTGTAACTTTCAGTGACAGTTATGGATTTAAGAATAGCTAAGTATTCAATGCTCCCAATATTTCTTCTAATCGTATCCTTTTAGTGCCAAAAAGCACCCCATTTTTGCCACTAGTATGGCTGCTGTAAAATTTCTATGGTCCCATTACCCTTTATTAGTATTATTAACAACCAAAAAAGCATTGAAATGCTGGGAATATTGCATGAGAGGAGAAAGCAAACAGCTCGCTGACCAACGGAGGATTAAAAAATCGAATGAGGGATTATTGCTTCTCTAATGGATTTCCCCATCCACAAGTTATCCAAAATCATGCGACAACAATGACGTCTACCGGAGGCTCTCTCATTATTATTTCGGCAACAATGACTGTTTTCCATCGTTATTGGAAGTCTTACGCCATTGAATTCTCTCTTATTGCATGTTAATGAGTTTTGCGTTGTTCTAGCGGGATAAATGCCGGAACCTGATTTATTTTTTGGGATTAGTTAGTGAAGGTTTTATCGAACCAAAACAATAAATCTGTAAAAGATATCGCCTTCGAATGGGTTTATTCATACTTTTTTATTTGCTTTTCGTGACAGGCTTTCGTGGAAAAAAAAAACAAACTAACTAATTTGTTAATTACCGACTTACCGTTTTAAACAATGGTGTAAGCGATGTTGATTGCATCAGATTATTGTGCTAAAATTGTGATAAAGCGACGTTCTGTCTAAATTTATTAAAAATGTATATACACAGTCGAAATTCTGTATTTACAGGATTACATAAGCGTAGCGTGACCAAGAATTAAAGGGTTGGGGTGTGGGTTACATATCGAATTCACAAGTAAAAAGAAAGTTAAATCATGCCATACGCATCGATTATAAACACTTTCCAACGCGACAGTATTTAGCATCAAATCTGGCGATGTATTTGTCCTCAAATTTCAAGAATTGGAGATATCCTTTAAAAAAAAAAAAAAAAAACTTGTACATCAGTATTAATGCAATTTTTTTAAGATATTGTAAGATTGCAAGAGAACTTTAAAAGTTATTTCCATCTTTTAACTGAAGGTTGAACTATTATAAACGTTTATGTACCTGTTTGTATTGAGCTTGAAATGGCTGAATGTCTCTAAACTGCCATAGATCGTCATGCATCAGAATTGCTTGGAATGATACCGTAGAAGAACTATAAAAGCTACAAAGACTATTTTTGACGGAGAGCATTTTTATGTGATTCTTAATAAAATATGTAAATTTTAATTTGTTTAAAATGAAAAATATCGCTGAAATACGCACAAAGAATGATTACTCATGGAACGTAAAGTATTGGAATTAGTTTGGGTGTTCCTGTAAAAGAACTATCAATGCTACATACACCATTTTCAATAGGATACATGGCTCAGTACATAGGAATTACTAATATAAATTTCGTAGAAATCGATGGATGTTTTCTGCAGTTAGAGCTTGGACGGAGAGGCAGACAAACCAAAATAATAAACACTTTTCAATCATGCTGGAGAGTGTTAAAAAGGGAAGTTTCTTTTAAACTTCGAAATAAAAGTTTCGATAATAAGATTTTGAGCCCGAACTGTGGGGGCATGTTTACCCCACTCCCTTTCTTAACATACGTTTATGCTGGATTAGGATATGAAATACGTATTCGGGTTACATAATTGCAGATTGAACTGCAATGTTTTATAAAATTTTTATTTTGATATTCATCAGTCCAAGGATTGCCTGCATAACATTTTGCTCAAATATGCTCTTATTTTCGTCTTTTAGGGATCAAGTTTTGATCCACGCTAAATGTTTACAAAAAGCTCTTTTACATTTATATATTCTCATGCATTCTTTTGCATTATTAATTTCTTGATAACTTAAATATTTGGATATCTAGGGAAATAAAAAATATTGTTATGGAATTTCCTATGCGTGGAAATGATTGTCTTTGCAAATTGGCCCTATTAGATGTTTTTAATTGTTTTCAGTGGTCAATGGCAGCATGATCTGTGTGAATAATAAAATAATTAATTACGCTTAGACACTTAAGTTCAGTAAATGCATAATTTTGTCCATACAATTCCAATTGTCTCAAATGAAAAATTTTTGGTACAGAAAGCCTTCAGGATGTTCTTGTTAAGTTTTTATGCTACATATATTTTCTTTTATTTCAACTAATACTCTCTCGTATAAATTTTTCTTTAACATTCTGTTGGTTGTCCCGCAGTGGTCTGGGCGCTAAACTCTGTCCCCATTAAAACACGGCAAGTGAAGCAGCATCCGGCTTGGTTAGTGCTTGGGAGGGTCAACATCCTCTGGGCTCGACTACTGTGGACCGTGTACGCTAATGGCAGCTGGTGCACGTAAAATCTGTCATGGCTCCAATGGCCTCCAAGTTGTTAAACAATATCTCTGGGGGTGCAGAGATTTGGTCCCTCCTCTGGAATGGGTTCAAAATTAGGGGACCACAGGCTAAATCGTACTTCCTCCCACGGGCCCTAAAAATGGAAGGCCCACCCCCTTTGCCCATCGCCTCCCTGCCTAGGGGGGGATCGGACATCGCCATTTGCGGTTGTCAGGGGGCATCAGAAACAATAACAACAACATTCTGTTGGCAAAATGTGTTTTGGTTTATGATATGACTACCTTATTAAGAGCTTAAGTTAACGTTATATTTCTGAAATGCAACACTAGAAATTGTTTTAAAGATCTCTTGAGGGCAGTCCTGGAACTAGAGTTTACGGCACCAGTGGCATACCTTGATTAAGGTCCCACTTAAGGAACCATAGGGGATTTTCCGCTCCCCTTAGCACGGCGCCTGCGGCACGTGCCCCGTTTTCACCCCCACCCCCCTTTCCCAGTTGCCACCCTGAATGAGGGGAAGAAGGACTCTTGATTTAGTTTCAGCATTTTTTCATTCGATCGTGAGGTTCACATTGAAGGAAGGCTAGAAGTACACAAGATGTTTCTACGTTACTAGATGATGTACTGGACATGATACGCATGTCTTTTACCAAGCCATGCAGTGAATGTCAAGAGAAAGAGAACACACATTTTTTATTTACCGAACTTTTTTTTCAAGTATAATTATATCAATTTACAGCACAAAATAATTATATTGGATTAAGTAGTAATTCACAGAGAGTTCAATTTCTTAAAACCATTGAATGAAAGCCATGCAATAAATTAATTGGTCATTTCATAAAGTCACAACTTTTCAGGAATCAATAAAAACTGTATAGCACATAAATACGTGGATTTTCAAGGATTTATTTGAGTTTATTATAACAATTACGCTTCAAAGTATGGAATACTTTTATTTCATCAACATTGATACAGAAGGGAAAAAACTGTTCACTTATTACATTCATTCTTAAGCGTTAAACAGTAAGTGAACAATTCCCTTTACACCCCCGTCCCCACATTAAAAACTAAATGAAAAGTTAAACAATTGTTAGAATGTGTGATATTTTTTATGTAATAGTAATGGCTAATATTTTAAAATAATTTTTTTCTGATTAATATGATTTTTATAATAGATTTTATAATTTTTAGAAATGTAGTCATTTTTTTATTATAAATTTTTAAAAAAACTGTCCTTTGTTTAGAACAACTTTTAACTTCTTAGAATTGCTCATGAATGGTTTTCTTCAATTTTTTCTTTAAATGTTAAATAGAATGAAAATCTTAAGACTAAAACTTGTGATATAAAATAAATGTTAGATATACAGTATTCCCAATAAAGTCCCATGCCATTCTTTTAACTTCGGAACGGGCTGCTGCTCTATTTTTAAAAGTAGTGTCTAGGTATAGTAAAGTTGCCCTGCGCTACGTAAAAAAGCCGCTTACAGCGGCACCTGGCGGCAAAGTTACAGCGACACCTGGCGGCTAAATTTGGTGTTAGGTTTTGGTTTGGTTTCTCAAAAACGGCAAGAGATACGAAAAAAAAAGTCAGTTACAAAGTTGTTCACCATTACCGATTTAGTACGAGAATACACCTTGCGAACATTATTGTTAAAAATAGAAAACGTAAAATACAAGGGATAAAAACGTGTTACTTGTATTTGCACCAGCTTACCATTAGTCATATTTTACAATGTGCAGTGGGATTTGCAGACCAGATTCCATATGAGTATTTTGCTGACGGAAAACCCTTGGAGCATGAAGGATAGTTAAACCTAATGTCAGGCAAGTGCAGTTTTGGAAAACTTGACCATAAAAAAATGTGAGTTTTATGTCTTCAATTATTACGCCAATTATTTTGCATAATAATCTGTGGAAGGTACATCTTTTCTTTCAAAATCGATGATGCTGAACAACTTTGTAACTGATTTTTTTCCCATATCTCTCTCCGGTTTCGAAATAAGAACGCTAATTTCAAATACAGGCTCTAGGTGGCACTGTAAGCAACAGCGCATGACAATTTTTGTATACTAGACACCACTTATAAATATAGAGCAGCCATTCTGAAGTTAAGAGGGTGGTAAGGGACTAAAGTGGGCATTCTGTATATTATCAAAGTCACATCCTGTTACTGTATTGGATGCGTGCCTGGGATCATTTTCTTGACTTGCTCAATTTCTTTACTTGAAAGATTATTTGCTTTTAGCATGGTTAGCAGACAGTTTCATTCATGTCAAACTATGAAAACTAGATTTCGATTATGCACAGATCCAAATCTAACCGAATAAACGGCCCGCGGTAGCCTGGTTGGGAGAGGCATCGATCTCGTACCCGAAAGGTTGAGGGTTCGATTCTGGGACTAACCTTGCTGCTAATGGTGACAGGGGCACGTTAACTATGTCCTGGTTGCAATGTCCTCCAAGTTCCCATACAAAAACGATACTTTTGGGGTTGGCAAAAGTAAGCCTTGGGGTCTTCTGCTTGGTATTTGCTTCAAAATTAAGAAGTCCACCCGCTGAAGATCGGTAGTCCTGCCATCTATCGGCACCCGAATGAGGGAGAAAAAACAACCCTTCGGGAGCTTGTGGTAGAAATGAACACCCTTGCCCGGTACTGCCGCTATCGAACTAATCTGGATTTGGCGTTAATACAAAATACTGTAATAAGCAGAAGTGCCTAAGCCCCATAATCCATGAAAACAACCAAGAAAGAAGAAATAACCGAATAAACACCATGTTCAGTTAGATGCATTTGTGTATATTAAACCCTCTATCTTTACATATTTTCATTTTCTTTCTTTCTTTTTTCATTTCCCTCCCAATGAAAGTTTTAAATTTACCTTCATCGGGGAAACAGGAATGTGTTTTTTACAGAAACTCGGTTTTAAACTTTTTGGTAAACTGTGCGCATTGTTGAAGGTTTAAAAAAATATATAAGTGCTTTTAGATAGATTGATTTCTTTTGACGAATTCTTCCAGTTTATGGTGTTATTCATGTGACATTAGTGTTTATTGCTTGGATGTATTAGTTAAATATCTCACGAAATTTTCACTGCACATGAAGTTAGATCTGCCTCAAGTTTAAACCTTTTTGCCTCTTTATCACACGCATTAATAATATATTAAAATATCAATTAAAAAAGTATGGGAAAGTATTTAAAAAGTTACTTTATTGGGATGCAATGCAGGAAAGAAAGTAATTAAAATTTTGATTACCCATTTATTTTACAATTCCTTTAATAAATCTCCCAAGCAAAAGCAGTCTGGCGAGGTTACTTCAAGTTGCCCTGTGAACTAGACATTCTTGCTCCACAAAAGCAAAGCATTTTAATTATCCACCTGGTATACTTAGAAAGTCGATTAACAGTAGAACTTTTCTTATTATTATGTGATGCATTCCCTACTAGCAATTTGTACATTAAATAATTTTAAAAAAAAGAAAGAAAGAAAGAAAAAAAAATTGCGAGAACTGAACCTTTATTAACCGAAATCTAATTTAAAAAATAAATAAACAAAACAAAATTTCTGTATTTGTAAGCGATGTATTTCTGATATTCTAAATCAACAATTTTCTTTTGATGGGCTATAGCTGAAATAAAACGAAAACCATAAAATTCAATAACTTATGAACGAATGTGAACTGGCGCTGAGGCTTTATCATTCACATCTTTATGGACTTCATTTCACATCTTTATGGCATTTTTTTGGCAGTAGCTGAATGCCCCGTTCTTCGTCCGGGAATGAATGGATTCTTTTATTTATATTACGGTTTGTTATAATTACTAATTATCATAATGAATAGATATAGCAAAACACAGATAATATTTATGATATCTCATGAATATTATCTGCATTCAATAATTATGCATAAAGAATTTCATGGCCTTCGTTTAAACGGTGAAGATTTGCAGCGCAGATTTGCCGAGTTGGGAGGCCCTGGGCAAAAGCTCCATTAGGGGACCCTCTTTCGAAAACTTTTTAAAAATTTACAAATTTTTTAACTTAAAGAACAATTTGGGGGGCCCCTTTTTTGGTGGGGGCCGAGCGCTTGCCCCGAATGCGCCCTTCCGGAAATCAGACTCTGGCTGCAGTGCCATCAAGTTGTGAGTACAGCCAAATGAATACTAAAAAAATATTCTCTCTACTCAAATGTGTATGTACACCAATTTTTAAGGGGATCGGTAGAACGGCTTTGAAGTTGGTGCGCTGCATCGGCATCTAGAGGCAAGTCGTAGCAAAATAGGTAACGTAAAAGTATTCTCCGTGCTCAAATATCTGTGTGTACCATTTTTCATAAGTCAGCTGAACGGTATTTTCATAGCAAACGGTTGAACGGTAAAAAAGGCGAGTTATAGCTAAACGGATGCTAAGAAAATCTTCTTTTCGTTCAAACATCTATATTTACGAATTTCCATGCCGATTAGTTGAACGGTCCTGAAGATATTGGTTTGAAGTAACATCTAGTGGCAAGTTATATCAAAATGGATAACGCCAAAATTTTCTCCGTGTTCGAATATCTATCTATACCAGTTTTCATAGCGATCAGCTGAACAGTCTTTTATATGCTGCAGCCGCATCAATAGACGAATTAAAGTAAGAAGTTGATACGTTGCAGAGTGCTATCTATTGGCGAGTTAAAGTAATGATGTGCTACAGCACAAAAGTAGCTATTTATAGCAAAATGGATAACACGAAAATATTCTCCGTGTTCAAGTATCTATCTATATCATTTTTCATAGAGATCAATTGTCCGGTCATGAAGTTGGTGCTCTGCATTGCCATTTAATTGCGAGTTAAAGCAATAATGCGCTGCAGTGCCATTTAGTAGTGAGTAAAAGCTAAATGAATAGTTAGAATATATTCTCCGTGCTCAAATGTGTAAGCATCAAAATTTTTATGGCGATTGGTTGAATGCATTGGCGGTTTTACGGGGAGGGTAATGGGGGTAATTACCCCTCCCAGGATTTTGAAAACGAAAGTGAAAAATAATTCTGCATGGGAAATTCACTCGGGTGAAATTAAACAAATAACACTATCTAATGGCGAAACAAAGGAACTCTTCAAATATACAATAATTTTGATCGATGGGGGCGAAGATGCAGGGTTATTATGTTCGGTATTTACACACTTCATTAATTATACTATTAATTAAACATTTATTTCACATTTGATGATTAATAAAACATTTTATTAACATATATGAAGTGCATTGTGCAGACAAAGGGGTCCCCTTTCCTCTGTGCGCCCCCCGGTAGTCACTCCTTCTCTGAAGCACTGAGTTTATTTAAAATTAGAAAATATCATTACCCCTCCCAGACTGCAACTCTAGAACTGCCCTTGGTTCAATGGTATAGAAGTCGATGCTCTGCAGCGCCACCTTGCGGCAAGTTGTAGCAAAACGGATAGCGTAAAAATATTCTCCATGTTCATATATCCATGTGTACCAATTATCATCAAAATCGATTGACCGGTATTTTCACAGCAAGCGCTTAAATGAAATAGAATTCGGCATTCTGCAGCACCATCTAGGGGCAAGTTACAACAAAATGGATAGTGTAAAGATATTCTACTTCTTCAAATATCCGTGTGTACCAATTTTCTTCAAAATCGGTTGAATGGTATTTTAATAGCAAGCGGTCGAACGGAATAGAAATCGACGTTCTGCAGCGCCGTCCAGCGTCAAGTTACAGCAAAATTGATAAAGTAAAAATATTCTACGTCTTCAAATATCCGTGTGTACCAATTTTCATCAAAATTGGTTGAATGGTACTTGCATAAGAAGCGGTCGAACGGAATAGAATTCGATGTACTGCAGCGCCATCTAGCGGCAAATCATGGCAAAACAGATAGTGTAAAAATATTTTCCGTGTTCAAATATCCATACGTATACCAATTTTTGCCAAAATCGGTTGAACGTTATTTTCATAGCAAGAGGGTTGAACGGAATATAATTCGACGTTCTGCAGCGTCATCTAGCGGCAAGTTATGGCAAAAGGAATAACGTAAAAATATTCTACGTCTTCAAATATCCGTGTGTACCAATTTTCATCAAAATTAGTTGAACGGTACTTGCATATCAAAAGGTCGAACGGAATAGAATTCGACGTTCTGCAGCGCCACCTAGCGGCAAGCTAGAGGAAAATGGATAGCATAAAAACCTTCTCCGTGTTCAAATATCCTTAAATGGCAATTTTCATCAAAATTGGTTGAATGGTATTTTCATAGCAAGCGGTCCAACGGAATAGAATTCGACGCTCTGAAGCGCCACCTAGCGGCAAGTTATAGCAAAATGGATTGCGTAAAAATATTCTCCGTGCTCAAATATCCATAAATGGCAATTTTTATCAAAATTGGTTGAATGGTATTTTCATAGGAAGCGGTTGAATAGAATTCGACGTTCTGCAGCGCCACCTAGCGGCAAGTTATGGCAGAAGGGATAAAGTAAAAATATTCTACGTCTTCAAATATCCGTGTCTACCAATTTTCATCAAAATTGGTTGAACGGTACTTTCAGAGCAAGAGGTCGAACGGAATACAATTCGACGTTCTGCAGCGCCACCTAGCGGCAAGCTAGAGGAAAATGGATAGCATAAAACCCTTCTCCGTTTTCAAATATCCATAAATGGCAATTTGCATCAAAATTGGTTGAATGGAATTTTCATAGCAAGCGGTTCAACGGAATAGAATTCGAGGCTCTGCAGCGCCACCTAGCGGCAAGTTATAGCAAAATGGATTGCGTAAAAATATTCTCCGTGTTCAAATATCCATACGTACCAATTTTTGTCAAGATAGGTCGAACGGTATCTTCATAGCAAGCGGTTGAATAGATTTCGACGTTCTGCAGCGCCACCTAGCGGCGAGCTAGAGTAAAATGGATAGCATAAAAACCTTCTCCGTGACAAAAGACTAAGGTGTACCAAATTTCACGGTGATCGGTCAAGCGGTTTTGGAGTTTTGCAACGTCATACACACATACACACCCACAAACATTCATTTTTATATATATAGACTAGTTCAATTATTTGCCTTAGCGTATTAGGGTAATTATTTTGTTCTATTTGGATGATTACAGTCAATAACTTTTGGATTTGTTGAGAGACACAATGTCGTTAGACTGCTGTTAATTTAATTCGACATTTTGAAATTAATGATCAAAACTGTTTAATAAAAATGCAATCGGTATAGCATTGTGTATTTAACACTTGGTTATCAAATAGAAAAAATTGTAAATTTTCATTCTCAAAAGGTTGCTTTAGCAATCTAAAAGTTCAGTAATTTAAATCATCGGAAAAAAATCATTTGTTAAAATATTTTAAATGAATTCTTAAGTGTTATAAAACATACATAGTTTTAATTATTACATACCAAAATTCTTTTATATAAAACTAGGGGCCGAGGCTCCCAGACTCGCTACGCTCGCTTTACGTATGAGGCATTCGGCCCCTAATCAGGCTTATTCGTAAAAAAGACATAATTTCAACAGACAAAACCCGAAGATGGAATCAGATAGAATATTACTGAGCTACGCATTGCTTGGTTCTTGCACGTTCATTGGTACATAAAAATTTAAACTTCACACTACAGTAGACCCCCTCCCCCTCATAACACGGAAGATATTTTGTTATGGGAATCCGTGTTGTACGGGTCCTGAGGTATACTACACCTGGAGTGCGGACTCCGCTTATAATCGCTGGAAAAATTATTTGCACTCTTCAGAAACACAATGATTTTCAATGTTGCCATTCAAAAGTTATATTAATTAGAAGCTAAAGCATAATAAAATCAGAACATCTGTTTCAGCTGTATTTTTAATAATGTAAAAACCTATTGGACACCCTTCGAATTTGCCACCCATTGCGATTTTTCATTATTTGGCGACTTGCGTACATGTAAAGTTAATAAAAGCTACGGAACAGATAGGATAGCTTGCCACCCATGGCGACTTTTCATTATTTGGCGATTGACACATGCTCACAACCTATAATTACTGTTCATGTAAGGTTACTGGAAAACCGTTATCCATATTTTCATTTACATAATCGTTTGCAGATTGGCGTACTTAGCACCACGAATTATACCATCTCGTCGCGCTAGCAAATATCCAAAGTGTACTGTAACTGCTATAATGGCATAGTTAACGCCGCCAAATATTTCTACTGGTAGCAAATAATCCAGCTGGACGAGAACCGGCTTTAAAATAATCTGCATTTTAATTATTTTTCATTT